>CM065805.1:18788500-19198500 GCA_033398695.1 Orobanche coerulescens
TCTTTGGTTCCTCCCATTGCTGACTGAGACGGACCTACCGAGTCGCGCATTAGGATTGACGACGGAATGAATCGAGCTTAATCTATCATTATGAATATTAGATGTTGGATATCTAATTTGGGACATTGGATGTCTAAATCGATTTATTGGATAAATTGATTTACGGCCTAATGGATTAAATAAATTACTGGGTGATTAATTTAATTCATGAATATAATTATTTATTGGAGAAATTAATTATGTTATTATGTATTTGATATGATTAATTAATTGGATTAATTAATTGATATAAATACATCGGAACGGAATCGGAGTTTATCTGTTTGGACTCACGGGAGTCCGAAACGGACCGAATTTTCCCTACCCTTCTAGATGGCCGCCCCCTCTTTGTCTTCCACCTAATGTGGTGGAAGACTTCATAATTTAATATCATGAAATGTTTATACATAGGGGACATGGAATCTCTTTTATTATAAAAGTGATTTGATGAGTTGTTGAATGAAGAATAAAAAGGAGTAGACTAACTCTTCCTCCTACATTATTAGCTTCCTACGTGAGTTGTGAGTGTTGAAGAGAGAGAATTGTTTTCTCATATAGTCCTCCTTTTCTTCTTCATCTTCATCACAAGTTCTTGGTTTTTTCTTGGAGAAAACATCAAGACATAAAAGAGAGATTGTGAGTTATACACTTAGAGTGTTATAATTTCATATTGGAAGCTTCATCACTTAGCTCTAGCCGTATCCTCGGAGGATAGCAAGGTGATCATCGTTCCGGTCGTTTCTCCGGCGCGTGGCAAGTAGAGACGCGGTGCTTTCGGCGTTGGATCGTTCAAGGGCTTGGAGCGGATTGAACTCGTGGAGATCAAACTAAAGCTTGGGGAATAGCTCAAGAGAAAGTTACCATTTAATCAACGGACTTCGAGGGTTAGTTTCTTATGACTCTTGCTTTTCGTTTATATATTCGTATATACGTAGCTCGATCTATCCTCGTAGGGATTCGGATCGAATTAATTTTCGTTTTACCGCTTCCGCTGGGTCTTCGTTTTAGGCACAGAATCCCAACAGTGGTATCGGAGCGTATGTCTTGCGATCGTATATACGATATTAGCATTTGGAATGCTTTATTAGATGGTGTATGATTTGGAATCATAATCGTATTAATCGTTGATTTTCTATTGTTCATCTAAAAAAATTAATTTTTCATGATTTTATGTTACAATATAAATCTATTTTTCTTTTGAGAAACTGATTTAAATGAGTAATATTAAGATTAGAAAAATATTATTTTTGGAATCGGGGCGAAATAACGAGCCGAAAACATAAACGGACCCGGCTGACTTGGAGGCGCCACGCAGCCTTGCCTCGCTGATGCTGTATGGACATGATGCAGCGGCGAGAGCGAGTCTGGTCGGCGAGATTCCGACCGTTCTCGGCACCACTGTGCGAGGCCACCTTTCGGCGGCTGCTGGGCAGTGTCCCGGGCTTGGCCCGGCCGTGTTTTCCGACTCTGTTTTTTATATTTCGTTCGATAATTAATTTCCCACAAATTAAATTGGATTTAATTTGACTAAGATTTAATTATGGTAATTTTATTCTTAGGGGAATTAATTTAATGAAATATTTTCTCGTCCGGAACAAGTTAAAATTGACGGTTGTTTGAATTAATTGGATTAATTCGTTTTGGATGGATTGTTTTATATTGATTGGATCAATATTCAGATTCATTATGAATGCCATTTATTTAATGTGTTGGATGCATTATTTTTGAATGGTGATGTGGTTCATGGACCTAGTTTTTGAATCGTTCGGTTTTATTCGATTGGGTTGTAAAAGCCGTTTTGAGCCTATTTATTTTACTAGAAATATTTGTATCTAGGATGCAATTTTCAATGTAAAATTTATATGTAATGACGAAGACCGGAGGAAGATCCATTTCGAGAAGACGAAGATTCAAGACGAAGACTTGTAATTAGATTACGAAGTTTTTGTTTTCTAGGAACGGTCCATGAACCACATGTTGGTAGCAACTAGGTTGTGAATGGTTGTTTCATGTTGTATGAATACCACAAACGCGCTTAAATAATTAATGTGCAAAGTGTAACTTTAATCGCGATAATTCTCCCACAACAAATAATTAAGTTTATAAGGTTTCAAGGTTTTCCTTCCCTCCATCGAGTTTTCGGGAAATTGAAATCCAAACCGGATGTGCTATGCTTCCGAGTTATCGGGGTAGTCGTTCGGGGATGATGGATAAATTACCGGGAGCGCATTGGATGCCTTCGGTTGGAGCAAATTTTATCCCTAGAAACCTGATAGGTTGCCGGATAAGATTCAATTGTGAAACTGATTTGCGTCGATGGTATAAACTTAACTTGTTCACGAACCATAGAAACCGTATAGGTTGAGGGGAGTGAACGAGGGGAAAAAGAAGATCGAATCATCTATTAGATGGGTTGGTGTTGGACACCACTTTATGAAAATTAATAGACTAGAAACCTGTTCGGTTGCCCTCTATTAAGATTTATAAAGAACTCGATCACCACTATGAAGTAGAGCGACGATACTTCCAGATTTCACATGGAAGTGTGTTATTCCGATAAAAATAGTGGGAGCTGAGTAACAAGAATAGAAAAGACCTTAATTCTATATTCAGAACATAATTGAATGAGTCACTAATTAATCTATCGTACTTAATGCAGACTCAAATCTCAATATGACAATGAATCCACTCGCAATTCTGCCCGAAAAGAACACCTTAATGGGACCTAACTTTGTGGATTGGCTCCGCAATCTGATGATTGTCCTCAGTATAGAGGCACTGGGATACGTCTTGGATACGGACATTCCGGCGCCTCCTGTGCGGATCCGAGCCAATCAGGAAGAAATTGAAAACCACGAAAAGTGGGTTAAGGATGACGTGAAAGTCCGTGCTTATATGATGGCTTCCATGTCTAATGAGCTTCAGAGAGCTCATGAGAAAATGACTTCTGCTAGGCAGATTCTATCTCACTTAACCAAGCTTTATGGTGAGCATAGCAGAACTGCTAGATATGAGATATCCAAGCAACTGTTCGGTGCAAGGATGAAGGAAGGTGAGAAGGTTGGGGAACACATCCTCAAAATGATATCCATGATCGAGAGATTGGAGGCTCTTGATTTTAAAATGGATACTTCTCTCCAAACCGACCTTATCCTACAGTCTCTCCCTGATTCCTTCTCACAGTTTGTTATGAACTTCAACTGCAATGAGATTGCATGTAATTTAGCTGGGCTAATGAACAAACTTGTGACCGCTCAGTCTCAGATGAAGACTCCGCGGATGAAGGAGTCTGCTCTTGTGATTTCTTATGGACCTCGGAGGTCTAAGAATAAGAAGAAAAAGACCAAGAAGCGGACTGGACCGGAAGCTAAGGACCTTAAGGATAAAGGCAAGGCCCCAATGGTTCCGAAGAACAAGAAGAAGAAGGATGCTTGTCTCAAGTGCGGTGAGCTGGGCCACTGGGCTAGAGACTGTCCGATTTTTCATGGCACTTCAGGTACAAAACTTTTAGTTTTGGAAACAAATTGTTCTGCTACTGTATTTCTACTTCCTGGATACTGGATTCTGGTGCTAGTTCTCATATTTGTACAGTGAATCGGGATCTGGAACAAAGTAGAAAGCTTGGAGCTGGAGAAGTTATGATCACAGTCGGAAGTGGGCATAGTGTCGAGGCGACCGACATAGGATCACTTCTTTTGGGTTTAGAATCCGGCTTTGTTTTGACTTTAGAAGATGTACTTGTTTTGCCCAAGGGGCACAAAAACATTGTATCCATTCCGGTCATGGACCGAAAATGCTTTTCATTTTTCATTGGTGATGGTTCCTGCAAAATTTATTTTAGAAATAAACTAGTGGGTACTACTACATTATTGAATATGTAGGTCACAAGTCGCAAGTCGTCCAGGAATAAGTCTAGGGGGGGTGAATAGACTTATTGAAACTCTTAAACTCTTTTTCTCAAAGAGTAAGTTTCTTCAGCTGATGGATAAACAAATGACTTGGAGTCGTTTGTTCTTTAATACGTGCGGAAGTCAGCTGATGACGAATACGAAATAACTAATGAAACACTTAATGATGAATGCAGCAGTTAAGGTATGATGATATAAAACAGTAAAGAACGCAGGCAATTATAGTGGTCTCAGAGGTGGGGTAATCCTCTACTAATCCACTTTTCTCCAAACCAGTTGGAGATGAATTCACTATAATTCTCAACCTGTGATAAATATTACAGTGATTCAACCACACTACAACAACTTCCAACCAGTGGAAATCCGTGCCGTTGTAACACACTTGACTGCCTTGCACCTCTTGATCCTCGATCCTTGGATGCCTTTACAGTCTCTAACTTCAACCAGTGAAGTACCCCGAACTCAGGATTTAAGACACGAGTTTTTGTCTTCTCCAACTAAGAGCTTCTTCAAGTATGAACTTTTTAGAACCGCTCTTTTCACGATGCTGTATTTCGCTTTTAGATAGCTTGAATGCTTTGATCGCTTGATAGTATGTTTGCACCGTGTATTGTTGTGTTGTATTGTACTTGCTCAGCTTCAAATCTTCGGATATATATAGGTCACGATCTCTGAGCTTTTCCTTATAGCCGTTGCAAATCTTTTCAACAAATCCGTCTGTTGGAGAGGTAGACTTCATTGTTTTCTTTTCTGAACGTTGCAAGGATGGATTCCCATATTTTAATCTATCTTCCGACCGTTGTGAAGACTTCTGCATGTGATGCGCCGAATCTTTTGAATATAAAACGATTAAAGTCTTCAAGGTGGGTCTGGAAAGCTTATTAATTCATATCTTTTGCGGGAATCACTCCAATTTGTCTGTTCACGTTGCATGTGACTTTCCGTAATTCTTGACTTTTCAACGCATGCTGACGTGGACTTGGAGTACTTGGCTGATCTTGACTAGGTTGATGAGCAGTTAACTTCTCTGCATTCTGGACCTCTCTGATGTTCACTGTTTAGGACTTGTCTGATCAGATGACTTGTCTGAGGTACCTAGACTGCAGTCTGGTCAAACATCTCTGATAATTTTTGTTGACCAGAACTACTCTGTCTTGACTCGGTTGTACCTCTCTGATGTACTTAGCTGATATTTAGTACTTAGCCGGTTTTCAGCCTAACTTATTTTTGGCCTATAGAAGATACTCATTTGGTTCTTATTTATATTTTGCCAAGTTATATACTTAACATTATTTGGCCTATGGAAGATACTCATTTGGTTCTTCCTTACATTTTTGCCAAGTAATAAACATTTGAATTTATATTAATGACATCATCAAAATCTAACAAGTATTCCTAACAGAATGCATTGTATCATCTCAATTTCAGCAACAAAGTAGTTGTGAATACTATGACTAGAAAACGTGGTAGGGATGAAACCAATCAAGTTTTAAAATGGCATCTTAGACTTGGTCATGTTGGTCAGACCAAGGTTTACAAGATGGAAAAGGATGGACTTATGGGTCCATTGGGATCGGATCCCTTTCCTACTTGTGAATCTTGCCTTAAAAGCAAAATGACTAAGTCCCCCTTCCTGAGGACTTTTGAAAGAGCCGCTAATAAATCGGGATTAATCCATGCGACGTTTGTGGTGCTTTGGAAGCGGACGTGACGGATATCAATATTTCATTACATTTACAGATGATCATACTAGGTATGGTTATGTATACTTAATGAAACATAAATCCGAGGCCTTTGAGAAATTCCAGGAATTCAAGGCCCTAGTCGAGAAACAAACGGTAATCATATCAAAGCACTTGGTCGGACCGAGGTGGCGAGTATATGAGTACGGAGTTTGTGAGTTCCTTAAGGAACATGGAATAGTTTCACAACTAACACCTCCAGGTACTCCTCGGTTAAATGGTGTGTCGAAAGAAGGAAGGACCTTGTTGAACATGGTCCGTTCCATCTTGGGCTATCTTGACTTACCAATTTACTGTGGGGGTATGCACTGATCGCCGCTTATATCTTAAACAGATGTCCTTCCAAATCCGTTCCTAAAACTCCACATGAGATGTGGGAGGGAAGGAAACCAAGTCTTAATCATATTAGGATTTGGGGATGTCCCGCCTATGTCAAGAAGACTAAGGTGGAAAAGTTGGAAGCTAGGTCTGCGAAGGGACGTTTCATTAGATTCCCGTCTGGGATGATGGGATATCTATTCTACATGCCCGAAGATCGAAAGATCGTTGTTGCTTTACAAGCACACTTCCTGGAAGATGAGTTCATTCAGGAAGGCGGAGCATGTAGAAGTATTTCTTTAGAAGAATACAATGAAACTCCTCGGGAGACACCTGTGCAAGAAACTGGAACCGAACTTTCTGAAACACAAGTACAACCACCTCGTAGGTCTAGTAGGGTGTCTCATTTACCTGAGAGGTATATGCTTGTGCACTTGGAGGAGCTGGGTCTCCATGAGGTTCCAAGTGATAGCCAAGAGACCGACCCGATGACCTATGACCAAGCAATGGTGGATGTAGACTCCGCGAAATGGCGTGAAGCTATGGAAGCTGAGATGTAATCGATGCATGTCAATTAAGTCTGGACTCTAGTAGACCGCCCCAAGGGCATAGTGCCTATTGGGAACAAGTGGATCTACAAGAGAAAGACTGATGGTGATGGCAAGGTTGACGCCTATAAGGCCAGACTTGTGGCAAAGGGTTATACCCAGAAGGAAGGGATCGATTACCACGATACCTTCTCGCCCGTAGCCATGATCAAGTCTATTCGCATGATGCTTGCTATAGCTGCCTACCACGATTATGAGATATGGCAAATGGACGTAAAGACGGCTTTCCTTAATGGATTTCTCGAGGAAGAAATATATATGGAGCAGCCTAAAGGCTTTGTGTCCGAAGTCGATATTCAGAAAGTGTGCAAGCTTCAGCGTTCCATTTATGGAATGAAGCAAGCATCGCGTAGTTGGAACCTTCGTTTTGACGAGGAGGTGAAAGAGTTTGACTTCGTGCAAAATGAAGAGGAACCTTGTGTATACAAGAGGGTTAGTGGGAGCAATATCGCATTCTTAGTACTATATGTAGATGACATTCTACTAATAGGAAATGATGTGGGAATGCTCAGTTCTGTGAAAGCTTGGCTTTCGAGTAATTTCTCCATAAAAGACTTGGGAGAAGCTACCTATATTCTTGGTATTCGACTCTACCGGGATAGAGCGAAGAGAACAATAGGTCTTCCCAAGCCCTCTATATAGATAAAATCTTAAAGCGATTTAAGATAGATGATTCTAAAAGAGAGTTCCTACCGATGCGACATGGAATAAAAATCACCTTGAAGATGTGTACTCAAAATGAGGAACAACGAAAGGAAATGAGTAATATACCATATGCTTCGGCCGTGGGTAGCCTTATGTATGCTATATTGTGTACAAGACCTAACATCGCGCATGCTGTAAGCGTGGTGAGTAGGTTTTAGGCAAACCCAGGTAGGGAACATTGGACTGCTGTAAAGAACGTTCTCAAGTACTTAAGAAGGACTAGAGATATAGTTCTTATGTATGGCGGTGGAGAATTGGATGTGATGGGATTCACTGATTCAGACTTCCAAGGACTGAAGGACGATTTGATGTCTACTTCTGGCTACATATTTACTCTTAATGGAGGAGCAGTATCTTGGCGTAGTGACAAGCAAAGCACGACTACTGATTCCACCTGTCAGGCTGAGTATCAAGCAGTCTCGGAGGTTTCCAAGGAAGGGTTCTGGATTAAGAAGTTTCTGGGAGAACTTCAAGTGATACCATGTCTTTGAAACTGTTTGTCATGTCTTTGCGACAACGCGGAGTGTAGCGCAGCCAAGGAGCCGAGGTTTCACAACAAGACCAAACATATTGAGAGGAAGTATCATCTCGTAAGAGAATTTGTTCGCAAGGGATACATTGTCTTTGCCTGAGTAGACTCGGCCGACAACGTCGCCGATCCACTGACCAAGCCACTTTCTCAGACTAGCTTGGAGCGTCATCTGGAGAACATGGGTATTAGATACCATAGTGTGTGGCATTGAGTGCAAGTGGGAGATTGTTAGGAGTATGCCCTCGAATGCCACTCAGAGGTTGTTGAGTGAGGGCATTGTACTTGTAATTATGTAAACCATTTATATAAGGCAAATGAATGTTTCTTTATTTACTGGTAGTTACTGGCATTCCTAACTCGTAAATAAACATATAGAAACTAGTCCATCTATTTGAGAGCAAAACGTTCCACTCCTTATTGGATAAGGGGGTCGGCACTGGAAAGGTTATAGCTCAAGTACTTAATCGTTCGCAAGTAGATGAAACTTGACTGGGCGTTAAGTTTATGTGAAGACTTGTATGATGTGTTCTTTGACATGGAGAGTGCTTGTCGAACACTAATAGTTAGTGGGAGCACACGTTATAGGTATGCTAATTAGATTAGTATACTCGAACCGACTCACCCTCGATTCGTCACACGGATTTCACTCCGGGACAGTCAATGACTGAATCGAAAGGTTGTGATAGGTATTCGTGAACCTTCGACTTGAGGATTTAGTAGGGATGTTCTTGTGACGTCAGGATTTTAATTAGAGTAGTTCGACCCTGTAAACCGAAAAGCGGGGGTCAACCTCGACGTGCATCTTGACGGGCAAGTAGCAGGTCCTACTGAATACCAAGATAGAATTCTTTCTCCCGTTAGTGAGCGGGTTATATGTCCTATGCGGTTATTGGCAGATGAGATCATAAGTCTTTGGCCGAAGCATTGGAGCTAGTTGTATTAGATACACGACATCTCGATAATCTCGATTTGCATTAACGCATGCATAGCATCAAGTACAGATAGGGTTTGACTGACCGTGACCCTATAAATTGATCAGGGACATTTGAAAGAAGGGTTTATACGTTTACTCGTATTCACGACAGAATGGTTCTTGAATGATCCCAATCATTCGTTCTCAGTCGGGGTACAGTGTAGGCCACCAGGCTAGCTAGGTGGTGCTACTACTCTTTGGTTTCTCCCACTGCTGACTGAGACGGACCTACCGAGTCGCGCATTAGGATTGACGACGGAATGAATTGAGCTTAATCTCTCATTATGAATATTAGATGTTGGATATCTAATTGGGGACATTGGATGTCTAAATCGATTTATTGGATAAATTGATTTACGGCCTAATGGATTAAATAAATTACTGGGTGATTAATTTAATTCATGAATATAATTATTTCTTGGAGACATTAATTATGTTATTATGTATTTGATATGATTAATTAATTGGATTAATTAATTGATATAAATACATCGGAACGGAATCGGAGTTTATCTGTTTGGACTCACGGGAGTCCAAAACTGACCGAATTTTTCCTACCCTTCTAAATGGCCGCCCCCTCTTTGTCTTCCACCTAATGTGGTGGAAGAATTCATGATTTAATATCATGAAATGTTTATCCATAGGGGACATGTAATCTCTTTTATTATAAAAGTGATTTGATGAGTTGTTGAATGAAGAATAAAAGGGAGTAGACTAACTCTTCCTCCTACATTATTAGCTTCCTATGTGAGTTGTGAGTGTTGAAGAGAGAGAATTGTTTTCTCATATAGTCCTCCTTTTCTTCTTCATCTTCATCACAAGTTCTTGGTTTTTTCTTGGAGAAAACATCAAGACATGAAAAGAGAGATTGTGAGTTATACACTTAGAGTGTTATAATTTCATATCAGAAGCTTCATCACTTAACTCTAGCCGTATCCTCGGAGGATAGCAAGGTGATCGTCGTTCCGGTTGTTTCCCCGGCGCGTGGAAAGTAGAGACGCGGTGCTTTCGGCGTTGGATCGTTCAAGGGCTTGGAGCGGATTGAACTCGTGGAGATCAAATTAAAGCTTGGGGAATAGCTCAAGAGAAGGTTACCATTTAATCAACAGACTTCGAGGGTTAGTTTCTTACGACTCTTTCTTTTCGTTTATATATTCATATATACGTAGCTCGATCGATCCTCGTAGGGATTCAGATCGAATTAATTTTCATTTTACCGCTTCCACTGGGCCTTCGTTTTAGGCACTGAATCCCAACAGTTCGAGCGACCGACATCTCATTTAGAACATTGTTCGTGGAAGGACATTGTTCACCGGTGTTGTGTAAGTTAATTCTTACTCAGTTAAAAGGATATTCATTCCTTTTGTTGTTTTTCATTCATAATCATAACTCATTCATCATTGTATTAACCGTATTGAGACTTGTAATGGTTGAATAATCACTTCATTCACGAGGAACGATGGTTCCAATCATTTCTTTTGAGCTATCAATCACTTCACTATTATTTTCATCTTGGTGAGTCATTCTTGACTTTGTCGGATTATTATTCATTGATATTCATTATGGTCATTCTCATTCATATGACCGTATGGGTTCATATTGCGTGGACGGGTGCGGATGTGTGGAATTTTTAGTCGAGCACGTGATGGTCATGTATTGGGATCGATACATTGGACTGTGCACACGGTAACGATTACCTCCGTGAGACTAATTAGGTACAAGGACGAGTGTGTCCGGTCATTCGTCTTGTACACTTTCACAGAACATTACGGGCGTACTATGATGCTCCTCTTCAGCGTAATTCATAACTAAGGATATTTCATAACTAAAAATATATCATGATTGTGTATTTTCAACCCTTGAGGATTGTTGTTCTGTGTAACTGACCCCGTTAGGGGATATTGTTTTCAGGTCACGGCAAGGCAAAGGCACGGGAAGAGCATGTTGACGGCGAGGAGTCCCAGTGATACTAGTAGGGCCCCCCAGTCATTTCAGTCATCCTTATTTCTCTTCATTTGTAATTCCGCTGCAAATTCCGTTTGAGATGTTTATTTATTCAGGGTGGTGTATTTTATCTTCATATAAATTTTACTAGTATTCTTTATTGTCCTGGTGTATTGTACTTAAGCTCCTCATCGGAGTATTTGGTAATATAATGTGGTTCGGTACTACAATTATATTATTTAATTCATCAGTTTTCATTCGCCTGGTGGGTCCCAGTCGGGGATCCACGGCACTATAATATCCGCCTAGTTTGGGTTGTTACAGAGTTGGTATCGGAGCGTGGTTTTGAATACTACCTTCCGAGTCATGTCTCATTTGAAATCATCGTCATCGGACTAGTATCATTGGCCTTTCGCGTCACGTGTGACCTGTGCAAATGCCGAGCCAATCGAGCCAAGAAAGAAGCGTAAGACTTCTAACGCCATGGTATAATTTCTGGAAATAATCATTCATTCATAATTCATCAATTAACAACCCTCAATCATCATTTTCATTTTGATCAGGACGATCATGTCAACTCATTAATCACTCAGTTCATTTCACAGTTCAGTTGTTGATCTTGAGGATCATATCATTAATCTTGTTAACTTGTTCAAGATAATAATTTCAAGAATTTCATCAGATAATCATGTCACCTCAGTTAATCATTCATGTAATCACTTTGCTAGAGCGCGTACGCTCATTTTCATCATTTCATGACGTAATCATAATGTGATATTCATGCGGGAGATATAATCAGCATGTGACTTTCCTACTTCGGTATGGAGAGAGAAGGAAGAGGACGCGGAGGACGAGGCCGCGGTGCGGGCCGAATACCGAGAGCTCGTGTGAATAAACGTGCGAACGCGAGGAATAATGCTAACTCATCAAGCAGCGACACTGCTACTCATTCACCTGGACGTGATCATTCACTATCGGGGAGTCGTACCCAGGACACAGCTCAGTCAGAAGGTGTTCGGGTTGACCCACTCGCTTTTATGCAGGGCATGATGGCCCAAATGACTCAGATGGCACAACTGATGGAGACGATGCATAACTCAGCTAATCAAAATCAACAGGCTCCTCCGCCGCCACCTCAGAGGCAAGAGAGGAGTGTGGGCAGTATCATCGGCGACATCTCTCGCCAAAGACCGCCTACCTTGGAGGGTTCATCTGAACCGGAGGATATTGTTCATTGGCTCGAACATTTCGAGAAGTTATTTGCTATGGTAGAGTGTCCCGAGGGACACAAAGTTTCAGTTGCGGCTTACTATCTGGGTAAGAGCGCTCATTCTTGGTGGTTGTCGTTGAAGCCCACCGACGGATCATGTACTTGGGATCAGTTCAAGACTCTCATGATGGAGAGGTATTATCCGGCCCCACTCAGAGAGGCCAAACTGTCAGAATTACTCACTCCCGACCCCTCAGCAGACGAGGATGTTCTCGCCACTTCCGAGAAATTTCAGGAACTTCTTCCGTTCGCCTCATCTATCATTCACTCCGAGATGGATAAGATTAAGTATTTCAGCAAGAGGCTGAAACCCCGTATGCGGATACAGTTGCTTAATCACAATTGCACCACTCTGGCCGAATTCATTGAGAAGGCTCTTACCTATGAGCTTACTGCTAAGGAGATTGCTAAGCAGCAACCTTCATCTGCTAGCAAGAAGTCCAAGAATCGTAATCAGTCTGAAGGCGGTCAGACAACATTCAAGAAGCCTCGTACGGGCACTACTTTCTCTGAGCGACCTCCTGTGGTGCCCAGACCGGCGGAATCGCAGTCCTGATGGCCAGTTCAGCCATCACCTGTTTTAACTGTGGGGATCTTGGTCATGTTAGCACCGAGTGTCCGAGGCAGACTGTCACATGCCATAACTGTGGGATTGCTGGGCATAAGGCATGTTTTTGCCGAAGGGACTCCAAACCTACTCCGGCGTCATCTCAGGCCCCGAAGCAGTCAGCTGTTCATAATCAGGCCACTCAGTCTGCGTCGTTCAAGACGACAGGAGCGAATAAAGGTGGAGCTTATAGTCATCAGACGGGAGCGTCCGGTGCTGGGACTAGCAAGCCACGAATTTATGAGATGAAGAAGACCGACGATCCGGAGGCCCAGATGATCTCAGGTACACTCGATATCCTATCTCAACCTGTGTGTACCCTTTTTGATACTGGTGCATCGCATTCATTCATTTCCGAGTCATGTTTGAGTAGACTACGTCTGGGTAGTGCTACTAGTTGTGAGCCCTATATCATTGGTTTACCTGATGGTAGACGAATTGTCGGGAATCGTGAGATTCAGAATTGTCCGATTCAGTTTCATGACCGTGTATGGCTAGCGGACCTAATTGTGGTAGATTTGCCGAGAGACGACGTCATCTTGGGTATTGATTAGATGGATCGTCACGATGCCATCATTAGTGTCCGTAAGCGTATGGTCACTATCATTTCAGACGACGGTGTCGAATGTGTTTCTCAGGGAGGTAATCCCGGCTGTTCTGGTAAGGTCATTAACTTGATTAAAGCAGTGAAATTACTCAGTCAGGGGTGTATTGGTTATTGGTGCTATATGACCGAAACCGAGAAATCACAAATAATGTTGACGGATATTCCGGTAGTAAGGGAATATACCGATGTTTTCCAGACGAGTTACCTGGGTTGCCTCTGCAGAGAGATGTGGAATTCACGATTGAGTTGGAGCCCGGTACGTCCTCGATATCGAAGGCACCGTACCGGATGGCCTCGACCGAAATGCAGGAATTAAAGAATCAACTTGAGGAATTATTCGAGAAAGGTTATATCTGACCGAGTGCATCCCCGTGGGGAGCACCAATGTTGTTTGTCAAGAAGAAGGATGGTTCTTTTCGCTTGTGTATTGATTATCGGGAGTTGAACAGGGTGACGATCAAGAATAAGTATCCTCTACCCCATATTGATGATCTCTTAGATCAACTTCAGGGAGCTTCAATATTTTCCAAGATCGACCTAAGATCTGGATATCATCAGTTGCGAATTCGAGAGTCGGATATCGCAAGGACAGCTTTCGTACACGCTATGGTCATTATGAGTTCGTGGTAATGTCGTTCGGGTTAACCAATGCACCTGCGGTATTCATGGAGTTAATGAATCGGGTTTTCATCGACTTTTTGGATTAGTTTGTTGTTGTCTTCATCGATGATATTTTGATTTATTCTCGTTACCGAGAGGAGCACGAAGTTCATCTTCATCAGGTTCTCGACGTGTTGAGACGAGAACAACTTTATGGAAAGTTTTCCAAATGTGAGTTCTGGATGTCTGAAGTGACATTTCTCAGGCATGTAATTTCATCAGACGGTGTGCGTGTTGATCCTCAGAAGACGGAGGCTATCCAAGATTGGTTACCTCCGAAGAATGTTAAGGAAATCCGAAGCTTTCTCGGATTAGCCGGTTATTATCGGCGGTTTGTGGAAGGATTTTCTAAAATTGCTCAACCATTGACGAACCTTTTGCGAAAGGATAAGAAATACACGTGGTCCGACGCGTGTCAGCGAAGTTTTGAGGAACTCAAGAGCCGGTTAATTTCAGCACCTGTACTTTCATTGCCACAAGGGACGGAAGGATTTGTGGTTTATAGTGACGCATCCGGACACGGTCTTGGATGTGTATTAATGCAGAATGGGAAGGTTATTGCCTATGCTTCACGGCAATTGCGACCTTACGAGGTTAATTATCCGACCCATGACCTGGAGCTAGCCGCCATGGTTTTCGCGTTGAAGATTTCGCGTCATTACCTTTATGGCGTCACCTGTCAGATATTCACCGATCATAATAGTTTGAAGTATATATTTACTCAGAAGGAATTAAATATGCGACATAGGCGGTGGTTGGAACTAATCAAAGATTATGATATCGAGATCCTGTACCACCCAGGTAAGGCAAACGTGGTTGCCGATGCCTTGAGTCGTAATTCCGTTCAGGAGCAAATGCTTGCTCGTTTAACAGTTCAGAAGGAACTTCAGCAGGAATTCCTTAGACCCGAGATCGAGGTCTGGCTTCAGCGAGTGCAAGGGCAACTTTGCGTATTAGAGATTTCATCGCCACTTGAGGAGACAATAAGAGAGAATCAGGGTTCAGACCCATCATTGTTGCGCATCCATGAGGATGTGGCTCAGGGGAAAGCCCCTGGATTTGTGGTCCACGAGGATGGACTTTTGCGATTTAAGAATCGGTTGTGCGTACCGGCGAATGACGAGTTGAAAAACTCAATTTTGAGAGAAGCTCATGCTACCCCTTATTCCGTTCATCCAGGGTCTAGCAAGATGTACAAGGACTTGAAACAAAATTATTGGTGGAGTAATATGAAGCGAGAAGTCGCAGAATTTGTTTCGAGATGCTTAACCTGTCAACAAGTCAAGATTGAACATCAGCGACCAGCGGGTATGCTGAAACCTCTCCCTATTCCAGAGTGGAAGTGGGAAGACATTTCTATGGATTTCATCACGAGTTTGCCGACGAGTCATCGTGGCATGAATACAATTTGGGCAATTGTGGACCGTTTGACTAAATCGGCTCATTTCCTTGAGATTAAGGATACATGGGGTCCCGAGAGACTTGCCCAGTTGTTCATCAAAGAGATAGTGAGACTGCACGGTACTCCTATAAGTATCGTTTCCAATCGTGATGGACGGTTCGTGTCTCATTTTTGGAAATCAGTTCATCGTGCTATGGGAACTCAGCTTAATCTCAGTACCGCTTTTCATCCTCAGTCTGACGGACAATCAGAGAGGACTATTCAGACATTGGAGGACATGTTGAGGGCATGCATCCTCGATTGGAAAGACGATTGGGAAGCCCAATTACCATTGATTGAGTTCACGTACAATAATAGTTGGCATGCTTCGATTAAGATGGCACCTTACGAGGCCTTGTACGGTTGTCGTTGTCGATCTCCTTAGTGTTGGGACGACTTATCAGAATCAATCGGCACTGAGCACGATATACTTATAGCTTCCCGTGAGAAGGTAGCTTTGATCAGGAGTCGTTTGTTGACCGCTCAGAGTCGACAGAAATCATATGCAGATAATCGTCGTCGACCACTAGAGTTCGAGACAGGTGACCACGTGTTGGTCAAGGTATCCCCAAGTCGAGGTATTTTCCGTTTCGGAAAACGGGGAAAGTTGAGTCCGAGATTCATTGGACCGTTTGAGATTTTGGATCGAGTAGGCGAGTTAGCTTATCGATTGGCTTTACCTCCGGCGTTGAGCTAAATTCATAATGTGTTTCATGTCTCTCAGTTGCGGAAGTATGTTTTCGACCCGAGCCACATACTTCAGTTCCACGAAATCGAGATCGTGGATGATCATTCGTATGAGGAGCGTCCTATTCGAGTTTTAGAGCGGCGAATCAAACAGTTGAGGAACAAGACGATTCCTTTGGTCAAGATTCAGTGGTCTAGACACAGAGTCGAAGAGGCTACTTGGGAAACCGAGGATAGTATGTGGGAGGGTTATCTAGAGTTATTTGACCCTTAGTTTTGAGGACGAAACTCTTTTTAAGGGGGAAGTATGTAATACCCGGTTGTAATTCATTCATTATCATTCAGTAATTATCAGTCTGTAATTGTCACTCAGTAATTTTCACTCATTATTAATCACTCGTCATTCATGATTCATTCATTTTGCGTTCATTGTGGGCATGTGGTAACCGTGTATCAGTTACCGATCGTCATTTCATCTCCGTTTGAGTGTCGAGACGGGAGTATTATCATTTTCATCGTAATTGGTAGTCTTGTGCTGGAAGTTTCATCTTTGGCATGTGTTGGACTTTTTCACTTTCACATACGTATGGTATGACGTATCATTCATCAATCGTAGCGAGAAATCGGAGTTAACAGATTTTCACCTTGTCCAGCAACGAGTTACGGCCGTAAGGATTGTCGGATACGGCCGTAACAGGTGTTCATTGTTTTCAGGCTATTTTGGACGAGCGGGACTTATGGCCGTAAGGTTGCAGCATACGGCCGTAAGTTGAGCAGGTACGGTCGTAAGGCTTGGCCGATTATGGCCATACGTGTCGAGCAGGGTGCCCAGGCGTTTTTGGCCGAAGGCGAGTTACGGTCGTAAGATGGAAAGGTTACGGCCGTAAGGGGGCGTTCGTTAATTTCAGGTTTTGTCGGACTAAGAAGGACTTATGGCCGTAAGGGTTTCGGCATACGGCCATAAGACGAGGCAGGTACGGCCGTAAGGCTTGGCCGGATACGGCTGTACGTTGCAGGCAGGGTGCCTGGTCCATTTCGACGAAGGGGTCATACGCCCGTAAGTTTGGCCGGATACGGCCGTATCGGTCGAATTACGCCCGTAAGATATGCGGGTACGGCTGTATGGCTGTCGGCAGGAGTTTTGGACGAGGGCGAGTTACGCCCGCAAGTCAGGTACGGATACGGCCGTAAGGCTGTCGGCAGGTGTTTGGTCGAAGCCGAGTTACGGCCGTACGAGTTGGCTGGTTACGGCCGTAAGGCCGTTAACCTGGGATGTTACGGTCGTAAGAAGGCCGAGTTACGGCCGTAACTGTCGGCAGTTTATAAGGACTTGGCCGGGACTTTTTCATCATTTTCACCATTTCTTTCACCTTGTTCCGAGAGAGAGAGCTTGAGGGAGGGATTTTCCATCATCAATCACTTGAGTGTTAGATTTTCATCATCTTCATTCGTTTGGGAAGCTTGGATACTTGATTTAACTCGTGTCCATCGGATCGAAGTGGTTGGATCTTCAAGAGGTAATTTCTTCAACATCTTGGATTTCGATTTTGCATTGAGATATGATGTTTTGGACGTTAAAATCATGTTGTATGAAGTGATGTACGCATGATTATGGATATGTATGATTATTCAATGGATTATTGAAGGATTATTCAAGAACACTTTGAATATTGAGTTGGTTTTGGGGGTTTTCGATTAATTGTTGTTGTAATCACGATTTTGGATATTCATTTTGGATTATTGATCATATTGAAGATGTGTTGTTGGTTTGAAACACTTTTTGGAGATTTGATGTTGGTATTATTGAGGTATGGTTGTTAACAATCGAAGATTGGTCACAACGTATTCGATATAATGCCCCAATGAACTTGGTTTAGTCGTATTAACGTTTTGAGTTCATTATAATCGTGTTTGATTCGTATTTTGAGCGGGTTGTTGGTAATTATGTTATTCAAGGTTGTTCGAGCGACCGACATCTCATTTAGGACGTTGTTCGTGGAAGGACTTTGTTCATCGGTGTTGTGTAAGTTAATTCTTACTCGGTTAAAAGGATATTCGTTCCTTTTGTTTTTGTTCATTCATAATCATAACTCATTCATCATTGTATTAACCGTATTGAGACTTGTAATTGTCGAATAATCACTTCATTCACGAGGAACGACGGTTCCAATCATTTCATTTGAGCTATCAATCACTTCACTATTATTTTCATCTTGGTGAGTCATTCTTGACTTTGTCGGATTATTATTCATTGATATTCATTATGGTCATTCTAGTTCATATGACCTTCTGGGTTCATATTACGTGGCCGGGTGCGGATGTGTGGAATTTTTTAGTCGAGCACGCGATGGTCATGTATTGGGATCGATACATTGGACTGTGCACACGGTAACGATTACCTCCGTGAGACTAATTAGGTACAAGGACGGGTGTGTCCGGTCATTCGTCTTGTACACTTGCACAGAACATTACGGGCTTACTATGATGCTCCGCTTCATCGTAATTCATAACTAAGGATATTTCATAACTAAAAATATATCATGATGGTGTATTTTCAACCCTTGAGGATTGTTGTTCTGTGTAACTGACCCCGTTAGGGGATATTATTTTTAGGTCACGGCAAGGCAAAGGCACGGGAAGAGCATGTTGACGGCGAGGAGTCCCAGTGATACTAGTAGGGGCCCCCAGTCATTTCAGTCATCCTTATTTCTCTTCATTTGTAATTCCGCTGCAAATTCTGTTTGAGATGTTTATTTATTCAGGGTGGTGTATTTTATCTTCATATAAAATATACTAGTATTCTGTATTGTCCTGGTGTATTGTACTTAAGCTCCTCATCGGAGTATTTGGTAATATAATGTGGCTCGGTACTACAATTATATTATTTAATTCATCAGTTTTCATTCGCCTGGTGGGTCCCAGTCGGGGGTCCACGGCACTGTCATATCCGCCTAGTTTGGGGTGTTACACCCTTGAACTTTTGTCATTTGTTCATTGAATTTAGCGGCTTTAGGTCGTGCTATGGAATTCATTTCCATTGTTGTTATTGTCGTTCGTATTTTATTGTCGCGGGTTGGCGTTCGGCAGAGTCGGTGGGTTCACAGTCAGTTCGTGCCATCCTACTTCGGTCGATTCTCCGCATTTGTGATTATTCGAGGCAAGTACCTTGTTCATACATTTCTTATTTTGTGGATACGATGATCGGTGATCGTTTTGGTGTGGTTGTTTGGTTGTTAGGAATGAACTTTCAAAAGATTTGGATTAGCCTCGTTAAAGGCTTGTTGTTACCCAAAATATTATCCGAAGATAGATATTGCTGGAATGGACGGACAACAAACAAGGTTGCGGGAGCACTTCCGAGGGGGTGTGAATAACACAAGATTTGCCGGGTTTGTTAGGCCCGGGCTTGAATGATCTTGCGAGATGTTATTAATACGAATATTCGTGGATACAAGTATTAATGTAAGAATCTAAATACAATGAGTGTAAAAGATCCTATTTATCTAGCTTTTGAGCGAAGCTTTGATGTTCTTGCTCTCTGCCGATCGTCTTCTGTGTGAGAGAGGCTGAGAGAGAAGAAAGAACCGAAAAATAGCTGTTGCCAAGAGTGAGAAAGCCAAGTTGTGTGTTGAGCTTCTGTATTGTGCGTGAAGCAACGAGAATGACAGAGAGATTTCCAAGTGCAGGCAGCCTTCTATTTATAGGGCCTGAGATGCCCTGCTTTCTGGCGGGCGATCGCCTTTTGTGCAATATAATAAAGGGGCGATCGTCTTTAAGTCACATGGACTGTCTGCATAAAGCTTGCGGCTGCTGCTGGCAGCCAGATGTGCGGTCCAATGAGGAGCCGGCACGCGTCCTGAGCTGCTGTCACGGGCAGTCCCACTGACACCTTTCGGCGGGCCTGTCGGTTGGTGGAAGGATGCTGACAGGCTGTGGTCAACGGACCATGTGCATCAGCGCCTTTTCCGGATCTGCATGTGGGTTTTGTTCCGAGCTTCGGCCTTTGCCGACTGGATGATCATCGGCTTCGCGCATCGGCCCTTGCCGACTGGGCGATCAATGGCTTCGCACATCGGCCCTTGCTGACTGGACGATCGATGGCTTCGTGTGGCATGAGGAGGTCGCCACTTGGTCGGTCGCCAGGAGTCGATCGCCAAGTACCGAGAGACGATCGCCTTTAGATGTCGATCACTCGGCACCGGGACTTGTCCTGGGACCTTCGGCCGGCCGATCTGTCTTGGCTGCTCGGCTATGGCTAGGTCGCCTGGCCTCTGAGGCGATCGCCGGTCGAGGCGTATAATTCTCGACACAACAATTGCCCCCCAGCTTGCTCCGATGTTGAAGACATGGAGCGAGGTGGTTTTTGCTGGCGATCGTGTAGGATGAGGACGGGCGATCCAATGAGCTGACTTTGGCTTCGGACTTAGGCGATCTGGTCGATTGGCTAGCTATCTTCAGTCTTGTACCTGCAAAAAACAATTTTTGGCCGATCCCTCGTAGAAACTTGATTGTTTCGTCACTGAGGAACCGTGCACAGTCGCGGAGTTCGATGGACCGACTCCATGACCGTGTCTTATGCGCGAACGACATTGTCTGTCTCGTGACTCATTTTATTGTGAGGGTCCTTTGTTAGGCTACGCCTCGCCTCGTATTTAAACGAAGGGCGTGCTGTCTTGGTCTAGAGGAGTCCTTGCGCGGGGCGTCGGCGGATTAATCAACTCCACTTCCGCGGCTTGTTAGCTCTGCTTCCATCTCGGCCCTCCATGAAGATGGCGAACCTCGACGGTGTACGTTGAGACGGGGGTAGTGGCACATCGCATTGTCCGGGTTTACCATATTAGATGATGAACCTTTGAGGGCGGGCGAACGTGTCCACTGATTAGTTTTGGAGGGCCCTCAGACTACGCCGACCTCGTATTTAAACGAAGGGCGGGCGATCTTGGCCCAAAGGGACCTTGCATGGTCGAAGCAGCCGGTTCCATCGATTACCAGGACCATGGCTGCACTCTTCCACCTCGGATCGTCATGTAGATGCCGAACTTCGACGGTGTACGTTGTGCGGTGGAGGCGATCTCGTGCCTTAGTCCATCATGTTAGATGGCGAACTGTAGATGGCGAACAAGTCCTCCGGTTTTGGTGATGTTGAATGATACCGGCGATCGGGCTGGAAGACTGGAGATCGCCGTTCGGGCGCCGATCGCGCTGCTCATAGGCTAAGTAGAAACCTTTGCCTGGCCAGAAAGTCTGCGGCTTTAGCGCGGAAGATCGCGTAGGTCGGGGGATGGTCCTTCGTAAGATGCCTGAACATAGGCGAAAGACCATGGAATCCCCCCAGGACCACGTAGAGGTCAATCTCATCGCTTATGGGCTCACCGTTGAGGATGATCTCGTCTACCCGGTCGATGTAGTCCGAGTCGGACTCTTCTTCCCCTTGCCTGATCTGCATCATGCGATGGGGACCTTCTGGCCGAGCGACCCTGGTGGCGAAGTATGCTGTGAAGTCGTTCGCTAGTTGATTAAAGGAGCCGATGGCTCGAGGCGGCAATGAGGAGTACCACTTGTGGGCAAGGTCGTCCAGCGTCAGAGGGAACATTCGGCACCTGGTCGCGTCTGATTCCCCACACCCGGTCATGTAGATGTTGAACTTGCTCAGGTGAGTTTCGGGGTCTGATCTCCCCTCGTACAGAGGTGTTTGCGGAGGAGCGATCTTATGCTGCACGGAGGCGAGCTCGATGTGGATCGAGAGCGGCTCACTCGGCCCGACGATCTTGTTCTTGGCGCCTGCCCCAGATTCCAGGAGCGCCTTCATGTCGTCGAGCTGGCGTTGCATCGCATCCATCGTTGTGGCTTGGTCGCTCGTGGAACGGCTTTTGGAGCGGTAGCCGGACTGCCCCAGTCGCCATGACGGGTGGCTTCCTAGGCGATCGAAAACAGAGGTGCCCCGGCTGGCGAGCGCCTCTCCTTGCGAACGGGAGCCTCCTGGCGATCTCTCGGTCAGTAACGCCTTGAACTTCCGTTTGGTCCTGCGGCGGATGGCCGAGGGGGTTATAGCGGGAGGCGCGTCGAGAGCACTCCGTCGCTCCTGTAGGATGGCCAAGGCCTTTTCGATCTGTTCCGCAGTTTGGAACTGATCGAGCGAGAGGCTTGGGCCGGCCCTCAGAGGCGGGATCGAGCGTCTCGGACCGCGGCGGCTACTCTCCGCGATCGGCTGTGGCTCGGACTGAGACGGAACGAGGTGTCTGGCGGATCGGCCAGCGGCTTTCTTCGACGAGGAGGCAGAAGTCATGATTCTGAAAGCTTTCTATGAAGAACAGTGAGTGTTTCTTCAGGTATATGCCCCGGAGAACAGTGAGTGTTCTTCGAGACGGTAGGAATAAAAAATTGAGGGTTAGATGCTTATCCGAAGATAGATATTGCTGGAATGAACGCACAACAAACAAGGTTGCGGGAGCACTTCCGAGGGGGTGAGAATAACACAAGATTTGCCGGGTTTGTTAGGCCCGGGCTTGAATGCTCTCGCGAGATTTGGTGTTCTTGCTCTCTGCCGATCGTCTTCTGTGTGAGAGAGGCTGAGAGAGAAGAAAGAACCGAGAAATAGCTGTTGCCAAGAGTGAGAAAGCCAAGTTGTGTGTTGAGCTTCTGTATTGTGCGTGCAGCAATGAGAATGACAGAGAGATTTCCAAGTGCAGGCAGCCTTCTATTTATAGGGGCTGAGATGCCCTGCTTTCTGGCGGGCGATCGCCTTTTGTGCAATATAATAAAGGGGCGATCGTCTTTAAGTCACATGGGCTGTATGCATAAAGCTTGCGGCTGCTGTTGGCAGCCAGCTGTGCGGTCCAATGAGGAGCCGGCACGCGTCCTGAGCTGCTGTCATCGCCAAGTACCGAGAGACGATCGCCTTCAGATGTCGATCGCTCGGCACCGGGACTTGTCCTGGGACCTTAGGCCGGCCGATCTGTCTTGGCTGCTCGGCTATGGCTAGGTCGCCTGGCCTCTGAGGCGATCGCCGGTCGAGGCGTATAATTCTCGACACAACAAGGCTCTCATTCAAAACTGTGTATTTTGTGAATGTTGTGTTTGTGAATGATTAAGTGAATCCTATGGATATGTTCGATGTTGGTGTTGTGATTTGATAGTATACATATATACATATATATTATCCCATTTCGGTGCGTTGTGACTTGACGTTTGTGTCGTGCTATGTGTTTGTTGCATTTCCTTGGTGTACTATGTTATGTTTGTGAATGTGTTAATATGGGCGGGGTCTATGGTGACACATGGCTTGTGATCATGTGTTCAAGATGCAACAAGTGATTGATCCAACCGTGAGAGCCTAAGGATACCTACGGAGACACATGGCTTGTGATCATGTGGTCAGGAGACAACAAGTGATTGATCTAACCGTGAGATGATGTGGCAAGTGATCACAATGTTATACGAAAACCTACGGTGACACATGGCTTGTGATCATGTGTTCAGGAGACAACAAGTGATTGATCCAACCGTGAGATGACGTGGCATGTGATCACGGTGGTATGGATATAATTTTGGATGTGTTTTGCCAGGTCGAGTACCTTGGAAGTGTTACCAAGATTTCGTATCTTGGGTGGTTATATTCTGTTGACTTTATGTCCATCGAGGACACATGATGTAATATCCGGAATTTCTACTACTGTTGTTTGATATTATTTTATCTGAGTTATATTGTACAACGTGGAATCTGTACAGTATGGATAAAATAAATAAAGGACTGAGATGTTAGTATCGGTATAATTGTCGTATCTGGTCGACAGTTGCATTTGAGGATATCATGTATCAGGTTATCGTACTTTCGATATAGAGTATATCGTATAAGAATGTGATTGGATCCGGTATATGTATCCAGTATGCGTGTATGTGTTTTCGGTATGTCGAGACAGGCAGGAACAGTTGAAATTGGCTAAGTATAGAATACTTAGCGTACGCTAATGTTGAAGACTTACGTACGCTAAATCACAAGAGTTACGTACGTTATGGCCGAGACATTACGTACGTAACAAGAGGAATCGGACAGTTGGGCCTAGTGTCGGCAGCTTTCGGTGCGGATGTGGACAAGTGAGTCAACGGATGGAGTTACGTACGTTATACAGGGTGTATTACGTACGTAATACGAGTATAATACTGTAGCAAGTCAATGTACGTATTACGTACGCAATGGAATAAGTGTTACGTACGTTACGGGGCAGCTGGCCGAGTCTTGGCCGAGAGGACCTGCAGTGGCCGAGCATGGTCGGCAGTGACTCGCAGGGGTGGCCGATCACGGTCGACAGTGACTCGCTGGGCGCAGGACTGGCCGATAACGTACGTAAGGCTATGGCTGGTTACGGCCGTAAGTGCCCGTTACGTACGTAAGCAGCTGCCGGTTACGTACGTAAGGATGTCGGCCAAAATAGACAGAAGGTTAGGCCTGTAACACCCCCAGAATACATCCAGAAATATTACACGTCGTAGGCCCTTCTCACAAGGATCTACCAGGCTAAACTCTACTAGACTACACAATGATTGACCGATCGGGGTCAATCTAAATATAACGCAGACCGACAAGGTCATTAAACAATTCAGAAACTAATGAACTTTACATCTCAATGACAAAAATAAACTTTCACACGAAAAGGGATGAAAACTCCACTAAATAAATGCAGAACCTACACCCGTACAAGGGTGAATACTCAACCAACTGGGAAAAATACCGACCAAGATGAAAAAAAAAGAAAAAGACTCTGACTCTTGTGTGATTAGCATCGTCGTCTTCCATCTCCTTCCAAGCCAATCCTGTGACTGCTCCCGAGCTGCCAAAATCTGAGCGCATAACAGGCACCCACCCCCCGAAAACTCGGGGGTTAGCAAACTGGAATTTTTCTAGTGCAAGTACATAATATACAAGATATACGAACAATAACGACACAAAACTCAACAGCCGCGAAGCCTTAACACAAACCATACATACTCATAGTCAACACTGAATAGCATTCGCATACACAAGGTAAAAGATAATTACATAGTAATATTCTCTTTATGGAACATAACACTAAAGAAACTTTAACCAAGCCCAAGGAGTCAAAATATTTAGTTTAAAAATCCATTTTTATAAAAGGAAAAGTATTTTGATAAGATAGTTTGAAAACATTATTTTATGACTCGGGCCATCTTGGGTTTTGAAAATCGAATGGGAATACTTTTAGAAAATAACATAAAAGGCTCTCGGGTCTTCGACCCAGCATGTGGAAAACAATTTGCAAGAAAACCATTACAACGTTATTCAGGGGTCCTCGACCCAATTGATAAAACACTATCACAAGAGAATCATTACAACTTCTCACGGGGTTCTCGGCCCAATCCAAATAATATCATCACGAGATCAAATCTCAACATCCCACGGGGATCTCGACCCAATACACAGAATAATTATCACAGTACAATCAAAGGCACAGCCTCTCATTCGACAAATCCTGCTCAAGACCCCTGATTAATTAACCTTCGGAGATCTCGTCAAATATCCTTGGTTAATTAACCCTGATACCAACATTTTAAAACAAGTTGGAACGAACTATAGAAACACGAATCGTGGTCTACATCAAGACCAACATTTTAAAACGAGTTGCAAGGATTTAAATTACGAAAATCATTTGGTAACGGGGTCTTAGCTATCACTCAAATATCCGTTACCAATAATCCTGCCAGGCGCCTCCCTTGCACACCTATGTACCGGCGTTCACTCCACTATATTGGCCGCCCATTGCACATGTCACCGCGCCGGCGTTCACTCCCATAGGAGCCGCCCCTTGCTCGCGCATTAAGTAACACTGGTGTTCACCAATCATATGGAGCCGCTCATTGCAGCGTACACCAGGACGGAGTGCACGCCCCGCCCTCAGAGGCACCCGGATATGACGTCTCTAATAACATGTATTCACGTTGTGACAAATACCAAGCACACAGTCAACCGTTACAATAATTATCAAATCAGTTCATCAATTCACATAATTTATTCGCCAGTACGTAACTACGCAAAATAAACAATAACTCACACGTTATTCATCAAGACTTAACACATTAAGCCTTCAACACTACCAATCAACACTACATATATATCCTTATATCGTAACTCAACCGAAAATACAAACAATACCATATTACCTATATAAATATTATTCGTACTTCAATCTAAGTTGAGTACGTAGACTAATATTGGTATTAATCATCCAACATTTATCTCCATATGTATATATATACACATATATCTATACGTATATCCACACACACACACACACACACACATATATATATATATATATAATATATACAGATATTCGTAACATGATTCATACACTTCAGCAACAATGATTTCACGTAATTATAATTCGTATATCAAGGTACTTGCCTTGGTAATCTCTCGCGAATACTCCAGAAATACATTTGATTGGAACAATCCGGAACTCCAACGGAAACGACGATCGGAAAGACTCAACACTGGATTATCGTAGGAAATTCGTCCTTAATATCCTATCATTAAATAAATAATCAATCACACGAGGAAAAACATAGAAAGATGACTGAACCCTAACTGTACTCTTCGTAACGTACGTTACACACCTACGTAACGTACGTTACGTCTGCACGTTAGCGCACGTAAGCTACAAAGATTAACGCACGCTAAGCATGCATTGGACAGTTCTTCTCAGTTCAGACGACTGCCTTGCCTGAGGGTATAGCGTACGTAATGCATAGAGCTTAACGTACATTATATTCACACATATATACTCATGTGAATCAGAATGATCCTATGGTGTTGATGTCTACGAATTCCAGATTAATCATCCCATCATAAGACTTACTCCAATCTCGATTATAAATCCTCAAAGGTAGTTCGGAAAATCTGAGATTGTTATCAACATTAAGTCTATGATTATTATGGAAATACCATACAATACGGTTTATTAATCTCAGAAAACTTCCCTTACTTGTTCATCATAACAAGATTCGAACTATTATGTTCTTAACTCGGGTAACTAAAGCATGAACATTCTAACTTCCAAAAACATGGTGTTCGGATAAAAATCATCTATGGAGCTTAATAATCCAGGTAGTATGTTCATAACATCCTTAAGAACACGAATTCAAGGTTGAGGTAGCATTAACATACCTTAATATGAAAGAAACGCAGAGCCAAGAGGTAGCATCCAACTCCGATTGCTTGAATGCCAATCCAAGATGTTTCTTAACTTAAATGATCGAGTCTTTGTAATCTATAGGTGTTTTAGATGGCCGGAGACTCTCTAGAAATGAAGGAAAATGAAGTGCAAGTGAGAGGGACGAAGTGAAATGAAATGGGGTGTTGTCCATATATATATAATATCTCGAGCTTTACGTACGTTAGTCTTAGCTACTTACGTACATAATCGACTTAGCGCACGCTACCATTCGTTCTTAGCGTACGCTATCGTTCAATGGTAGCTTACTGTCTCATTCTGTACTCACTTACGTACGTTACACCCTATGCATTACGTACGTAAGCTACACACATTAGCGTACGCTAGTTACAAACCTTAGCGTACGTTAACACCCATTGACCCCAAAACTGTCCAGGTTCATCCGCGGGAATCTTTCCGAGCCCACCACCAGCCGTCCATGTGCTAGCCAACCTGTTCAATCATTGACCTCCTTACGTACGCTACGTCTAGCTCGTAGCGTACGCTATCTCTAGCTCGTAACGTACGTTACGCGTACCTGTTAGCGTGCGTTACGACGTAGTTGCATGTGAAGGATTAAAAGTTGATATTATAATGCATGAGGATGCGAATACGGAAACGATCATACTTCGATTATTGATAGCACTAATTCGAGTAATACAGTGTTCAAATACGGACGAAAATACCCGACTATTTATCTAGGGCTGTCAAAATTCATTCTTTTTTTGTAGGAACCGAACCCGAACCGAATTGTGTAATTCGGGTTCAGGTCCATATTTTTTTTCATTCGGAACCGAACACAACCCGAACCGAAATTTTCGGTTCGGTTCCGATAATATTTCAGTTTCATTTTTTTCATGTCTATATGAATCTATTCGTCTGTTTCAATCTAAAAAATTCAATTTTAAACAATACTAGTCTTTAAAAACAAATTTTGACTCCAATTTAAATTTCTAAACAAAAATAATTCAATTAAAAACAAGATAGTGAAGATACAATATTGAATGTTTAGTTGATACAATCAAAATATCAAACAAAATGAAGCAATAAAAGAGTAACTTGAACTTCAATAAATTAAGTAAGACGGTATACTTCTAGGATTTTTTTTATTTTTCTTTATAAATTAACTAATGTTAATAAAAAAAAGGTAAATAGGTAATTTCGGGTTTTTGTGAATTTTTTTTTTGCAGGAACCGAACCCGAACCGAATTTATAAATTCGGATTCGGTTCTAAAAAAATAAATAATTTCAACCCCCAGGAACCGAACCGAACCGAGAATTTCGGTTCGTTTCCGGTCGGTTCCACGGGTTTCGGGTTGAAAATTCCCAGCCCTAAATTTATCCGGATATTACATACGATCCCCCTTAAAAGAAGTTTCGTCCCGAAACTTAAAGTAGAGTGGTGGAACAACCAAGGAAAAATAACTACTTGCTCAGCCCCAAAACATCACGCGCGATAAGCGAATGCAAGGTTCTAAAAATACAATGATTGGACCTAGGAAGTATCCGGTACGTCAATTGAGGCGATAAATTACATGTGAACATGAGAAGTTAGAGTGGAGAAGTAAAAGTTCACAAAATTAAGGAAATTCACAAACGGCTCAGACGTACTAAAATCGCGTGTCGAGCTCGACCCACCGTATTCAAGTTCATCACACATTGAAAATATTAACCGCACGAGTGGAAACAAATAGTTTCGAACAAAATTTTGCAAAGATTACGTTCAGATGTGAATAGACCATAATAATTCACGGAGTCTAACAAATCGGTTCTGAAATTCGTTCGAATGACGGTAGGTTCAGTAGAACATGGTAGTTTAAAATTATCAAGAGGATCACAGATGAATCACCAACAATGAAAGTCTCCCAACACCGAAAATACTAAGAAGAGTATGGGTAATACGTTCCCCCATACTAAGAAGACATTTCAGCCCCGAAACTTAAAACAGCAGGAGTTGGAAACGAAAAGCAATTAAAACGAAAAACGATCAAAGTCACGATTGTTGGAAACGGCAACGACTAGAACATAGTACAAAATCTTCATTCGCCTATGTTAGGCTCTTCGGCAGGAGACATAAGGTTTCGGGACCTTCTCCGGCCACTTGTTATGCTCACCAACAAAGTAGCATTCTTTGCCAATTCGGAAATTATCTCACAATGTTTCTCCCGATGGCCTTCACACCCGCACCGATAACAAGTCAAAAGTGGGGAGGGACAGTTTACACGGATATGTCCCGTACGGTTGCAATTGAAGCACACTCACTTCTTACTGGGAGTCACCGATGCTGGCTTGGGATTCCCAATGCTCATTCTCGACCGCGAAGACGACGCATTCGAACGACGTGGGGGTTTGAGAACCTTAGTCTCTTCACCGTCCAAAAATTTTCCAGATGTCCTCGATCTCTTTTCTCCGCTCGTTGGCTTGGTTACTGAGGAGGTTTCATGTAATACCCGTAATTTTTGTTCCCCGGAAATTTTCTATTTTTGGCGGAAGTCTATTTTGACGACTTGCTTGGGACCGTTTCATCATCCTGAGAATGATTAATTCTACACTTTTTGTCATCCGAGTTCGTTTCGGTATCGTTCTGTTGAATTCCGTGTTCTTTAGCGACTTTTCCACGTATGAGTTCGACTTTGTTAAATCACCATAAATTCTTGGAAGCTCCAAAAATTCTAAATCTTTGCAATATTATAGAGCATCGAGTTAGCTTTCCAGTGGTTCAAACGGTGAGTCAATCGGAGTCCGGACGAGAGAGTTATGGTCGTTTTAGCTCACCCGCTCGTTATTGGCCGATCACTGCCGGCCGAACCCGGCCGTGTCGTCCGACACGGCCCGTGCCGTACTCGTCCGGAAATGCCGGAGTCTATGCCTCAGGACCCGACCGTGTCGTCCGACACGGCCCGTGCTGAACCCTTCCGGATAAGCCGACCGCTCGCCCAAAGACGCCCGACCGTGTCGTCTGGCACGGTCGAGTCATGCCGAGTCGCTGTCGGATGGGTCACTGTCGGAAGGCCCTCCGCGCCGCGACCGTGTGAAGCAGGACACGGTCGAGTCCCTGTCGGCCAGCTGTGCGACACGACCGTGTCGATCGGCACGGGCCGTGTCCGGCAGGACAGTCAACCCCTATAAAAGGCCCTGCAGACGTTTTTCTTGCCATTTTTCACCTTCTTCTTCTCCTCTTCCGCAGCTGGGCGTGTTCTAAGCTTGAAGCCATGTTGTTTAACAACATATCCATGGAGTCTTGGAGCTCATATCATCAATCATCCATCCTATAACATCCTTTGATCGAGCGAATCGAATTGATTTTCCAGAAATCTAATTTTGGGGATTTTGGGTATTTTGTTCGATTTCGTCCGTTTAATCCGATTTAACTTAGGATTGTGATGGATTGATGATTATTTAGATGTATTGTATCATTTCCCTTGTTATCCCATGGTTGGATCGTATCGATTCGTTGTTTTGGTCGAGTTCTTGACCGACGCCTTGAAGGTGTCGGTAAAATGTCATAGAGGGTTTTCGGGCGTTCGCGATTATTCTTCCTCGTATGATCGATGATTTATTGAATTTATGTTGTTAGGGTCGAATTCTTGTGAAGAACTCGAGTGAAACCCTTCCGTTCGTTGTCTTCTTTGTGGTTCAAGCTTCCGGTCGAACCGTGTTCTTGGGATCTTGATGCGTTTATTAAGGCAAGTATACATTTATGATTATGCGTTCTCGACTTTGAAAGTAAGAGGAATTGATGGTATGATATGAACGAACCGTTTTACGGCATTCATAGAAATATTGATGGCATATCATGAACGAACCGTTTACGGCATTCATAGATATATTGATTGGCATGTAATGAACGAACCGTTTTGACGGCATTCCTACATGTATCGGCGTATGAGGTGAACGAACCGTTTTGACGGCATTCACATACGTAACGGCGTATGAGGTGAACGAACCGTTTCTACGGCATTCACATACGTCTTATGAGATTTAGTTATTAGGAATACTAGTCTTACATTGATGAATTGACGGATATTGATGAATTGACGGATTACATTTTCTTTATTGTCGATGATTATTATGTTTCATATTGTTATACTTGCACTAGATAATCGACGGCTAACCCCTTTATGGGGAAATACGTTTCATGTATTTACGGTTCCAGGAGAGCGGACAGGGCAGTGCAGGTCGACATGAAGATGATGAGCAAGTGTGATACTGTGTCTTGTCTCCGGTTATTTTCTTGGATTCCTCCATTCAGTGTTGTTGTACTGGAATGGATTTTTAAATACTCGAGTATTGTATTTCAGTTTCCTTGATGTTCCGTCCTGTGTTGCGGAGGTATTGATTTGTGAAGTGATGTATATGTTTTCGTTGGTTATGGTTTTGAACATCAGTTGTATCGTCTTCCTTTCTTTTGTATGTAGACCTTATCGGTCAAGTTTATAGTTCCGCGTATGTTTAGCCTTGTGGGTCCCACGGCGGGGCTCACGGCGCTGTAATATACCCTGAATAACTTGGGGGTGTTACAGAATATGGTATCAGAGCTTAGGTTTATGGATACCTAGGCTGTCGGTCTTTTGGGTCAATTGAGTCGGCATTTGCCCACAGTATCACTACTCTGCCATCATCACCGTGCGACCGGTACTTGTAAGTCCTCTCACTCTTCTCGTATTTTTTCTTAATCGTTTCGTTTATAGCTTGGTATTCTTGGGAATTGGTCACTTCGAGAATGTGCGATTCGGATTATACTTACGCACGTGTGCCCTTCAGAATGTTGGCTGAAAGTAGGAAGAATCGTGGCTGTGATCACGGACGTGAACCCTTCCTTGAGATTTTGTTAAATTGCTAATTGCGATATTGGTGTGTAACGGTATTATGTTGAGACTTTGTTTAGGAGTCGCATGCTAGTATCACGGGAGATCTTCGTCTTCACAGACCTGTAAGTATGTTGTTCGGATTATTCGAAAATTCTTGGTTATCTTGGTGATTTTGGATTTTCCGTTGAAATGTTTGTGCGAGTGATTGCAAGTTTCGAGGACGAAACTTATTTTTAAGGGGGGTAGAGTGTAATACCCCGATTTTTCGGATATATTTTTTTTCGTTTATATATTGGATATCGTGGATGGTTAATTATGCTCGAGGACGTTGTGAACGTTTGAAAATGTTATTGAATTGAGTATATGTATTGATTTTGCCGTATGCTCGTATTTGGTATGTCATGACTTTGGACAGGAATTGTTGAAATTGGCTAAGTATGGAATTATTACGTACGTTAATAAGGTGAGATTACGTACGTAAGATTGGCATGGTTACGTACGTCAAGGCTAAGGTATTACGTGCATGCGAAGGCATCGGACGAACCGAGTCTGTGAGGCGGGTGGGATCTGTTTCGGCAACTTTCGGCGGAGGATGTTGTGGTGAGTCAACGTCGTGTTACGTGCGTTATACGGACGTGTTACGACGTAACACAACCATTATCTTGTAGCAAGTCAACCGGTATATTACGACGTTATATGGTATGGGTTACGTCGTAATGGGTACGCGGAATGAGACAGTGAGATGGTTACGTGCGTTATGGATTTTGGATTACGACGTTAAAGTTGTTACGTGCGTTAAGAAAGGACACCTACGTGCGTAATGAGAGTGCAATTTATATATTGAAGTGTTGCCTTTCATTTCTCTCACGATCCTTTGAGATATTTCTCTCCAAAACTCGTCCCTCTTCACTTTTAAGAGTGTTCTAAACACTTTTAACATGATTGTGAGCTTGGAATCATGGAATTAGAGCTTGGTTATGGAACTTTTGTTGATTCTTGAAGTGATTCCTTGTGTTATCCATATTCTATGAGGTTTATGTTGAAGGAAGATAATGATATGCTTTGAATATGTTGATTATGATTATGGAATCATAGAGATCTTGATGTTCTTGAGGCCATATGATGACTATGATGATTTAATGATTCTTGGAATGGAGTTCAAATTATTCTTTCTTCGTGGTTCGTCCATGCAAGGTAATCCTCGTATCCCTTTGATAGTGGCTCATTTTTTTCTTTTTGGGCTACTACTTGGGAGGGAGTACATTGAGAATCGTGTATTTTGATGTTCGTCTTATTTCAATGAAAATGCATAAATTGGGTGTACTTTTATCATTGCGTGAGTATTTTTGAAATGGATTTTGGTATTTTGCCAATGAAATTTTATTTTGTAAAACCGATTCCCTAAACCGAGTTTTGGCATTTTAACCTTGATCGTTTTGACGGTATTTGGAAAATGATTTTTTTAGTATTTGAAAAATATTACCGTCATCGGTCTTTTTAGCATTTTTGGAATGACGTGGAAATTGTGCTTAGCACAGTAAATCCTTGTGAGAAGGGTTTACGGCGTGTAATATTCCAGGAGGATGCAGGGTGTTACAATTATGGTATCATGTGATAATGTTATACGAGATTTGTTGGAATTGTAATAAGAGATTTCGGATGTTGATATGATCATTGAGATCTTCTTCATATGGTGATAAGGGTTTTGTTGCGATTCTTGAGATTGTATGAATGACATGATGAAGAAAATGGTAACATGGAGATATATACCTCGGAGATGTTGTTCGAACGTGATTTCGGATATTTCATGTTCTTGAAGAACTCTTGAATTATACGAGGTGATGAAATTTTTTTAGAAGTGTTGATGTTTTGAAAATGAATATGGAATATTCATATCTAGAGCTAAATTATGTGTTGGAAATAATATTCGTATAGGAATACGAATGTGATTATGAGTTTGATGAGACTATTATTCATCTCTGAATTTGGAAGCCCATACGTATGGAGCAAATATTCAAATCGAATGAATGGATTGTTTGATAACCTTTTTAATATGATTATCTATTGTTTTGAACGATCGGATGATTCGAATTGACGACGGTTATAAGTAAATTTTAACGATGGATTTACGAGAAGGGAACCTTGTCAATTCGTATTTAAGAATTGAGTTTGGAACATTTAGACCCTTATTATTGGTCGAATTGGTTCGATATGATCGTCATATTTCGACTCGTATTGTGGACAGGATTTGTAAGTGTCCGAGTTGGATTGTTCGGTGTGATTAGTCGAGATATGGTAAAACGATTGAGTTCGTGGTTTGGTGGTATTGATATTGGTCGTCATCGAACCGGTTGATTATCAATCCTTCGTTTTACAATAAGGTATGATGTTTGATCGTGAATTATGATTGTTGTGTTGCGGTTAAGATTGAAGGGTTCGTCGATTAACTTGGTGAGACAAGTTTTATACTCGTACTAATCAATGAGACTAATGTTATCGTGTAGGCGTACGATTGTGTGTATCATTTTGGGACTTGGCCTCTTTATGATTGTATTGATGTCAAGAGATTGGTTGACACGGCCGTCGGCAAATTATGCCAAATGTTACCGTTGTTTGTAAATGGCGGTTCAAGGCATTACGATACTTGTTGGTAAAGTTGCTATCGATAGCCGGTTCGCGGTATCGATGTATCGATTATTATTATTCGCGATTAATGTCGTTACGAGACATCGTTGAATCTTTGTCATCGAATTGGATGCATTGCTATGATGTTGCGTTAACCGATTGGGGACATTTGATATATCCTTTTGTCATCTCCGTTTCGGTGGTCGGTTTAAGACAAGGACATCTATTCTATCGTATCATTGATTATCGATTGACCGTTCTAGGGTAATCGAGGTATTGAATGGGATTATCGAAGATAATTCCCATCCGTTAATCGAAGATACTCTCATCCGTTGTATCATTGTTATCGATTGGCCATTCTACGGTAATCGAAGTATTGAATTGGGATTATCAATGATAATTCCCATCCGTTGAATTATTATTGTCGTGTTGACCGATTCAAGGCGGCACATTATTATTCTTGTGAACTCGGTAATTTTGTGATCGTTGAGGGTTGAGGATTTTCCGAATTGTTGTGTTGTGATCGTTGTTCGTGTTAATCGGTCCTTAGGAATTCGATCCCAGGATGGTTGTTTTGAATATCGTTGGTCGTGTCGATCTTTCATTATTCGTGTGTCATCGTTCACTTGGTGAGTCGTATGATCCGTATTGGATGTTTTATCCCTTGAGTTTCGTTGTCATGTTGTATCGTGGCATATATTGAATCATGTCTGCGTGCCGATTGGTTATGTGTAAGATTTTTATCCAGGCACCCTATGGTCCTGCGTGGATATTTCCGCATTGGGTATGCACACGAGACGTAGTTCTTGAGGCTAATTAGGTACATTGTCACACGTATATTCTGGATTCCGTATACGGGGTGGACATGTGCACGAACACATTTCCGGATCGGGCGTACTGTGATGTCCCTCTTGAGCTTTATTGATTGATCGTTCGTAGTCCATGTTGTATTGGATATGGCCGACGATTTGCGGCGGGTTGTTCATACGCCGAGGTATGTCCGATCGAGTTTGCTTCTTTGAGATCTGTATTGTGATGATTTGACTTTGGGCTGTTCGGATTTCAGGCCATTGTGATGTATCGGTATTTCCGTTGGAGCCTTCGGGCATTGTGAATTCGTATCTTTTTCGGCATTGGTTTGGTTTACCTTCGGGTAATGTATTGTTATGTTCTATATTGATGATTCGCCGTTTGGGCGTATGTTTGATTCTTGTGCATCTCGTTGAGTTTTCTGGCGAAATATTTCTTCCCCTACTGTTTTAAGTTTCGGGACGAAACTTCTTTTAAGGAGGGTAGAATGTAATACGTAATTTTGTTCCCCGGAAATTTTCTATTTTTGGCGGAAGTCTATTTTGACGACTTGCTTGGGACCGTTTCGTCATCCTGAGAATGATTAATTCTACACTTTTTGTCATCCGAGTTCGTCTCGGTATCGTTCTGTTGAATTCCGTGTTCTTTAGCGACTTTTCCACGTATGAGTTCGACTTTGTTAAATCACCATAAATTCTTGGAAGCTCCAAAAATTCTAAATCTTTGCAATATTATAGAGCATCGAGTTAGCTTTCCAATGGTTCAAACGGTGAGTCAATCGGAGTCCGTACGAGAGAGTTATGGTCGTTTTAGCTCACCCGCTCGTTATTGGCCGATCACTGCCGGCCGAACCCGGCCGTGTCGTCCGACACGGCCCGTGCCGTATTCGTCCGGAAATGCCGGAGTCTCTGCCTCAGGACCCGACCGTGTCGTCCGACACGGCCCGTGCCGAACCCTTAGGATAAGCGAGATAAATCGCCCGGCCACGCCCGCCGTGTCGCCTGCAGCGCGGTCGAGTCATGCCGTCATTTGTCGGATGGGTCATCGTCGGAAGGCCCTCGGCGCGCGACCGTGTCAAGCGAGGACACGGTCGAGTCCTGTCGGCCAGGTATGCGACACGGCCGTGCCGATCGGCACGGGCCGTGTCCGGCAGACGATCAACCCCTATAAAGGCCCCGCAGACGTTTTCTTGCCATTTTCACCTTCTTCTTCTCCTCTTCCGCGGTTGGCGTGTTCTAAGCTTGAAGCCATGTTGTTTAACAACATATCCATGGAGTCTTGGAGCTCATATCATCAATCATCCATCCTATAACATCCTTTGATCGAGCGAATCGAATTGATTTTCCAAATCTAATTTTGGGGATTTTGGGTATTTTGTTCGATTTCGTCCGTTTAATCCGATTTAACTTAGGATTGTGATGGATTGATGATTATTTAGATGTATTGTATCATTTCCTTGTTATCCCATGGTTGGATCGTATCGATTCGTTGTTTTGGTCGAGTTCTTGACCGACGCCTTGAAGGTGTCCGTAAAATGTCATAGAGGGGTTTTCGGGCGTTCGCGATTATTCTTCCTCGTATGATCGATGATTTATTGAATTTATGTTGTTAGGGTCGAATTCTTGTGAAGAACTCGAGTGAAACCCTTCCGTTCGTTGTCTTCTTCGTGGTTCAAGCTTCCCGGTCGAACCGTGTTCTTGGGATCTTGATGCGTTTATTAAGGCAAGTATACATTTATGATTGCGTTCTCGACTTTGAAAGTAAGAGGAATTGATGGTATGATATGAACGAACCGTTTTACGGCATTCATAGAAATATTGATGGCATATCATGAACGAACCGTTTTACGGCATTCATAGATATATTGATTGGCATGTAATGAACGAACCGTTTTGACGGCATTCCTACATGTATCGGCGTATGAGGTGAGCGAACCGTTTTGACGGCATTCACATACGTAACGGCGTATGAGGTGAACGAACCGTTTCTACGGCATTCACATACGTCTTATGAGATTTAGTTATTAGGAATACTAGTCTTACATTGATGAATTGACGGATATTGATGAATTGACGGATTACATTTACTTTATTGTCGAGGAGTATTATGTTTCATATTGTTATACTTGCACTAGCTATTCGACGGCTAACCCCTTTATGGGGAAATACGTTTCATGTATTTACGGTTCCCGGGAGAGCGGACGGAGTGCAAGTCGACATGAAGATGATGGGCAAGTGTGATACTGTGTCTTGTCTCGGTTATTTTCTTGGATTCCTCCATTCAGTGTTGTTGTACTGGAATGTATTTTTAAATACTCGAGTATTGTATTTCAGTTTCCTTGATGTTCCGGCCTGTGTTGCCGAGGTATTGATTTGTGAAGTGATGTATATGTTTTCGTTGGTTATGGTTTTGAACATCAGTTGTATCGTCTTCCTTTCTTTTGTATGTAGACCTTATCGGTCAAGTTTATAGTTCCGCGTATGTTTAGCCTTGTGGGTCCCACGGCGGGGCTCACGGCGCTGTAATATACCCTGAATAACTTGGGGGTGTTACATTTCATAGGTTATCGTCTGATCTTGATATTCCTTCACCGTAACATGAATCGTTGTCGTACGAACCACCTCACCACTTCCGCTTCCTATATCACATCTACGTCTGCCAAGGATCGTCATGCTAATGCAGATAGTACCGTTTATTGTTATCACATAGTCGGTTGTACGGTATACCATAATTATCAGTACAAGGTTTAATCAGCATCCTTAGAATAACGGGAATATCGTAAAGCACGAAATTTTCTGAAATCAACTTCCAGTCCTTCGTCTAGGACGATCATTATGCGTATGCTTTTAATGAAAAATTTTTTTTGAAACAAAAGCCGAGTCACATTGTGCTCAAAACTTGTAAATACTGTCCTTTGTTTTGGAAGAGGAAGTTTATACAATGACTCTAAAAATTTATTTTCGAGTAATGCCTACAAGAAAATTGAAAATCGAATTGTAACTAATTTGAAATATTTCAAAAGTGTTGAGTCCCAAATACCACAATTTTGAAAATCATTACTCTTCTACCAAGATGTTTATTTGAAAGAATTTTTCACCAAAATACGTGACCATTCGACATGACTACATTAAATCATGAGGTTTACAATGTTGGGAAAATTTCAAAACACTACTTTAAAATGTTCGTAATTCGGCCCGAAAATATTACATGCCGGGGATTCTGCGCTGGAACCTACCAGGCTAAAAACCATTTAAAAATCATTTCAAAATACGCCAAAAAGTCGATGACGGTAGCATTTTCCAAAACTCACAAAATCATTTGTAAAATATTAAATACCGTCATAAAAATACGGTTAAAACGTGCAAGACTAAAATACCAAAACTCTGTTTAGGGAATTGGTCTTATGAGATAACAATTCAGTTTGCAAAATACCAAGAGTCATTTCAAAATACTCACGCAGCGGATAAAATTAACACTCAAAGATTTATTCTACTGAAATACAGAAACCGATAAATATGTTCGACTTCCGAAGTATACTATATAACCATTCTCACTCGAACCGTATACGCAGGTGATATCATAAAACAATATAATCTCTAACAAGTTCAGACCCTTGGTTCACGTTAAGCACAATATAATCAAATACGTATACAAGGGAACTTATGATTCGGGAGGCTTACCATCACGAATTGCTTGAAGATGATGTTGGAACCACGATACTAATCACAACTCTGACGCGCGCGACTTACACAAGACATGAACTTGACCCAACGACCTAGGTTTTTCGCAAACCTAAGCTCTGATACCATAAATGTAAAATCCCCAGAATACATCCAAAAATATTACACGCCGTAGGCCCTTCTCACAAGGATCTACCAGGCTAAACTCTACTAGACTACACAATGATTGACCGACCGGGGTCAATCTAAATACAACGCAGACCGACAAGGTCATTAAATAATTCAGAAACTAATGAACTTTACATCTCAATGACAAAAATAAACTTTCACACGAAAAGGGATGACAACTCCATTAAATAAATGCAAAACCTACACCCGTACAAGGGTGAATACTCAACCAACTGGGAAAAATACCGACCAAGATGAAAAAAAAGAAAAAGACTCTGACTTTTGTGTGATTAGAATCGTCGTCTTCCATCTCCTTCCAAGCCAATCCTGTGACTGCTCCCGAGCTGCCAAAATCTGAGCGCATAACAGGCACCCACCCTCCGAAAACTCGGGGGTTAGCAAACTGGAATTTTGCTAGTGCAAGTACATAATATACAAGATATACGAACAATAACGACACAAAACTCAACAGCCTCGAAGCCTTAACACAAACCATACATACTCATAGTCAACACAGAATAGCATTCGCATACACAAGGTAAAAGATAATTACATAGTAATATTCTCTTTATGGAACATAACACTAAAGAAACTTTAACCAAGCCCAAGGAGTCAAAATATTTAGTTTAAAAATCTATTTTTATAAAAGGAAAAGTATTTTGATAAGATAGTTTGAAAACATTATTTTATGACTCGGGCTGTCTTGGGTTTTGAAAATCGAATGGGAATACTTTTAGAAAAGAACTCAAAAGGCTCTCGGGTCTTCGACCCAGCATGTGGAAAACAATTTGCAAGAAAACCATTACAACATTATTCGGGGGTCCTCGACCCAATTGATAAAACACTATCACAAGCGAATCATTACAACTTCTCACGGGGTTCTCGGCCCAATCCAAATAATATCATCACGAGATCAAATATCAACATCCCACGGGGTCCTCGATCCAATACACAGAATAATTATCACAGTACAATCAAAGACACAGCCTCTCATTCGACAAATCCTGCTCAAGACCCCTGATTAATTAACCCTCGGAGATCTCGTCAATATCCTTGGTTAATTAACCCTGATACCAACATTTTAAAATAAGTTGGAACGAACTACAGAAACACGAATCTTGGTCTACATCAAGACCAACATTTTAAAACGAGTTGCAAGGATTTAAATTATGAAAATCATTTGGTAACGGGGTCTTAGCTATCACTCAAATATCCGTTACCAATAAGCCTGCCAGGCGCCTCCCTTGCACACCTGTGTACCAGCGTTCACTCCACTATATTGGCCTCCCATTGCATATGTCACCGCGCCGGCGTTCACTCCCATAGGAGCCGCCCCTTGCTCGCGCATTAAGTAACACCGGTGTTCACCAATCATATGGAGCCGCTCATTGCAACGTACACCAGGCCGTAGTGCACGCCCCGCCCTCAGAGGCACCCAGATATGACGTCTCTCATAACAAGTATTCACGTTGTGACAAATACCAAGCACACAATCGACCGTTACAATAATTATCAAATCAGTTCATCAATTCACATAATTATTCGCCAGTACGTAACTACGCAAAATAAACAATAACTCGCACGTTATTCATCAAGACTTAACACATTAAGCCTTCAACACTACCAATCAACACTACATATATATATATATCCTTATATCGTAACTCAACCGAAAATACAAACATTACCATATTACCTCTATAAATATTATTCGTACTTCAATCTAAGTTGAGTACGTAGACTAATATTGGTATTAATCATCCAACATTTATCTCCATATGTGTATATATATATATATATATATATTTATACACATATATCTATACGTATATCCACACACACACACACACATATATATATATATATATATATATATATATATATATATATACAGATATTCGTAACATGATTCATACACTTCAGCAACTATGATTTCACGTAATTATAATTCGTATATCAAGGTACTTGCCTTGGTAATATCTCGCAAATACTCCGGAAATACTGTTGATTGGAACAATCTGGAACTCCAACGGAAACGACGATCGGAAAGGCTCAACACTGAATTATCGTAGGAAATTCGTCCTTAATATCCTATCATTAAATAAATAATCAATCACACGAGGAAAAACATAGAAAGATGACCGAACCCTAACTGTACTCTTCGTAACGTACGTTACACACCTACGTAATGTACGTTACTTCTGCACGTTAGCGCACGTAAGCTACAAACATTAATGCACGCTAAGCATGCATTGGACAGTTCTTCTCAGTTCAGACGACTGCCTTGCCTGAGGGTATATCGTACGTAATGCATAGAGCTTAACGTACATTATATTCACACATATATACTCATGTGAATCAGAATGATCCTATGGTGTTGATGTCTACGAATTCCAGATTAATCATCCCATCATAAGACTTACTCCAATCTCGATTATAAATCCTCAAAGGTAGTTCGGAAAATCTGAGGTTGTTATCAACATTAAGTCTATGATTATTATGGAAACACCATACAATACGGTTTATTAATCTCAGAAAACTTCCCTTACTTGTTCATCATAACAAGATTCGAACTATTATGTTCTTAACTCGGGTAACTAAAGCATGAACATTCTAACTTCCAAAAACATGGTGTTCGGATAAAAATCATCTATGGAGTTTAATAATCTCGGTAGTATGTTCATAACATCCTTAAGAACACGAATTCAAGGTTGAGGTAGCATTAACATACCTTAATATGAAAGAAACGCAGAGACAAGAGGTAGCATCCAACTCCGATTGCTTGAATGCCAATCCAAGATGTTTCTTAACTTAAATGATCGAGTCTATATAATCTATAGGTGTTTTAGATGGCTGGAGACTCTCTAGAAATGAAGGAAAATGAAGTGCAAGTGAAAGGGACTAAATGAAATGAAATGGGGTGTTGTCCATATATATATAATATCTTGAGCTTTACGTACGTTAGCCTTAGCTACTTACGTACGTAATCGACTTAGCGCACGCTACCATTCGTTCTTAGCGTACGCTATCGTTCAATGGTAGATTATTGTCTCATTCTGTACTCGCTTACGTACGTTACACCCTATGCATTACGTACGTAAGCTACACACATTACCGTACGCTAGTTACAAACCTTAGCGTACGTTAACACCTGTTGACCCCAAAACTGTCCACGTTCATCCACGGGAATCTTTCCGAGCCCACCACCAGTCGTCCATGTGCTAGCCAGCCTGTTCAATCATTGACCTCCTTACGTACGCTACGTCTAGCTAATAGCGTACGCTATCTCTAGCTCGTAACGTACGTTATGCGTACCTCTTAGCGTGCGTTACGACGTAGTTGCATGTGAAGGATTAAAAGTTGATATTATAATGCATGAGGATGCGAATACGGAAACGATCATACTTCGATTATTGATAGCACCAATTCGAGTAATACAGTGTTCAAATACGGACGAAAATACCCGATAATTTATCCGGATATTACAAGGCCGCGGCCGGCTACGTACGTAAGGACCCGCCGATTACGTACGTAAGGTGCCGGCAGGTCTCGGCCTATATAAGGCCTGGACCGAGTCATCCTTGTCATTTTTCATTTTTCTTCGTTCCTTTCGCGATTTCTTCAGCAAAGTTGATGGATTTGAGTAAGAACATCATGTAGCAACATGTTTTGGAAGTTTGATTCATGGATAACATCTTCTTCCACCTGGATCGAAGGTAAGAACACCTAAACTTTTGGTTTTTGGATATTCTTGGAGTTTCTTGGTGTTTTGGCCGATTTGATTCGTTTTGGTTCAGATTATTGATGGAACTTTGTTGTAATCTCGTAATCATTCAATACTCTTGAAGTTTTGTGGAACGAATTCGAGTATTTCTTCGAATAATCGATTAAATTGGACTATGCCTTCAAAGTGTTCGATGAAATGTCTCAATGAGTAGAACTTGGGAAATTCTACACGTTTTCATATGAATGATGGTTGAATTGATATTATTGTGATGATTCTTGGTATTTACGGGAATTTTGTTAAGTGAAGATAATGAATTGATGATCAAATATCTTGATTATGTTGTTATGATTATGGAATCGTAGTATTCTCAATGTTCTTGATAGTTTGTTGCAATCCATGACGTTATGAGAAGTATATATGTTGAAGAACATGATTACATACACCTTGAGTTGTGAATAAGGATTGTTTAGATGTTAGAACACATCGGATTATGCCGTTTGGGGACTTTGAATGTGATTTCGGAATAAGTTGTGGAACTCTTGGAATATGATTATCTATAATTAATCGGATTGTCCGGATTGATGATGATAATCGGTAATTGGTTTTATTACGAATATAAAAGAAGGAAACTTGTAAGTATTTAAGATTGAATGTGGAATCGTATTGTTGTCTTGAATTCGTGTTTGATTGGTTTGAGTTGTATTGTTTGGTTTTGTGTATGATCGAGGTATTGTTGAGCCATTGAGTTTGATTGGTTGGCTATGTCGGTTATTGATTATTATCGGATTGTATGTTAATCGGTTATTGCAATAGGTTGAGATTATTAATCGGTGAGTATAACCGTATGTTGCGGTCATGTTCGAGTATGTTCGTGAATTGCTTCGGTCGGGGCCGAGGAGCTCGTAGACGAAGGCATTGTGACTGGTAGCGGCTTCATCATCATCGTATCGGTATCGAGGCAAGTTATTACTTGCTCAGTTATAATGTGTAATGAATGGTTTCAATTTCATTTCGTTTATAATGCATATAGCAATGATTATATGTTGTCATTTCGATTCTGGGAGTTAAATCATAATGTATGTGATTTATTTTGGTTATTGGCATATTTGGGTATCGAGGTTACATTATGGTAAAGACGAGGATATGAGTATCTGTAGTCCATGGTACGTTTGGATCGCCGAGCATTGCGGATAATCGTCGGTGATGGTTTGATATCGATATTTCTCCCGAAGGATTCGGGGCAAGTATCTTATATCGATTCAGTTAGTGTTAGTGATTTGATCATGCATATTGTCATTCATGTTGTCGAACATGAGGTCGTCTTAGTGGATTTGTCATATTGTCGTTCATGTTGCGTTGTTCATGTTGATGAACATTTTGATTTGCATATGTGTATGCATAATTTTGTTGTTTATGTTGTGTTGATCCGATGGGATCGTGTGATCTATGCTGAGGGGCTGGATCAGATGTCCACCTCGTGTTAGTCCGACGGGATCATCTTGGGATCTATGCTGAGGGTGCTGGATCATTGGACGGGTTTTTCCACCTCGTGTTGGTCCGACAGGATCATCTTGGGATCTATCTTTGAGAAGCTGGATCGTTGGATTACCCAGTGTTGTGTTGTTTTGCATATGTATATTGTTGGTTATCCACCTCGTGTTGATCTTGTAGGATCATCTTGGGACCTATGCTGAGGGCGTTGGGTCATGGGATTTCCATTGAGTATACATTGTTGATATTGTTTTGAGCATATTGACGTGGTCATATGAGTATGCATTTGTAGGTCTTGTGTTAGGACCGTGTCCGTATTGCATTGATCTGATCTCGGATTAGACTGACATGATTGTCGTGGCACTTCATATCTCGAGGTATGTTCTGTATTTCCTTTGGTATTTGTCTTTGATGGACAATCGGTTATCGTCTTGGGATTTGATGATGTTATTCGATGGATCGTATTAGTCAGAACTGGTATATTTCCATATCGCGAGTTGGTGATGATAGTTTGAGAATCTTGAGTATTGTTTGAGGTACAATACAAATATTATGTTCGAGTTTATTGGTTAATCGAGTACGAGATGTGAAATGTGATAATGGTTATTCTGATGACAATGACTTGAGTAAGTAAAGTTACGGCGGTAAGATTACGTTGGTCGTATTCTTATGTTGTATTCTCATTGGTATGTAATTATTAATGTGATGTGACGATTATCATTGTTGGATATTATGGCTGACCCCGTCGTGGGATTTCTTTTTAGGTTCTTAGAGTATCGAGCTTGTAGCGGTCGTGAAGAGATGAGCTTCCCGGAGGATACTGGCTAGGGCATGTAATTGTCTATTGAGTTTCCTTATCAGTTGCTGTTTTCCGCTGCTAGAATATTTTTAATTGTTTGTCTTTTCTGCTGCGTGAGTATTTTTAAATGCTCTTTTGGTATCTGGTAAATGAGGTTACTTTGGAAATCGTTTTCTAAACTTTTGAGTGTCAGCTGTTTGGCCTTGTGATTTCAAATGAGTTTTTACGACGGTTTTTGATAAATGGATTTTTAAGTCTCTTCAAATGTTTTTAAAGATAGTACTGTCGTTGGCGTCTTGGGCATTTGTAAATGTTACCGAAAATTTCTTTTAGCCTTGTGGGTTCCATCTCGGGGCCCACGGCGCTGTAATATTTCCGGTTAAATCTGGGGGTGTTACAGAATATGGTATCAGAGCTTAGGTTGAGAAAACCTAGGCAGTCGGGTTGAGTGTAGTCGTGTTTTTGTCGCGTCATTCGAGTTGTCGATTGACAAATATTGGAGCCGTGAGTTTTTTTTGCTGTTCACTCGGGCTTGTGTGTTATGCGATTTGCCAGTGTAGTACTGGGCTTGTTATAAACTTTTCCAAATGGTGTTAACGAGATTCTCTGGAATGAGATGTATTGTGTTCTTGAGTTGAACTGAGTTTTCAAAATGTGTGTTTTGAAAATATCTGTGTCGAGTATTTTCTAGAGTTGAGACATGTGCCAGTATCACGGGGAATCATCGGCTTCACGATCTGTAAGTATTTGGATTTTTGAATTTCATTGAGATTTATTGCCGTTCTAAGTTGATATGTTTTGAGATTCAGAAAGATATTATGCGTTATAGTATAAGGTGACAGAAGTGGGACAGGATTGATGATCTTGAAAAACTATGATTTTGGAAATCAGTATGTTGGGTAGATTTTGGAACGGAATTGTGCATTTGGGAGAAGGTTGAGAAAAACATGTAGTCATGATAGATCATTTTGTGATACATGAAACTGCTTTTGAGCATTTGAAAATGACACTTTTCAAAATGAATCTTTTACGGATGTTTTACGGAAAATGATTTTTGGGCCGAGACCCAATCGATTTTGAAATAGTTTTGTAACTCAGGACTTGGAGTCCTAAAAGAGTTTTCTACTTCTTAAACTTCTCGTAATGCGGAATGAGATACGGGCTGAGACCCTAATGTTCAAAAGACTTTTCTATTTTCTAAAACTCCCGAGATTTGTAAAATACTTTACCAATCGTTTATCTATCTTATTTTCGCCTTTCGGAGTTTTGGTTTACTTGTTCAAATGAAACTTCTCGGGAAGTCTTTCGCTGTATTGATTCGTTTCAATATTTTGTCATATCATATTTGAGGTGATCTAGGATGGATTAATAATTGACGTTGCGAGTCATATGTGAGGAAAAAGGAGTTTTAACGGAATTTAGATATATTGAGATTTTGGAACTCTATCGTGTGGTTTTCCCGATGGAATATTGGTGGATATTGGTGACAAGCTGAACTGATATACAGGAGTATGGATATGGTCAAGCATTTGCATAAATCCCATTTTATTTAATCGTGTGTATTTGAAAAGAATTTTTTTTATCGAGAACTTGACACGAGCGAGCCGGTTGGTTCGGGAATTGATTTTGCAGTCTTACCAAAAATTTATGTTTTAAGTTTTAAAATTTTTGAAGGAACTCTTAAAAATTTGTCTTCTTGACAAGACTATATGATTTCAAACTGGTTTTGAAAGTATGATTGATGTACATACGCATTTGGTGCATAGTGCATATCATGGTGAAGTTGTGAGTGTAATATCCGGATTTATTACGGTGTATTTCATCTGTATTCAAACCCTGTATTATTCGGATTTGTGGTTTTGATTATTGGAGTATGATGTTTCTTGCATTGATATCTTTGTACATAAGTATAGAAACATGCAAAATTTCTCATGCAAACTCGTGATAGCGCACGCTAAGAATGTAGCTTAACGCGCGCTATCGGGCTACTACTAGCGCACGCTATGCAGGTAGGAGTTGCGTGCGCTAAGAACTCAATTATTGAGCGGGACGGCTATCACATGCGCCAGCCGGGACATGGGTCCGGATAAGATTCCCGCGGACGAACACAGACGATTAAAGTCAACTATTATTAGCGCACGCTAAGGAAAGCTTAGTAGCGTGCGCTAACTTGTTAAAATGCAGAATATTATAAATGGGACAACAACCCGTTTTGGCTTACATTTTACTCGTCCATTCTGCATTCTTGAGAGGCCAGAGAGCTGAAATAATCCTCCTACACACTTAGAACTCATCTTGTTGGTGTTTATATATTGGTTATCACTTGGGAGTAATCATTGAAGCGGAATAGCACCTTAGAGTGGCATACAACCAACCGGAGTCGGATTCTACCTTACGGTTCAGTGATTTTCATCATATTAAGGTATGTTCAATCTATCTCCAGACTTAGAGTTGGATTCTAAAGAATTGGATGATCATAGTAACGAGATATTGATTTTCATAAGTGAATTATCTAAAGTACATCATGTTTGGAATATTGAGATGAATAAGCCTTAAGTACCTTGATTATGATCATCATGATTCGAATCTTATTACATTGAATATGTAAAGGAAGCTTCTATCATTGGTAATCCGAATCTAGTAGATGACTTCATAGCAATCTTGGACTTGACTTTAACATCATTATTGTTAGATAAATCTAAAGGATTGATCATGGAAGGATTTATCTAGTATAGATGGGACGTTTAACAACTTCAGCATGATAATATTGATTGATATAAAGGTGTTGATATCAACCGTTAAGCCTTTCGAATTGTCGTATGGAGATTTGTAGTCGAAATGGAATATGGTTTTATAATGGTATGCATATCCTCGAATCCGAAGTTGTTGCTATCCGTAAGATCATGCATAAACGTATGAACATGATATTCATGGAGGTAACATGAATTATCACGGAAGATTTCATTGTTTTGATCATGATGAGAACAGTTTACTGCCCAGCAGTAAACTGCCATGCATAGATAGCGCACGCTAAGCTATGAAGATTAACGTGCGCTATCGAACACGAGTTAGCGTACGCTACGTTTGGTACGTAACGTACGCTAAGACATCAGACGAGTCAGTCGACTGATCAGTGAAGTACTGACCATGCATAGTTAGCGTACTCTAGGCTTTGTTGTTTGCGTGCGCTATCGAGCAGACTTAACGCACGCTACACAGAGTACTTAGCGTGCGCTAAGCAGTTCAGGCAGATTTCATTTTATGAACTTTTGGTCGTAAATCGAATTGTTAAACATTCGTACGACGTGAGATAAATCCTATATCATTTCTTTTGTTAAGGTTTGATCCTGTTGCGTGATTGATTGAGGAGGACGACCTTCGAGTGTTCGTTTTCGTGGAAGTATTGTTCTTGTCTTCAAATCGAGGCAAGTACCTTAATTGTTTTATGTATTGTTGTTATACATATTGTCGTGCATGTATGTCGTTATTGTATGTCCACCTCGTGTTGGTCCGACAGGATCATCGGGGGATCTATACTAGCGTGCGCTGGATCATCGGACGGGTTTTTCCACCACGGGTTGGTCTGACGGGATCATCGTGGGTTCTAGGCAGTGAACGCTAGATCAACGGAATTACCATGTGTATGTTATGATATCATGTTGTGAATATCAGTTGTGTATGTCATTTATGAGTTTCTCGTAGGAGAAGACTCGTTGGTATTTTGTCGTTTACGTTTTTATTCTTCGTGAGATATGAATAATATGTTGTGGTACTTGTACTAGCATTGTTGTGCTAACCCCTTCGGGGGTGAATATTTTGTTTATGTTCAGGATCCAGGAGAGCTGGAAAACAACCACTGGAGCTACATGACGACGAGGGTGCAGAGTGATGTTTTGGCCGGGTTCATTTGTCTGTTGTTTATTGGTTATTTCAATAAGTACTCGAGTACGAAATCATTTATGCTGAATTTGAATTTGGTGATGTATTATTATGTTCCTGCTGAACAACTGTACTTTCAGTATTTGGTCAGAACCGTTGTATCCTAATTTCATTATTCCATTTGTTAGTACCTTTTAATGCCTGTTCAATTCTTCAGCCTTGTAAATCCTTATGTAAAGGATTTACGGCGCTGTAATATTCCTGAATATATCGGGGGTGTTATAGAATATGGTATCAGAGCTAAGATTATGGATATCTTGGCCGTTGGGTTAAAATAGGGGTCATTTATGTCTTTTGAGGTAACCGGCCGTGAATGACATCACTGCACTGCCTACGTCTTCATGCGAACGGTGGTTGTAAGTTCCTAAACTCTATCTCGTTCTTTACATGTTGTGTCTCTTTATACTCGAATATTAGAACGATGTTGTTTCCTGTATATTGAGTATTTATGCTTACAGTATGTTGAGAGGCGGACGTGGACGTGGTCGCGGTCGTGGACGCGGACGAAGAAATCTTTGAAAGGGAAGCGTCGCCTTCTAATCGGGCAGTCATAGCTCAGGCGAGCCGCAACAATCTATTAATAACGAACCAGATCCTGCTGTGCAGAGATCCTTCGTCAAGTGGTGAACCGGATGACTCGGTTCGCCCAAGTCGTGGACCGAATGCAAGTGGCGGTGGGACTACGGCGAGGGAGAGAGACAAGGGATCCCGGACATGGGAAATCGAGGTGACCGGTGGGCGCAAGAGGTGGCGAAGATGCAACCACCCAAATTCGACGGTATTTCGAGACTCCCACAGGATCATTGGTTGAAAGAACTGGAGAAAATCTTTGCGGAATTAATTGCCCAGGGCAATAGGAGAGCCTCTATCGCTCAATATTTTCCGATAGGGAAGCGTTCGAATGGTGGGAAGCCATCCGGCTGTAGACCATGGTGCCGATTGGATGAGTTTAGATTGATGATGGAAGCTCGTATTACCCTCGTCTGTGAGGGAAGCCAAAGTCGGGAGTTTTTCTCGCTCGGCCTTACGATGTGCCGTATCCTGCAATTAAGGCGTTTAACGGTGGCATTTGTTCGACATTTGGTCGAGCAGATGCGTAAATGATGATCCATTTCGATATGAGGATGAAACCGAAATCCAGGTACATGTCCGGATTTGAATGTACCACACTCCGTCAATACCAGGATAAGGCGTTGGCGTATGAGATCAAGGAAGCGGCTATGGAGAAATTTTTGGAATTCAAGAAAGCAGAAAGTCTCGGTACTTTTACGAGCACAAGAACAATGGGCCCCGTAAGGCCCAGTCATCCTTTCACTCTTTCAAGAAACCTCCGCACCCGATTAGGAGCGGAAAGAACTTGAGCGACATCAACTATTACGATGTTACCAGAAATGCTTTAATTGCGCCCGGATGGGCACTATCGACGGAATTGCCCCCTTCTGCCGTGACTTGTTTTGATTGTGGACGAGAGGACATCGGGCGGTGTTTTGTGAAGAGGCGCAAAGTCTTTTAGAGCCCGTACACCACGGCCGATCCGAAGGAAGCTAGTATCAGCAGACGCGGCAAAGTGTTCGATGCCTCGAAATTTTGGCCGCGGACGAGGCAGAGGACAATGGGACCGAAAGGGGACATCGAGTGCGGATCTTCTCACCCACGTGCATGCGAGATGAGGAGGACAGACGATCGGGATCTTCTTTGCCGCATCGTGCATCGCCAGATCCTTTCCCAGCCAGTTAGCGTTTTATTCGATACAGGAGCTACACATTCTTTTATATCTTTGTCTTGTTTAAATCGTTTGAATATTTCCGGTTTTCATACTTGTGAACCTTATGTTGTTGGTTTACCGAGTGGAGAGAGAATTGTCGAAAACTTAGAAACTAGAAATTTCCCTATATCATTTGGAGGCAGAGAGTGGCTCTCAAATCTGATCGTGATAGAAATGCAAGGAGACGACATGATACTCGGAGACGATTGGCTTAATCGATATAGAGCAATTGTGAACTACCGAAGGAGGAATATCTCGCGATCACCGCGATGGTTCGAAATATTGTTCGAGGGTGGAAACCGGAAGCTCAGGAAAATTGATCAAAGCGATGAAAGATGTCAGATTTTTGAAACAGGGCTGTATCGGGTACTGGTGTTATGCTATGAAGAAAGAAGACGAAATTTTGGAACTTTCATCCATTCCTTTTTTGAACGAATTCCCAGATGTATTTCTGACGAGTTACTGGACTACCTCCACGAAGGGATGTGGAATTTACCATTGGTGGAACCGGAGCTACACCAATTTCCAAGGCGCCGTATCGTATGGCACCTCTTGAGATGTCTGAATCGAAGAAGCAGCTGGAGGAGTTACTGGACAAGGGCTATATTCAGCCAAGCGTTTCACCCTGGGGAGCGCCAGTTCTTTTTGTCCGAAAGAAGGATGGATCACTCCGACTGTGTATTGACTATCGAGAGCTGAACAAGATGACGATTAAGAACAATCCGTTGCCACGGATTGATGATCTGTTTGACCAGCTGCAAGGGGAAACAGTATTTTCTAAAATCGATCTGAGATCAGGATATCATCAGCTGAGGATTAAGGAATCTGATGTTCCGAAATCAGCGTTCAGAACTCGCTACGGACATTATGAGTTTGTAGTAATGCCGTTTGGTCTTACTAACGCACCTGCTGTATTTATGCAATTGATGAACCGTGTGTTCATTGAATTTTTGGATAAATTTGTGGTCGTGTTCATTGATGACATTCTGGTGTATTCTAAGAGCCCGGAAGAACATGCGCAGCATTTTCGGATTGTATTAGAACTTTTGAGAAACGAGCAATTGTACGCCAAACTTTCTAAGTGTGAATTCTAGCTAAAGGAAGTAATGTTCCTCGGCCATGTGGTGTCAGCTAAAGGAGTCCGAGTAGATCCTCAGAAGATCGAAGCAATTATGGATTGGAAGCCTCCAAGAACGTGAAAGAAGTCGAAGCTTCTTGGGACTTGCTGGATATTATCGACAATTCGTGGAAGGATTTTCTAAAATTTCCGCCCACTTACTCGACTCTGTGAAAACTCAAAAGTTTGAGTGGAATGAGTTGTGTCGAGTTAGCTTTGATGAATTAAAGAAGAGATTGACGACGGCACCGATCCTATCACTTCCACGAGGCTGGAGGATTTATAGTTTACAGTGATGCTTGAACCAAGGACTCGGGTGCGTATTGATGCGAGAATGATAAGGTGATCGCTTATGCGTCACGACAATTGAAACCTTATGAAGTAAATTACCCAACACATGATTTGGAGCTAGCGGCGGTGGTTTTGCTTTGAAGATGCGGAGGCATTATGCATGCGGGACTCACCCGGATCTTTACGGATCACAAGAGTCTCAAGTACATATTGATCGAAAAGAATTAAACATGCGGCAAAGAAGATGGTTAGAACTGATTAAGGACTATGACTTGGAGATTTTATATCATCCAGCAAAGCGAATGTAGTGGACGATGCACTTAGCCGCAAGCTTTGTTTCTATTCGAGATCTTTGGAGACGCTGACCTCCCAACTTAGCCTTCAACGAGAGATGATTCGTGAAGGAATTGAAGTGTGGTCACAAAGAGTCCAAGGACAACTGTGCGTGATGGAGATAACTTCATCATTAACTGAAGGAATCAAATCTAGACAGGCAGATGATCCTCTGATGATTCGGTTACGTGATGAAGTGATCAAAAGAAAGGCCCCCGGATTCATAATTCAGGATGATGGAGTTTTGAGATTTCAGAACCGACTCTGCGTCCCCGATGATGATGTTCTGAAACAGACAATTATGAAGGAAGCTCACAGTTCGCCATATTCTATCCACCCGGGCACCAGTAAAATGTATAAGGACTTGAAGCAGAATTTCTGGTGGGGCAACATGAAGAAAAATGTAGCGGACTATGTTTCTAAATGCTTGACGTGTCAGCAGGTTAAGATCGAGCATCAGCGGCCTGCTGGAATGTTGAAGCCGCTCCCAATTCCTGAATGGAAGTGGGAGGACATATCGATGGATTTTATCACTAATATGCCGAGAACCAGGACAGGAATGAACGTGATTTGGGTGATAGTTGATCGTTTAACCAAATCTGCTCATTTTCTAGGCATTAAGGATACGTGGGGACCAGATAGGTTGGCATGAGTATTTATTTCGGAGATAGTTCGATTGCATGGTACACCGAAGACCATTGTTTCTGATCGAGACGGCCGTTTTGTGTCTCACTTTTGGAAAGCAGTTCATAAGGCCTTGGGGACCGAATTGAACTTGATCTGACTTATCACCCATGGTGACGGACAATCTGAGAGAACTATACAAACGGTGGAAGACATGCTAAGGGCCTGTGCCTTAAATTGGTCAAATGATTGGGAAGTTCATCTACCGTTGATTGAATTTACCTACAACAATAGTTGGCATGCTTCCATTAAGATGGCACCGTTTGAGGCATTATACGGAAGGAGATGCAGATCGCCCCTATGCTGGGACGATTCATCGGACTGGATCGGAACAGAACCAGAGTTGATCGTGCAGACTCGAGAGAAGATAGCCTTGATTCGTAAAAGGTTGTTGACCGCCCAGAGTCGCCAGAAATCCTACGCGGACGTACGCCGTCGCCCATTGGAGTTCAATACTGGAGACCATGTACTTTTGAAGGTTTCTCCTACTCGGGGAATCTTTCGTTTCGGAAGGAAAGGAAAGCTGAGTCCGAGATATATCGGACCATTTGAGATCCTGGAGAGAGTTGGGGAGTTGGCATACAGATTGGCATTGCCGCCGTCATTATGCCATGTTCATAACGTGTTCCACGTATCCCAGTTATGGAGGTATATAACAGATCCCAGTCATATCATTGATTTCGGCGAGATCGAAATCGAGCAGGATGGGACGTTTGAAGAAAGACCGGTCAAGATACTCGAGAGTCGAGTTAAACAGCTGAGGAACAAACCAATCGTTTTGGTCAAAGTTCAATGGTCACGTCACGGAATGGAAGAAGCCACCTGGGAAACGGAAGCTGATATGAAGTCTAGATATCCCGAATTATTTTCATCTTGAGTTTCGGGACGAAACTCCTTTTTAGTAGGAGAGTATGTAATATCCAGATTTATTACGGTGTATTTCATCTGTATTCAAACCCTGTATTATTCGGATCTGTGGTTTTGATTATTGGAGTATGATGTTTCTTGCATTGATATCTTTGTACATAAGTATAGAAACATGCAAAATTTCTCATGCAAACTCGTGATAGCGCACGCTAAGAATGTAGCTTAACGCGCGCTATCGGGCTACTACTAGTGCACGCTATGCAGGTAGGAGTTGCGTGCGCTAAGAACTCAATTATTGAGCGGGACGGCTAGCACATGCGCCAGCCGGGACATGGGTCTGGATAAGATTCCCGCGGACGAACACAGACAGATTAAGTCAACTATTATTAGCGCACGCTAAGGAAAGCTTAGTAGCGTGCGCTAACTTGTTAAAATGCGAGAATATTATAAATGGGACAACAACCCGATTTGGCTTACATTTTACTCGTCCATTCTGCATTCTTGAGAGGCCAGAGAGCTGAAATAATCCTCCTACACACTTAGAACTCATCTTGTTGGTGTTTATATATTGGTTATCACTTGGGAGTAATCATTGAAGCGGAATAGCACCTTGGAGTGGCATACAACCAACCGAGTCGGATTCTACCTTACGGTTCGGTGATTTTCATCATATTAAGGTATGTTCAATCTATCTCCAGACTTAGAGTTGGATTCTAAAGAATTGGATGATCATAGTAACGAGATATTGATTTTCATAAGTGAATTATCTAAAGTACATCATGTTTGGAATATTGAGATGAATAAGCCTTAAGTACCTTGATTATGATCATCATGATTCGAATCTTATTACATTGAATATGTAAAGGAAGCTTCTATCATTGGTAATCCAAATCTAGTAGATGACTTCATAGCAATCTTGGACTTGACTTTAACATCATTATTGTTAGATAAATCTAAAGGATTGATCATGGAAGGATTTATCTAGTATAGATGGGACGTTTAACAACTTCAGCATGATAATATTGATTGATATAAAGGTGTTGATATCAACCGTTAAGCCTTTCGAATTGTCGTATGGAAATTTGTAGTCTAAATGGAATATGGTTTTATAATGGTATGCATATCCTCGAATCCGAAGTTATTGCTATCCGTAAGATCATGCATAAACGTATGAACATGATATTCATGGAGGTAACATGAATTATCACGGAAGATTTCATTGTTTTGATCATGATGAGAACGATTTCGCCCAAAGTGAAGCGCCATGCATAGATAGCGACGCTAAGCTATGAAGATTAACGTGCGCTTATCGAACACGAGTTAGCGACGTTACGTTTGGTACGTAACGCACGCTAAGACATCGACGAGTCGATCGGCCGATCAGTGAAGTACTGACCATGCATAGTTAGCGTACGCTAGGCTTTGTTGTTTGTGTGCGCTATCGAGCAGACTTAACGCACGCTACACAGAGTACTTAGCGTGCGCTAAGCAGTTCAGGCAGATTTCATTTTATGAACTTTTGGCCGTAAATCGAATTGTTAAACCTTCGTACGACGTGAGATAAATCCTATATCATTTCTTTTGTTAAGGTTTGATCTTGTTGCGTGATTGATTGAGGAGGACGACCTTCGAGTGTTTGTTTTCGTGGAAGTATTGTTCTTGTATTCAAATCGAGGCAAGTACCTTAATTGTTTTATGTATTGTTGTTATACATATTGTCGTGCATGTATGTCGTTATTGTATGTCCACCTCGTGTTGGTCCAACGGGATCATCGGGGGATCTATGCTAGCGTGCGTTGGATCATCGGACGGGTTTTTCCACCACGGGTTGGTCTGACGGGATCATCGTGGGTTCTAGGCAGTGAACGCTGGATCGACGGAATTACCATGTGTATGTTATGATATCATGTTGTGATTATCAGTTGTGTATGTCATTTATGAGTTTCTCGTAGGAGAAGACTCGTTGGTATTTTGTCGTTTACGTTATTATTCTTCGTGAGATATGAATAATATGTTGTGGTACTTGTACTAGCATCGTTGTGCTAACCCCTTCGGGGGTGAATATTTTGCTTATGTTCAGGATCCAGGAGAGCGGGAAAACAACCACTGGAGCTGCATGACGACGAGGGTGCAGAGTGATGTTTTGGCCGGGTTCATTTGTTTGTTGTTTATTGGTTATTTCAACAAGTACTCGAGTACGAAATCATTTATTCTGAATTTGAATTTGGTGATGTATTATTAAGTTCCTGCTGAACAACTGTACTTTCAGTATTTGGTCAGAACCGTTGTATCTTAATTTCATTATTCCATTTGTTAGTACCTTTTAATGCCTGTTCAATTCTCCAGCCTTGTAAATCCTTATGTAAAGGATTTACGGCGCTGTAATATTCCTGAATATATCGGGGGTGTTACAGAATATGGTATCAGAGCTAAGATTATGGATATCTTGGCCGTTGGGTTAAAATAGGGGTCATTTATGTCTTTTGAGGTAACCGGCCGTGAATGACATCACTGCACTGCCTACGTTTTCATGCGAACGGTGGTTGTAAGTTCCTAAACTCTATCTCGTTCTTTACATGTTGTGTCTCTTTATACTCTAATATTAGAACGATGTTGTTTCCTGTATATTGAGTATTTATGCTTACAGTATGTTGAGAGGCGGACATGGACGTGGTCGCGGTCGTGGACGCGGACGAAGAAATGCTGAAAGGGAAGCGTCGCCTTCTAATCAGGCCAGTCATAGCTCAGGCGAGCCGCAACAATCTATTAATAACGAACCAGATCCTGCTGTACCAGAGATCCTTCGTCAAGTGGTGAACCAGATGACTCAGTTCGCCCAAGTCGTGGACCGAATGCAAGTGGCGGTGGGACTACAGCAGGGAGAGAGACAGCAAGGGATCCCAGACATGGGAAATCGAGGTGACCGGTGGCTGCAAGAGGTGGCGAAGATGCAACCACCCAAATTCGACGGTATTTCTGAGACTCCCACCTGGGATCATTGGTTGAAAGAACTGGAGAAAATCTTTGCCGGAATTAACTGCCCAGACAATAGGAGAGCCTCTATCGCTCAATATTTTCTCGATAGGGAAGCGTCCGAATGGTGGGAAGCCATCCGGCTGTAGACCATGGTGCCGATTGACAGAGTTTAGATTGATGATGGAAGCTCAAGATTGCCCTCGTCCTATGAGGGAAGCCAAAATTCGGGAGTTTTTCTCCGCCTTTTCCGATGTGCCGTATCCTGCAATTAAGACGTTTAACCAAAGAATCGGCATTTGTTCGACATTTGGTCGAATGGATGCGTAAATGATGATCCATTTCGATATGAGGATGAAACCAGAAATCCAGAGGTACATGTCCGGATTTGAATGTACCACACTCCGTCAATACCAGGATAAGGCGTTGGCGTATGAGATCAAGGAAGCAGCTATGGAGAAATTTTTGGAATTCAAGAAACAGAAAGTCTCTGGTACTTTTACAGAGCACAAGAAAAGCGGGCCCCGTAAGGCCCAGTCATCCTTTCACTCTTTCAAGAAACCTCCGCACCCAGTTAGAAGCGGAAAGAACTTCGGAGCGACATCAACTATTACTGATGTTACCAGGAAATGCTTTAACTGCGCCCAGACGGGGCACTATCGACGGAATTGCCCCCTTCCTGCCGTGACTTGTTTTGATTGTGGACGAGAGGGACATCGGGCAGTGTTTTGTGAAGAGGCTGCAAAGTCTTTTAGAGCCCGTACACCACATCTAGTCCAGAAGGAAGCTAGTATCCAACAGACGTAGCAAAGTGTTCAGATGCCTCAGAATTTTGGCCGCGGACGAGGCAGAGGACAATGGGACCGAAAGGGGACATCGAGTGCCGGATCTGCTCCCCCACGTCTGTACGAGATGAGAAGGATAGACGATCAGGATGCTGCTGTCGCATCAGGTACTGTCCAGATCCTTTCCCAGCCAGTTAGCGTTTTATTCGATACAGGAGCTACACATTCTTTTATATCTTTGTCTTGTTTAAATCGTTTGAATATTTCCGGTTTTCATACTTGTGAACCTTATGTTGTTGGTTTACCGAGTGGAGAGAGAATTGTCGGAAACTTAGAAACTAGAAATTTCCCTATATCATTTGGAGGCAGAGAGTGGCTCTCAAATCTGATCGTGATAGAAATGCAAGGAGACGACATGATACTCGGAGACGATTGGCTTAATCGATATAGAGCAATTGTGAACTACCGAAGGAGGAATATCTCGCTGATCACTGACGATGGTTCCGAAATATTGTTCGAGGGGTGGAAACCGGGAAGCTCAGGAAAATTGATCAAAGCGATGAAAGTCAGCGATTCTTGAAACAGTGTATCGGAATCTTGGTGTTATGCAATGAAGAAAGAAGACGAAATTGTGGAACTTTCATCCATTCTGTTGTGAACGAATTCCCAGATGTATTTCTGACGAGTTACTGGACTACCTCCACGAAGGGATGTGGAATTTACCATTGGTGGAACCGGAGCTACACCAATTTCCAAGGCGCCGTATCGTATGGCACCTACCGAGATGTACGAATGAAGAAGCAGTGGAGGAGTTCTTGGACAAGGGCTATATTCACCAAGCGTTTCACCCAGGGGAGCGCCAGTTCTTTTTGTCCGAAAGAAGGATGGATCACTCCGATTGTGTATTGACTATCGAGAGCTGAACAAGATGACGATTAAGAACAAGTATCCGTTGCCACGGATTGATGATCTGTTTGACGGTGCAAGGGAAACGAGATTTTCTAAAATCGATCCGAGATCGGGATATCATCAGCTGAGGATTAAGGAATCTGATGTTCCGAAATCAGCGTTCAGAACTCGCTACGGACATTATGAGTTTGTAGTAATGCCGTTTGGTCTTACTAACGCACCTGCTGTATTTATGCAATTGATGAACCGTGTGTTCATTGAATTTTTGGATAAATTTGTGGTCGTGTTCATTGATGACATTCTGGTGTATTCTAAGAGCCCGGAAGAACATGCGCAGCATTTTCGGATTGTATTAGAACTTTTGAGAAACGAGCAATTGTACGCCAAACTTTCTAAGTGTGAATTCTAGCTAAAGGAAGTAATGTTCCTCGGCCATGTGGTGTCAGCTAAAGGAGTCCGAGTAGATCCTCAGAAGATCGAAGCAATTATGGATTGGAAGCCTCCAAAGAACGTGAAAGAAGTCCGAAGCTTCTTGGGACTTGCTGGATATTATCGACAATTCGTGGAAGGATTTTCTAAAATTTCCCGCCCACTTACTCGACTCCTGCAGAAAACTCAAAAGTTTGAGTGGAATGAGTTGTGTCAGGTTAGCTTTGATGAATTAAAGAAGAGATTGACGACGGCACCGATCCTATCACTTCCACAGGGAACTGGAGGATTTATAGTTTACAGTGATGCTTCGAACCAAGGACTCGGGTGCGTATTGATGCAGAATGATAAGGTGATCGCTTATGCGTCACGACAGCTGAAACCTTATGAAGTAAATTACCCAACACATGATTTGGAGCTAGCGGCGGTGGTTTTGCTTTGAAGATCTCGGAGGCATTATGCAGACGGGACTCACCGTCGATCTTTACAGATCACAAGAGTCTCAAGTACATATTGATCAGAAAGAATTAAACATGCGGCAAAGAAGATGGTTAGAACCGATTAAGGACTATGACTTGGAGATTTTATATCATCCAGGCAAAGCGAATGTAGTGGCCGATGCACTTAGCCGCAAGCTGTTTCTATTCGGATGCTAGAGACGCCGACCTCCCAACTTAGCCTTCAACGAGAGATGATTCGTGAAGGAATTGAAGTGTGGTTACAAAGAGTCCAAGGACAACTGTGCGTGATGGAGATAACTTCATCATTAATGAAGGAATCAAATCTAGACAGGCAGATGATCCTCACGATGATTCGGTTACGTGATGAAGTGATCAAAAGAAAGGCCCCGGATTCATAATTCAGGATGATGGAGTTTTGAGATTTCGTAACCGACTCTGCCCCGATGATGATGTTCAAAGCATAATTATGAAGGAAGCTCACGATTCGCCATATTCTATCCACCCGGCACCAAGAAATGTATAAGGACTTGAAGCAGAATTTCTGGTGGGGCAACATGAAGAAAAATGTAGCGGACTATGTTTCTAAATGCTTGACGTGTCAGCAGGTTAAGATCGAGCATCAGCGGCCTGCTGGAATGTTGAAGCCGCTCCCAATTCCTGAATGGAAGTGGGAGGACATATCGATGGATTTTATCACTAATATTCCGAGAACCAGGACAGGAATGAACGTGATTTGGGTGATAGTTGATCGTTTAACCAAATCTGCTCATTTTCTAGGCATTAAGGATACGTGGGGACCAGATAGGTTGGCATGAGTATTTATTTCGGAGATAGTTCGATTGCATGGTACACCGAAGACCATTGTTTCTGATCGAGACGGCCGTTTTGTGTCTCACTTTTGGAAAGCAGTTCATAAGGCCTTGGGGACCGAATTGAACTTCAGTACAGCTTATCACCCGCAGACTGACGGACAATCTGAGAGAACTATACAAACGGTGGAAGACATGCTAAGGGCCTGTGCCTTAAATTGGTCAAACGATTGGGAAGTTCATCTACCGTTGATTGAATTTACCTACAACAATAGTTGGCATGCTTCCATTAAGATGGCACCGTTTGAGGCATTATACGGAAGGAGATGCAGATCGCCCCTATCTTTGGGGACGATTCATCTGACCGGATCGAACAGAACGAGTTGATCGTGCGGACTCGAGAGAAGATAGCCTTGATTCGTAAAGGCTTTTGACCGCCTGCAGTCGCGAAATCCTACGCGGACGCACGCCGTCGCCCATTGGAGTTCAATCTTTGGAGACCATGTACTTTTGAAGGTTTCTCCTACTCGGGAATCTTTCGTTTCTAAGGAAAGGAAAGCTGAGTCCGAGATATATCGGACCATTTGAGATCCTGGAGAGAGTTGGGGAGTTGGCATACAGATTGGCATTGCCGCCGTCATTATGCCATGTTCATAACGTGTTCCACGTATCCCAGTTATGGAGGTATATACCAGATCCCAGTCATATCATTGATTTCGGCGAGATCGAAATCGAGCAGGATGGGACGTTTGAAGAAAGACCGGTCAAGATACTCGAGAGTCGAGTTAAACAGCTGAGGAACAAACCAATCGTTTTGGTCAAAGTTCAATGGTCACGTCACGGAATGGAAGAAGCCACCTGGGAAACGGAAGCTGATATGAAGTCTAGATATCCCGAATTATTTTCATCTTGAGTTTCGGGACGAAACTCCTTTTTAGTAGGAGAGTATGTAATATCCAGATTTATTACGGTGTATTTCATCTGTATTCAAACCCTGTATTAATCGGATATGTGGTTTTGATTATTGGAGTATGATGTTTCTTGCATTGATATCTTTGAACATAAGTATAGAAACATGCAAAATTTCTCATGCAAACTCGTGATAGCGCACGCTAAGAATGTAGCTTAACGCGCGCTATCGGGCTACTACTAGCGCACGCTATGCAGGTAGGAGTTGCGTGCGCTAAGAACTCAATTATTGAGCGGGACGGCTAGCACATGCGCCAGCCGGGACATGGGTCTGGATAAGATTCCCGCGGACGAACCTGGACAGTTCTGAAGTCAACTATTATTAGCGCACGCTAAGGAAAGCTTAGTAGCGTGCGCTAACTTGTTAAAATGCAGAATATTATAAATGGGACAACAACCCGTTTTGGCTTACATTTTACTCGTCCATTCTGCATTCTTGAGAGGCCAGAGAGCTGAAATAATCCTCCTACACACTTAGAACTCATCTTGTTGGTGTTTATATATTGGTTATCACTTGGGAGTAATCATTGAAGCGGAATAGCACCTTGGAGTGGCATACAACCAACCGGAGTCGGATTCTACCTTACGGTTCAGTGATTTTCATCATATTAAGGTATGTTCAATCTATCTCCAGACTTAGAGTTGGATTCTAAAGAATTGGATGATCATAGTAACGAGATATTGATTTTCATAAGTGAATTATCTAAAGTACATCATGTTTGGAATATTGAGATGAATAAGCCTTAAGTACCTTGATTATGATCATCATGATTCGAATCTTATTACATTGAATATGTAAAGGAAGCTTCTATCATTGGTAATCCGAATCTAGTAGATGACTTCATAGCAATCTTGGACTTGACTTTAACATCATTATTGTTAGATAAATCTAAAGGATTGATCATGGAAGGATTTATCTAGTATAGATGGGACGTTTAACAACTTCAGCATGATAATATTGATTGATATAAAGGTGTTGATATCAACCGTTAAGCCTTTCGAATTGTCGTATGGAAATTTGTAGTCTAAATGGAATATGGTTTTATAATGGTATGCATATCCTCGAATCCGAAGTTGTTGCTATCCGTAAGATCATGCATAAACGTATGAACATGATATTCATGGAGGTAACATGAATTATCACGGAAGATTTCATTGTTTTGATCATGATGAGAAAGCATCGCCCAAAGAAGAATCGCCATGCATAGATAGCGCACGCTAAGCTATGAAGATTAACGTGCGCTATCGAACACGAGTTAGCGTACGTTACGTTTGGTACGTAACGTATGCTAAGACATCAGACGAGTCAGTCGACTGATCAGTGAAGTACTGACCATGCATAGTTAGCGTACGCTAGGCTTTAATGTTTGCGTGCGCTATCGTGCAGACTTAACGCACGCTACACAGAGTACTTAGCGTGCGCTAAGCAGTTCAGGCAGATTTCATTTTATGAACTTTTGGCCGTAAATCGAATTGTTAAACATTCGTACGACGTGAGATAAATCCTATATCATTTCTTTTGTTAAGGTTTGATCTTGTTGCGTGATTGATTGAGGAGGACGACCTTCGAGTGTTCGTTTTCGTGGAAGTATTGTTCTTGTCTTCAAATCGAGGCAAGTACCTTAATTGTTTTATGTATTGTTGTTATACATATTGTCGTGCATGTATGTCGTTATTGTATGTCCACCTCGTGTTGGTCCGACGGGATCATCGGGGGATCTATGCTAGCGTGCGCTGGATCATCGGACGGGTTTTTCCACCACGGGTTGGTCTGACGGGATCATCGTGGGTTCTAGGCAGTGAACGTTGGATCGACGGAATTACCATGTGTATGTTATGATATCATGTTGTGATTATCAGTTGTGTATGTCATTTATGAGTTTCTCGTAGGAGAAGACTCGTTGGTATTTTGTCGTTTACGTTATTATTCTTCGTGAGATATGAATAATATGTTGTGGTACTTGTACTAGCATCGTTGTGCTAACCCCTTCGGGGGTGAATATTTTGTTTATGTTCAGGATCCAGGAGAACGGGAAAACAACCACTGGAGCTGCATGACGACGAGGGTGCAGAGTGATGTTTTGGCTGGGTTCATTTGTCTGTTGTTTATTGGTTATTTCAATAAGTACTCGAGTACGAAATCATTTATGCTGAATTTGAATTTGGTGATGTATTATTAAGTTCCTGCTGAACAACTGTACTTTCAGTATTTGGTCAGAACCGTTGTATCTTAATTTCATTATTCCATTTGTTAGTACCTTTTAATGCCTGTTCAATTCTTCAGCCTTGTAAATCCTTATGTAAAGGATTTACGGCGCTGTAATATTTCTAAATATATCGGGGGTGTTATAGTGAGTGTGACTCGCGAACTGGTTATGACATTCCTATGGTACGATGAATAGAGATCCGAACTTTGGTATGGTATTTTGGTTATCTAGAGATGATCGGTTGGTTGATCAGATAAGGGAAATATGTCGTGTGTTGTAGAATCATGCACATAATATAATTTTGGAACTTTGGATTTTGTGAAACCAGGACATATGTGCTATGTGATTCCATTGGTATGGTAATATTTTGACTTTACCATAATGATTTTGAATGATTTCTTTTGTATATTTGGGGATGGTGACCCCATGTTGGTTGTTTTAGATGTCGAGCGGTCGTTTCCACTCCAGGTATGATTGGTTATATTCGTCGACTTGATTGGTTGTTCGTATGCCTAGGAGTATGCTCACCAGTCGAGTATGTTTATTGAGATCCACGGTATGCGATTGGTGTGTCGTTTTGAGAACTTTATTCATCCGTATATCTGTCTCTGTGGTTCTGTATTTATCGTGTTAGAATTTACCGTGTGAGGGTATTCCCGATTATTATCGCTCCTTCGTTGGTAATATTAGAGTTTATCATGTTGATGATATTCTCGATTGTGTTTTGACCTCTGGTTGGTCATATTAGAGTTTATCATGTTGATGATATTCTCAGTTATGTTTTAACCATTGGATTAGTCGTATTGGAATTTATCATGTCGATGGTATTCTTAGTTAATTTGTTGGTTGAACATTGTTGATGATCGTATAAGTGTTCGAATTATGTGTCGATGTTTCGGGATTGATTGTCATTGTTTTGGACAGTTGTTTCACAGATATATCGGATATTATTTGTTTTATCGGAATTGGAACTTGATCATGCGATCAGGCAAACAGGATTTATCACGGATAGATTATTTCATCTGACGATGATATAATTTTGTTGAGACTCACGGAATTGTGATTGTAAGCGTATTGTGACTGTACAGTGAGATCGCTTGCTAGTATCTCAGGAGATCGTCGACCTTCGTATTTGTAAGTATGCGGCTTTGGTTATTCAGAATGATGATGATTGATCGTTGTCGTGATGGTTTTGGGATATTTTGGTTGAACCGTATGATTGTATGTTTTTATGACGGATTGCAAGTTTTGAGGCCGAAACTTATTTTAAGTGGTGTAGAATGTAATATCCGGAATTTCTACTACTGTTGTTTGATATTATTTTATCCGAGTTATATTGCACAACGTGGAATCTGTACAGTATGGATAAAATAAATAAAGGACTGAGATGTCAGTATCGGTATAATTGTCGTATCTGGTCGACAGTTGCATTTGAGGATATCATGTATCAGGTTATCGTACTTTCGATATAGAGTATATCGTATAAGAATGTGATTGGATCCGGTATATGTATTCAGTATGCGTGTATGTATTTTCGGTATGTCGAGACAGGCAGGAACAGTTAAAATTGGCTAAGTATAGAATACTTAGCGTACGCTAATGTTGAAGACTTACGTACGCTAAATCACAAGAGTTACGTATGTTATGGCCGAGACATTACGTACGTAACAAGAGGAATCGGACAGTTGGGCCCAGTGTCGGCAGCTTTCGGCGCGGATGTGGACAGGTGAGTCAACGGATGGAGTTACGTATGTTATACAGGTTGTATTACATACGTAATACGAGTATAATACTGTAGCAAGTCAACGTACGTATTACGTACGCAACGGAATAAGTGTTACGTACGTTACGGGGCGGTTGGCCGAGTCGTGGCTGAGAGGACCTGCAGTGGCCGAGCATGGTCGGCAGTGACTCGCAGGGGTGGCCGATCACGGTCGGCAGTGACTCGCTGGGAGCAGGACTGGCCGATAACGTACGTAAGGCTGTGGCCGGTTACGGCCGTAAGTGCCCGTTATGTACGTAAGCAGTTGCCGGTTACGTACGTAAGGATGTCGGCCAAAATGGACAGAAGGTTACGCCGCGGCCGGCTACGTACGTAAGGACCCGCCGGTTACGTACGTAAGGTGCCGGTAGGTCTCGGCCTATATAAGGCCTGGACCGAGTCATCCTTGTCATTTTTCATTTTTCTTCGTTCCTTTCGCGATTTCGTCAGCAAAGTTGATGGATTTGAGTAAGAACATCATGTAGCAACATGTTTTGGAAGTTTGATTCATGGATAACATCTTCTTCCACCCGGATCGAAGGTAAAAACACTTAAACTTTTGGTTTTTGGATATTCTTGGAGTTTCTTGTTGTTTTGGCCGATTTGATTCGTTTTGGTTCAGATTATTGATGGAACTTTGTTGTAATCTCGTAATCATTCAATACTCTTGAAGTTTTGTGGAACGAATTCGAGTATTTCTTCGAATAATCGATTAAATTGGACTATGCCTTTAAAGTGTTCGATGAAATGTCTCAATGAGTAGAACTTGGGAAATTCTACACGTTTTCGTATGAATGATGGTTGAATTGATATTATTGTGATGATTCTTGGTATTTATGGGAATTTTGTTAAGGGAAGATAATGAATTGATGATCAAATGTCTTGATTATGTTGTTATGATTATGGAATCGTAGTATTCTCGATGTTCTTGATAGTTTGTTGCAATCCATGACGTTATGAGAAGTATATATGTTGAAGAACATGATTACATACACCTTGAATTGTGAATAAGGATTGTTTAGATGTTAGAACACATCGGATTATGCCGTTTGGGGACTTTGAATGTGATTTCGGAATAAGTTGTGGAACTCTTGGAATATGATTATCTATAATTAATCGGATTGTCCGGATTGATGATGATAATCGGTAATTGGTTTTATTACGAATATACAAGGAGGAAACTTGTAAGTATTTAAGATTGAATGTGGAATCATATTGTTGTCTTGAATTCGTGTTTGATTGGTTTGAGTTGTATTGTTTGGTTTTGTGTATGATCGAGGTATTGTTGAGCCGTTGAGTTTGATTGGTTGGCTATGTCGGTTATTGATTATTATCGGATTGTATGTTAATCGATTATTGCAATAGGTTGAGATTATTGATCGGTGAGTATAACCGTATGTTGCAGTCATGTTCGAGTATGTTCGTGAATTACTTTGGTCGGGGCCGAGGAGCTCATAGACGAAGGCATTGTGACTGGTAGCGGCTTCATCATCATCGTATCGGTATCGAGGCAAGTTATTACTTGCTCAGTTATAATGTTTAATGAATGGTTTCAGTTTCATTTCGTTTATAATGCATATAGCAATGATTATATGTTGTCATTCCGATTCTGGGAGTTAAATCATAATGTATGTGATTTATTTCGGTTATTGGCATATTCAGGTATCGAGGTTACATTATGGTAAAGACGAGGATATGAGTATCTGTAGTCCATGGTACGTTTGGATCGCCGAGCATTGCGGATAATCGTCGGTGATGGTTTGATATCGAGATTTCTCCCGAAGGACTCGGGGCAAGTATCTTATATCGATTCAGTTAGTGTTAGTGATTTGATCATGTATATTGTCATTCATGTTGTCGAACATGAGGTCGTCTTAGTGGATTTGTCATATTGTCGTTCATGTTGCGTTGTTCATGTTGATGAACATTTTGATTTGCATATCTGTATGCATAATTTTGTTGTTTGTGTTGTGTTGATCCGATGGGATCGTGTGATCTATGCTGAGGGCGCTGGATCAGATGTCCACCTCGTGTTGGTCCGACGTGATGATCTTGGGATCTATGCTGAAGGCGCTCGATCATTGGATGGGTTTTTCCACCTCGTGTTGGTCCGACGGGATCATCTTGGGATCTATGCTGAGGGTGCTGGATTGTTGGATTACCCAGTGTTGTGTTGTTTTGCATATGTATATTATTGGTTATCCACCTCGTGTTGATCTTGTAGGATCATCTTGTGACCTATGCTGAGGGCGCTGGGTCATGAGATTTCCATTGAGTATACATTGTTGATATTGTTTTGAGCATATTGACGTGGTCATATGAGTATGCATTTGTAGGTCTTGTGTTAGGACCGTGTCCGTATTGCATTGATCTGATCTCGGATTAGACTGATATGATTGTTGTGGCACTTCATATCTCGAGGTATGTTCCGTATTTCCTTTGGTATTTGTATTTGATGGATAATCGGTTATTGTCTTGGGATTTTATGATGTTATGTGATGGATCGTATTGGTCAGAACTGGTATATTTCCATATCGCGAGTTGGTGATGATAGTTTGAGAATCTTGAGTATTGTTTGAGGTACAATACAATATTATGTTCGAGTTTATTGGTTAATCGAGTACGAGATGTGAAATGTGATAATGGTTATTCTGATGAGAATGACTTGAGTAAGTAAAGTTATGGCGGTAAGATTACGTTGGTCGTATTCTTATGTTGTATTCTCATTGGTATGTAATTATTAATGTGATGTGACGGTTATCATTGTTGGATATTATGGCTGACTCCGTCGTGGGATTTCTTTTTAGGTTCTTGGAGTATCGAGCTTGTAGCGGTCGTGAAGAGATGAGCTTCCCGGAGGATACTGGCTAGGGCATGTAATTGTGTATTGAGTTTCCTGATCAGTTGTTGTTTTCCGCTGCTAGAGTATTTTTAATTGTTTGTCTTTTCCGCTGCGTGAGTATTTTTAAATGCTCTTTTGGTATCTGGTAAATGAGGTTACTTTGGAAATCGTTTTCTAAACTTTTGAGCATCAGCTGTTTGGCCTTGCGATTTCAAATGAGTTTTTACGACGGTTTTTGATAAATGGATTTTATAAGTCTCTTCGAATATTTTTAAAGATAGTACTGTCGTTGGCCTCTTGGGCATTTGTAAATGTTACCGAAAATTTCTTTTAGCCTTGTGGGTTCCATCTCGGGGCCCACAGTGCTGTAATATTTCCGGTTAAATCTGGGGGTGTTACACATGACATGGGCTTTGAACCCTGTGAATTGTTGTTGGTTATTTATTTGAGAAAGCAAATCTTTGGCTGTGACCCCTTTCAGTTTCTTTGAAAAGAGAAGGATTCGTTTATCCTAAATGGTTTCTGTTAAAACTCCTGAGGGCTTTCATTTCTAAAAGTATTTTATAAATTTGTTCTCTTGATTGGTGATCTGCCGAATTTGGAAAGTTTTACTCAAACCCTTTGCCTCGGGATGTATCTTTCGCTATGTTTGAATATTTGGGGATTCCCGATTATTATTATTCTTGGAATATGAATTGTATAACTCGTATTTGCACTTTGTACTTGCACTAGCAAAATAGTGGAATTCTACTAACCCCCGAGTAATCGGGGGGTGGATGTCTGTTTTGCATTCAGGTTTTGGGGAGCATAACACAGGGTTGGCACGAAGGATGATGAAAGATGATCGATACTAATCATATGAGGACCCGTACGATATCATACTGGTTTAGTTGTACTTTATATCCGCTACAGTATTTTCCCCGTTTTACGTGAGCATGTTGTATTTTGACCCCAGTGTGGGTATGTATTGTGATTGAGTTGTATATATCAATTGAAAGGCCAAATCGGTCTACTGGGTCATTTTAGCCTTAAAGAAGATGTTGAGGTGTTTGATTTTTGTTACCAGCCTGGTATATCCTTGAGAAGAGGGTCTACAGCGTGTAATATTCCTGAGCGGATTGGTGGTGTTACAAGAAGGGGGTTGAATAGTGCAGTGAAGAGTATTGAATTCTTTTTGTGTGCGAAAGCGTAAATACAAAGTGCGGAAAGTAAATGACACAAGATTTATAAAGGTTCGGTCTAAACTCGACCTATGTCCCCTTTTCGGTTTTTTATTCTATAGGCTTAAGAAAAACCTTCCGAATTGTCTTCTATCGGTCCGAGGTAAACCGCTGCAACACTTGTCTTCGATCGATCCAAGTAAAACCGCCTGCTTGTCTTCTGTAGGTCCAAGTTAAACCGTTACGACTTGTCTTCTATAGGCCCAAGATAAACCTCAGCGGATTTAGATTATGATTCTAATAATGCCGGATCAACGATCCTAATAACACTGAATCACATTTACAATCCTTTCTTTTCTCTCGTGTATGAATGAGTGGAATAAACACTCAAACTCTTATCAATTAAGCTCTATTACAATAACAATAATATGTATGAATATCACAGAAGTATGTATGAAAATGCTTGAGTTTTGTTGTATAAAAAATACCAAATGAAGCGATATTTATAGGCTGGGGAACCAATATAGTTGTTGCTGCTATTCCCCTTTATTATGTATGTTAGATTTCAGTCTTTACGTACGTCAGCTTCATTACGTACGTTAACTGCTTTAGAAATCAGTCCAGTGAACTTCGTGCTCTCCATTGCGTACGATAAGTATCACGTGTTGCGTACATTAGTGTGGACATCTACACATACATTTTTAAAGTAGATTTTAACTTCTTTAATTTTACTCCAACGGGAAACTTATTAATTAATACACATAAGTGAATACCATAATTTAAGAACCTTAGAATAATATTTAATGATGAGAGATCCAATCATAAAAAATAATATTCAAATTTTTGTTATCATTTAGAAGTTTAAAACTAGTTAACCTATAATTAACATATCTGATATGGAGAAAGACCCTAATGTCAACACTCATGCTAAATTATTTCACAATTTAAACCAATTATAGAGGCCAATTTGATTTTAAATTCAAAAAATTAATCAATTTTTAACCTGTTAGTTCTTTCGCCTTAAGGTTCTTAATTTTTTTCGTCCTAGTATGCAAGATCATACTACGCATATATTCATACATGTCATCTGTCCAAAACAATAAAAACGAACTTTAAAAAAATCATAAATAATTAAATTCAATTATCATGACATTTGATTCGCGTTTTGAATATGAGAAAATCTTCGTCTCTATTTCTCCCACTAGATCAAGTATCTCATCACTCCTCCCCGATCGGGGTATGAATTTCTAAATTTAGAATTTTTTCTTTTATACAAAATTAATTACACGAAAAAATTTAAATTACAGCTCTTCGGCGGAAGCAATGAATGGCAAAGAAATGGACGGGAACATACACTGGATGACCCAAACCAAAAAGCCTGACCCACGACGTGACAATGGGCTGGACCGCTCGACAGGCAGCTGTGTGTTGCTCGGTGGTCGGCCTGCTCGGCCATGGCCGCTGCTCGGTTTTCGACCACCGCCCGACAGCCACGTTTCTTGCCCGAGAATTTTTCTGTGTGTCTTGTATTCTTCAGCTCGATTACAATTTCTATATAAAAAATAAAAATATAGCGAATTTTATAAATACACAAAAATAAAATTTTGGACTACCCGTAAATTTCCTCACATGAAAAACTCCACATAGCCATGATAATTGAACCAAATTTTCCTGCAAGACAATTCCTAGCAAAATATCCCAAAATCCTAATACATAAATATTTAAATTGATAGCAATTATCACTAAATTGATTAAATTAAACAGAACATATACAAGTCCATCTGATAACAATTGTTGGAAAGAAAATGCAGCGAAAAAGTGGCAAATGGTTTTGTAAAATCGGTTATCATCGAGTAGATATATTTATACTTGTTTTAATTAATTATACAGATTAACAAGCAATTTAAACATACATTTTATTTACGCGTTTTACATTGGTAACTGAAAATTATTCTAATCTAGATCTATGAGATCATATATAGTTACCCTTGAAGCACAATGGTTGATCTTGTAGTTTCTACCCCCAAGATCTTCTATAATATTCTCCATCTTGATTTGGATGTAATGTGGGCAAAAAGCTACCAGACCTTCCTTGACAGTTTGGATCGGCCGATCTACTCCACACTCAAGCTCATGATTTTATTCATTTTTTGAATATTTTAGTACAACAACAACAACAACATCTAAGCCTTAGTCCCAAAATGATTTGGGGTCGGTTAACATGAATCAAACTTTGAAACCGTCAATAATCGTTACATAAATAACATAAAAGGAAAAAAGAGGGAAAAAGTAGAGAAAAAAGCAAATAAAAAAAGAGAATGAATGAAAAAAAGAAAAAAAAAAAAAAAAAAAAGAAAAAAAAAAAAGATAACATGAAATAAAAGAAAATAGGAATTATAAAAAAAAATTAAGACTCCATCCACCATCCGTATTCTTTCCCGCCACATTTGCCTCTCCATCGCCATACTTTCTCCAATTCCAAGAAACCGCATATCATTTTCAATCATCTTTATCCAAGTTTTCTTGGGTCTTCCTCTACCTTTCACAACATTACTTGCTCCCCAACTTTCTAGCCTCCTCACCGGGCATCAATAGGTCTTCTTCTCACATGACCAAACCATCGTAATCGATTCTCCATCATCTTGTCTTCTATAGACGCAACTCTTACCTTCTCTCCGATCACCTCATTTCGAGCCGATCCTTTTTGTATGACCACACATCCATCGTAGCATACGCATCTCGCCACATTCATCTTTTGAACGTGACACTGCTTTCACACCCAACACTCGGTGTCATATAACAACAGAGCCTAATTGCCGTGCGGTAAAATTTACCCTTTAATCTATGAGGCATGCCGGATCACATAAAACCCTGTGGCACTCTTCCACTTCAACCACCCCGCCTTTATTCGTGAGCCACATCGCCATCTAGCTCTCCATCCTTTTGGATAATAGATCCAAGATACCGAAAGAAAGTGGATCCATGAACAACTTTCCCATCAAATGTGATCATCCCCGCCTCTCTATCACTGTTTTCGCTAAACCTACACTCCATATATTCAGTCTTACTTCTGCTCAGCCTAAAGCCTCGAGCTTCCAAAGTATCCCTCCAAAGTTCCAATTTCTGTTGCACTCCAACCTTCGTTTCATCAATCAACACAATATCATCTGCGAACATCATACACCACGGAACGTCATTTTGAATTTCTCTTGTCAATTCGTCCATGACTATGGCAAAGAGAAAAGGACTAAGAGCAGATCCTTGATGCACCCCAATCGTAATAGGAAATTTTCTCCTCCCAACATTAGTACGTACACTTGTACTAGCTCCCTCATACATGTCCTTTATAATGTCAATATATTTCCGCGATACACCCTTCTTTGCTAAGGCCCACCAAAGTACTTCTCTTGGTACTTTATCATATGCCTTCTCTAAATCAATAAAAACCATATGCAGATCTTTCTTTTTATCTCGATAATGTTCCATCAACTCACGGATAAGATAAATTGCTTCCATGGTCGATCTTCCGGCATAAATCCAAACCGATTTTCTCGTTATCTTCACACATTTCGATCCTTTTTTCAATCACTCGTTCCCACAACTTCATGGTATGACTCATTAGTTTAATTCCGCGATAATTAGAACAATCTTGAACATCACCTTTGTTCTTATACAAAGGGACGAGAATACTTTTCCTCCATGCTGACGGAATCTTATTGCTTCTCCAAATCTTATTGAAAAGCATAGTTACCCATTCGATCCCTCTCTCCCCCAAACACCTCCAAACTTCAATAGGTATACCATCCGGTCCTTCGCTTTCTTTGACCCCATCTTCTTCAATGCAATTGTCACTTCACCCTTTTGGATTCTTCTCTTAAACTCTCGGTTAACCATACTTGAGGGGATGTTTAAATTCCCAATATCTTGTTCTTGATGGCCATTGAATAGGGTATCAAAGTATGACCTCCATCTCTCTTTTATCTCTTTATCTTGAACCAAAACTTTTGGTCAAGATCTTTACACATTTAACTTTTCCAATATCTCGCGTCTTCTTCTCTCTCATTCGAGCAAGTTTATAGATATCTTTTTCCCCTTCATTAGTATCTAATCTTGCATATAATTCTTGATTGACCTTTGATCGGGCATTTCGCACCGCCTTTTAGCTTCGTTCGAGCTTTCTTGTACTTCTCATAATTCTCATCGCTCGAGCATTTACCCAAGACCTTATAACATTCACGTTTGGTCTTTATCGCTTGCTTAACTTCATCATTCCACCAAGATGTGTCCTTACTTGATGGTCTGTTTCCTTTAGATTCTCCTAGGACTTCTTTTGCAACTTCCTTTATGTTGTGTTCCAACAAGTTCCACATCGAATCTATATCCATCTCCGTGCAATCAGACCAAATACCACTATCAGCAATCTTAGCCACAAAAGTATGTCGACTCTCCCCTTGGAGCTTCCACCACTTAATTCGAGGGTCAACTTGTGGTCTTCTCTTTCTTAAGTGCCTCTTACCTCGAAAGTCAAGCACCACAACCCTATCTTGTGTTGCAAAGACTCTCACCGGGTATTACCTTGCAATTAGTAAAACTTTTCCTCCAAACATTCCTTACTAAAAAGAAATCAATCTGACTTGCATTACCTCCGTTTCTATATGTCACCAAATGAGAGTCCCTTTTCTCGAACCAAGTGTTCATAATACCCAAGTCATGAGCTAATGCAAAATCCAATATATCATTTCCTGCTTTATTCCTGTCCCCAAAACCAAAGCCACCATGAATGCTCTCAAAGCCATCTCTGCTAACACCGACATGCCCATTGTGGTCACCACCAATGATCAATTTCTCACCCATAGGAATTCGTTCGACAACCTCTTCCAAATCTTCCCAAAATTCTTGTTTGATCGATGCATCCAATCCTACTTGTGGTGCATAAGCACTTATGATAGTTAGAAACTCATCCCCTATCACAAGCTTAATACTCATTATTCTATCGCTCTTTCTTGACACTTCCACCACATCATCAATGAATTCTTTATCAATGACGATACCCACTCCATTTCTACTTCTATCCTTTCCAGAGTACCAAAGCTTGTAACCCCAAGGAGCTAACACTCTTGCCTTCTCGCCAACCCACTTAGTCTCTTGTAGACACATTATGTGAATTCTCCTCCTTTTCATAACCTCCCGCACTTCTGCTGATCTCCCCGTCAAAGAGCCAACGTTCCAAGTTCCAAACCGCACCTTACTACCCTTACTAGCCGCAAGAACTAACTTCTCTGTCTGTCCCCGTCCACGCTGCAAGGATTCTTGCACATTTGACACCACACCCATACTTCGAGGTGGCGCGCCGCTTCCGGGCGACGACCTAGCAACCCTTGCATATTTTCCACTACACCCGGGCCTATGAAGTGTAGCGCATCCTTGCTCATTTGACACCACCCTCAGATGTAAAGGTGGCGCGCCGCTTCTGGGCAACGACCTAGCAACCCTCGCATACTTATCACTGCACACGGGCCTAATGCAGCGCGTCGCTTCTGAGGAGACGCCCCAACGATTTTCAATGTTTGATTCATGTCCATGGAATGTGACGAGTTTTACGCTGGCTGCCACTAACCTACCGCAACCCTCCTCTTTTATCCGGGCTTGGGACCGGCAATGGATGTCAAGAAGACACCCACAGGCAGAGTTTGAATTTTAGAAAAATTAATGTGTTATCTAACTTGTCGAATCAAAGACACAAGTGAAGATCCACAATTAAAGCGTGATAATCAAGAGAGACAATAGTATTAGATTATAAATCCGACGACCTTTATTATAGGCATATTGGGCTTCCATATGAAGGATTAGGAAAAGAGCTCCTCATAAAACTCAACCTTCCATATTAAGCCAATTCCTAATATATTGAGTCTATTAATATCAATTCAATCCACTGGAGAGTTAATATTGTACTTCCTACCCAAATTCTAATACGAAATTGGGTTTAGTTTTAAATTAATTATTTTCCATTTTTAAGACAACACATGTTCATTACTTAATTTAAGCTACTGACAACTTTAAATTAGTTTCTTGTTCAAGAGTATTACCACTTAAACCTTATTATTATATCAAAAACAAAAACATCTGCAGGTTTTAATATAATAATTCTTTCTACTACTTCAAGAGAACATGATCAACCCGAACAAGTCTGGGCACGATTTCTAGCTATAATATTAATTATATAAATAATACTATTGCCTAGAATATCGAGTATATTGAATCAATCAATTTCACCCATGATAAACCAAAGCAATAAATATTATTAATACGTAATTAAACATTAATCGCAAAAAATAAGAAACAATAACTATTCGAGATCTTCATTCTTCGTTGTTCAGTACAGAAGAATTTATCTCACGTGATCCAGTTCAACGTATGCAAAATACACTAATGTATGTTAATAGTCAAGACCAACTAATCTCAAGCATACTATACAACCTCTCACATAATTGTCTATTATTATATAGGTTGTGAACTAATTATTTACATTATATGGCACCAATAATGTGATCTTCTGTGTGACACAACATGCTATATTATCTGTAATATAAAGTAATTAGATGATATTTGCATAACATAACATGAATAGATATACAAAATATGTGATTAAATGAATTAAATATTCTCTTAGATAAAGACCAGGAAATAAGATAATACAAGCATAGAGTATGATTTGACGTATTCAAGCCTAATAATTTCCCACATATACTCAAAGTATGTTTTCTCTTAGATAAAGACTGGAAAATAAAGTAATACAAGTATAAAGTATGTTTTGACATATACAACCATAACACATAAGAGGATAGGTTTTTATAATTTAAGCTCTGATACCATGTTCTGTAACTCCCCCGAAATGATAAATCCTGCCTTAGAGTTTATTACTGTAAATAATATAATAACAATGATCGATAAAGCCAAACATAAATGACAACATCCAAGCCAAATAAGGCTTGCGGAATGTTTCGAAACAATGATGAAAACAAAATAGTACGAGTATCTTTGTTAAACAGCAACATTCTAAAATACTGAATTAAGTGATATGACAATTGATGACCTCGATCACTAGTATCATTGCTGATTATCGCTGCTATAATATTGTTCTTGCGAAGGCTCGTCAACATCACCTGTATCTAAATACGTAAAACGTATACGCCCTAAGGGATCAGCTTGGAATTGCTAATGCAAATACCATGAGCATATAAAAGACATCACGTTTGATAACAAAAATGCATTTCCAAAATAGATCAATGATATTATGGACTACAAAATCATTAATTCATAAAAACACATGGTTACCTATAATCCAATGCTCTCTACATAGATCCCCAGATACCCCACTGGATCATACCGGGTGGATAACTAAAGTTAACGATCCAATGCTCTAGCATAGACCACAGACACCCTATAGGGTTCTCCCCGAGTGAACAATACTACTACTTGTTTTTACCATAATTTTCACATTATCAATACACAATATAAAATATATAAACAAAGTACTTGCCTTTTCCAAACCCGTTACTTAAATTTATTTACAGTCAGATCTCTTTAATTGATACTTCGAATATCCAAAACTAAAATTACAATATAACACAACAGTATTTAACAATTGTAACACTTAATACATTAAATACGAATATGAGTACAATCTCATTCCATCATTCGATTGGCATTATGGTTCCACAACAACGAGACAACATCTATGTTATGATCATCATCACTATGATCATATGATAAAATACTTACTCGAAGATCATATTATCGTAATCTAATGAATAATCACTACTACGAAGGATTTTATATTTCAGTGAGTTTGATAGAGTCTCAAGAATCGGTTATCATACCAATTATCCTAGTTATTCCCTTCAACAATCAAACTATATTATACTTATGGCCATTAAAGCACTTCAAGTATTAACAACAACATGATCAAGAAGATATCTAATCTTCCAACAAGTTCAATATTCTAAATCAAATGTTAAGGAGATGATCTTAATCCAAGAACTGTGGTTCTAAGTTCCATATGTATATCCTAACATCAAGAATTCCAACAGCAATTCCTTACAACATCATGATATATCTCAATTCTCAACATAATCATATGTACTCAAGAACTTCACATAATCCAAATTAAGCATGCTAATTGCTTCAAAATCTTCAAGTATGTGATATAATCCATCATGGAAACTACATAACTTCAGAAATTTGAACATATAGATAGAGCTGAGTTGAACGTACCTTAAGATAGTGAAAAACGAACTACTGTTTGGCATAGACGGATTATCCAAGCCTCAACTTGCAATAATCACAATTATTCTCCGATTTATTTTATACTTTTGCGACTCACTTGTACACGACCCTTTGATTATGTTGTGCTAATGAAGTTGTCGTTTTACATTTTCGTGTTTCATTCCATTTTTGATCCATTTCGTGGATTTGTGATTATTCTTTTGTTTGTGGTGTCGTATCATTTGGGATCGATTTCATTATCTTGTGAATTGTCACTTTCGTGGGGGACGATAGTGTTTCATTTCGTATATTTTTTGTTTACATAAGCGCATCATCATATTTTGCTTATTCACAGTATTGATGTCATTGGGGAACGCTTTCGGAGCTGCAGGACTATTTTTGTTGTCCAGCAACAGGTTGCAGCCGTATGTCCCATACTTTTTATGACTGTAAGTTCTTCATTGATACGGCTGTATTATCCTTTACGTATGGCCGCAATGTAGGAGTAATTTCCGAAACATAGGTGAACTGTACTCCGGGCCGCGGCACATTCCTGCCGAAGCCGCGACCCCTGCCGATCGCCTACCGAGCGGCCCTGCCAATCGTCTACCTGCCGATCGCCCTACCGATGTACTGCCGATCACCCTCTGCCGATGTCCTGTCGATCGCCCTGCCGATGCACCTGGGCCGCAGCACATCCCTGCCGAGCCGCGGCCCCCCGTCTTTTTGCTTTACAAAGGCCGAGTCATTTGTACTCTGGGCCGCGACCCCCTCCTGCTGGACCACGGCCCCTGCTCGGTATACTGGGCAGTTTTTTCAGTGTGTGCCGCGGCACACTTTACCCGGGCCACGGCACACAGGTCAACTTTGCAAAAGGGGATATATTTTTAGCAAGTTTCTTATGGGAGTTCATCACTTCATCACCTACATCATTTTGAGAGCATCAAGAGAGAGATAGAGAGAGAAACAAGAGAGAGAAATACAATTCTTCAATTTCCCAGAGATTTATCGGTCGGATCGTCGTGATCTTTTGACAAGAGATTGGTAGCTATTGGGCAAATCTTTTCACCGGTGTAGATCGAGACTTTCAGTCCGGAAGTTCGGGTATTTCGTTAGCTTTTTGTGTAAGCTATTTAGGGTGTTTTCTTTTCTCGATCTTGTTGTTATTGGGTATTCTAAATACTTAAAGAACATTTATTACCAAGTACTTGACGATTGGTGTATACCCCTAGTTTGTATTAGGGACGATTGTGTATTTTGCGTGTATTGGTGATAGAGGATTTAAGCGGCTTTGGTCCCCTGGTTTTTACCCTCGTCTTGAGGGATTTTCCACGCTAAAGTATTGTGTCTCGTATTTATCGCTTTTGGATATCATTTGTATTAATTTTGTCGAGTTGTAATTGTTGCTCTACTCGTCGGTAACCACAAAGTTGCAATTGAATATTGGGAATTTGTCAAACGAGGTTCCACATTTTTCGTTGTGACGTGATGTTAGTCGTGTTTTTTCCCAACAAAGTGGTATCAGAGCCACGGGATTTGTTGTTTCGTGGTTGTTTAAGTATCTCAATTTTAAGATGGAAGCCAACACGAGTAGAATGGTTAACTTGAACGGTTCAAACTACCACGTATGGAAGGGGAAGATGGAAGACCTTCTATATGTGAAGGATTATTATTTACCGGTTTTTAGCAAAGATAAACCGGAAGGAAAGTCCGACGCGGAGTGGACTATTTTGCATTGCCAAGTTTGCGGATATATTCGACAATGGGTGGATGACAACGTTTTGAACCATATTAGTGGAGAGAAGGATGCTCGAGAGTTATGGCACAAGCTCGAGCAATTGTATGCTCGGAAAATGGGGAATAATAAGTTATTCCTCATTAAACAAATGATGAATTTGAAGTTTTGAGACGGGACTCCTCTATCGGATCATTTAAATGCATTCCAAGGCATAATTAATCAACTTGCCGGAATGGGAATTAAATTCGAAGAGGAGGTGCAAGCTTTGTGGTTGTTAGGTACATTGCCGGATTCTTGGGAGACGTTTCGAACGTTGTTGTCTAACTCCGCCGCCGATGGAGTCATTTCGATGGAATTAGTTAAAGGGAACATGTTGAATGAGGAGGTCCGAAAAAAAGCACAAGGATCTTCGTCACAGTCGGATGTTCTAGTTACCGAAAGACGGGGGAGAGGTCAAAGTAGAGGTCCGAGTAATAGAGGGCCACAAATGAGTAATTCCCGGGGGAAGTATGACAATATCTAATGTTACCATTGTGGTAAGAAAGGGCATACAAAGAAATTTTGCCGACAATTGAAGAAGGAGAATCGCCAAGGCCGAGAAAATTCACAAAAGAAGGAAAGCGGTAGTAATGATAAAGCCGGAGTTAATACTACTACCGAAGAATTCTTTGTATGTTGCGACTATGATATGGTGAATCTTGCTAGAGATGATTCGAGTTGTGTGGTCGATAGTGGAGCTACGTGTCATGTTACATCACGTAGATATTTTTATTCCTCTTACACTCCGGGTGACTTTGGTATAGTCAAGATGGGTAACGATGGGTTGTCCAAGATTGTTGGAGTGGGAGATGTGCATTTGAGATTCGACACCAGAATGGAACTTGCTTTACGGAATGTAAAATATGTTATGGATATGAGGCTTAATGTTATGTCCGTTGTTTTACTCGATGATGATGGTTATCATAGCGGTTTTGGTAAGGGGTTGTAGAAACTCACTAGAGGTTCCTTGATTGTCGGGAGAGGACAAAAGGAAGGAAAATTGTACGTGACACTTCCGAAGGTCACGACTAATTTCGTGAACACAATCGACAATAATGACATGGCCGAGCTATGGTATAAGAGGCTCGGTCACATGAGTGAAAAATGAATGGCGCTATTGTCGAAGAAGGAGGCGTTGTCCGGGGTTCACAAGGTACACCTTAAAAGATGCTCTCATTGTCTAGCCGGGAAGCAAAAGAGAGTTACTTTTAAGAGTCATACTCCTTCACGGAAGGAAAATGTGCTTGATCTTGTTCATTCCGATGTTTGTGGTCCTATGAAGACTAGGACGCTCAGTGGTTGCCGATATTTTGTCACATTCATCGACGATCACTCTAGGAAGGTGTGGGCATACACCTTGAAGACTAAAGATCAAGTGTTAGACACCTTCAAACAATTTCATGCCTCGGTGGAAAGAGAGACCGGGAAGAAGCTAAAGTGTATCCGGACGGACAATGGTGGAGAGTACACCGGACCCTTTGATGAATATTGCCGAGAACAAGGGATCCGACATCAAAAGACGCCCCCGAAGACTCCGCAACTCAATGGCTTGGCGGAGAGAATGAACCGGACCTTGGTCGAGAGAGCCCGTTGTTTGCTCTCACATGCTGGATTGCCAAAGTAGTTTTGGGGAGAAGCTTTGAACATGGCGGTTCATGTTATCAATTTGACGCCGTGTGTTCCTTTGGAGTTTGATGTCCCAGATAAGGTGTGGAGCGGTAAAGACATCTCATACCGCCACTTAAGGGTTTTCGGATGTAAAGCTTTTGTTCACATTCCAAATGATGAGAGATCAAAGCTTGATTCCAAGACAAAGCCGTGTATTTTTATTGGCTACGGGATTGATGAGTTCGGGTATAGATTATATGACCCGGTGATAAAAGGCTTGTTCGGTCGAGAGACGTTGTTTTTGTAGAAGATCAAAGTTGAGAATGGAGAGTCGGCTCCACAACACGACTATGATCTTATTGATTTGGACCCCATTCCTCCACAACATGTTGAGACACCGGGTGGAGAGGATGTCCAAAATGATGAACAACAAGATGCCGGTGACAACGATGAGTTGAGACAAGATGACACCGATGGAGCTCATCCCGAGCTACCCGTGACGAACATGCCATCTTTTGTTCCACATAGGCGATCGACGAGGGACCGTCATCCCTCCACCTGTTATTCGGCCGATGAGTACGTTTTACTCACCGACGAGGGAGAGCCCGAATATTTTATGGAGGCTATGGAGGATGAAAAGAAGAAGGAATGGATGGATGCCATGCAAGATGAGATGAGTTCCTTGTATGAGAATAATACTTACGAGTTGGTGAAGTTGCCGAAGGCAAGAGGGCTTTGAGAAACGAATGGGTGTATCGGGTGAAGTCGGAGGAGCATACCTCATTGCCCCGATATAAAGATAGACTCGTGGTGAAAGGATTTAGTCAAAAGAAGGGTATTGATTTTGACGAGATTTTTTCTCCAGTTGTGAAGATAGGATCTATTCGTTTGGTCCGTGGTATTGCGGCTAGCCTTGATCTTGAGGTTGAGCAAATGGATGTCAAGACGGCATTTCTTCATGGAGACCTTGACAAAGAAATTTATATGAAGCAACAGAAGGGTTTGAGGTCAAAGGAAAAGAGGATTATGTGTGTAAACTCCGAAAGAGTTTATATGGGTTGAAGCAAGCACCACGGCAATGGTACAAGAAGTTTGAGTCGGTTATGGGGGAGCAAGGCTACCGGAAGGCGACTCTCGACCATTGCGTATTTTTCAAGAAATTTGGAGATGATGATTTTATCATCTTATTGCTTTATGTGGACGACATGTTAATCGTTGGCAAGAATGCCGAGAGGATTGCCAACTTGAAGGAAGAATTGATTAAGTCTTTTGCCATGAAAGACTTGGGGGCGGCTAAACAAATTCTTGGGATAAGAATTATACGGGATAGAGCAGCCCGGAAATTACACATGTCACAAGAGCAATACATCGAGGAGGTGCTTAAACGCTTCAACATGGACAAAGCTAAAGTTGTTAGTTCGCCTCTTACTAACAATTTTAAATTGACGAGCCAAGATTGCCCTAAGACGAAGGAGGAGATTGAGGATATGGATAAAATTCCATATGCCTCGGCGGTCGAGAGTTTGATGTACGCTATGGTATGTACCAGGCCCGACATTGCTCATGCCTTGGGAGTGGTGAGCCGGTTTCTATCGAATCCGGGAAAGAAGCATTGGGAAGCTGTAAAATGGATATTTAGATATTTACGAGGTACTTCCAAATTGGGGATTACGTTTGGAAATGGGAAAGCAATGCTTGTTGGTTATTCCGATTCGGATATGGCCGGTAATGAAGATAACCGAAAATCCACTTCCGGTTATTTGATGACATTTTCAGGGGGAGCCGTGTCATGGCAATCAAGATTGCAAAAGTGCGTTGCCTTATATACAACGGAGGCCGAGTATATTGCAGCGGTGGAAGCGTGTAAAGAGCTCTTATGGTTGAAAATGTTTTTATGAGAGCTAGGCTTCCAACAACGACGTTACGTGGTTATTTGTGATAGTCAAAGTGCGATTCATTTGGCTAAGAATGCAACTTTTCACAAGAGAACTAAACATATTGATGTGAGGTACCATTGGATCCGAGATGCTTTGGAAGATTGTTTTTTGAACTTGATAAAGTTCAAACCGATGATAATGGTTCCGATATGTTAACCAAGGCGTTGAGTAGAGAGAAGGTGAAAGTGTGTTGTTCGATTGCCGGGATAGCGAAATCTTCCTATATTCCGGAAAGGGGGAGATTTGTAGGAGTAATTTCCGAAACATAGGTGAACTGTACTCCGGGCTGCGGCACATTCCTGCCGAAGCCGCTGCCCCTGCCGATCGCCCTGCCGATCGCCTGCCGATCGCCTGCCGATCACTTTGCCGAGCGGCCCTACTGAGCGGCCCTGCCGATCGTCCCCCTATCGATGCACTGCTGATCACCCTCTGCCGATGTCCTGTCGATCGCCCTGCCGATGCACCTGGGCCGTGGCACATCCCTGCCGAGCTGCGGCCCCCCATATTTTTGCTTTACAAAGGCCGAGTCGTCTGTACTCTGGGCCGCGACCCCTGCTCGGTATACTGGGCAGTTTTTTCAATGTGTGCCGCAGTACACTTTATCCGGGCCGCGGCACACGGGTCAACTTTGGAAAAGGGGATCTATTTTTAGCAGGTTTCTTACGGGAGTTCATCACTTCATCACCTACATCATTTTGAGAGCAGCAAGAGAGAGATAGAGGGAGAAACAAGAGAGAGAAATACAATTCTTCAATTTCCCAGAGATTTATCGGTCGGATCGTCGTGATCTTTTGACAAGAGCTTGGTAGCTATTGGGAAAATCTTTTCACCGATGTAGATCGAGACTCTGAGTCCGGAAGTTCGGGTATTTCGTTAGCTTTTTGTGTAAGCTATTTACGGTGTTTTCTTTTCTCGATCTTGTTGTTATTGTGTATTCCAAATACTTGAAGAACATTTATTACCAAGTTTTTGACGATTGTGTATACCCCTAGTTTGTATTAGGGACGATTGTGTATTTTGCGTGTATTGGTGATAGTGGATTTAAGCGGCTTCGGTCCCTTGGTTTTTACCCTCGTCTTGAGGGATTTTCCACAATAAAATATTGTGTCTCGTATTTATCGCTTTTGGATATAATTTGTATTAATTTTGTCGAGTTGTAATTGTTGCTCTACTCGTCGGTAACCACAAAGTTGCAATTGAAGATTGGGAATTTGTGAAACGAGGTTCCGCATTTTTCATTGTGACGTGACGTTAGTCGTGTTTTTTCCCAATACGCAATATGTGGTGTTTCAGTCGAGTAATTACAGAGGTCGAGTTACGGCGTGAAACTTCATAGTTATGGCCGTAAGAACTTGAGTTACTACTATAATCCATGTAAGTTATGGTCGTAACATGAGTCGGTATATAAGCGCGAGACAACAGATTTCTGCATTCTTATTTGACTTTTCTTTCTCACGTGACGGTTTTAGCACTTGGACAATCTAGAGATTGAACATGGACCACTAGATCTTCATCTATCATTTTTTTGGAGGTCTCTAATGTGGATTAGACAAAGTTAATCATCTCTTTCTATTCGAACTGAGGTGAAAACTCCTAGGACCCTAGTTTTAGAATTTTGGGTAGAAATTCCTCTTTAATTTTAATTTGACTCGTATCAACTCGAATTGGTGAATGGATCATTATGTTTGTTCGTGCTCTTTGTTGATTAATCGATTAAATCAAGTCTAAATCGAGTTTTGAGGAATTCTACCTCCGTAATGTTGGATATGTGGTCTCAACGGGGTATTTAAGGGCGCTTTTATTTCGATTTTGGTTTTTTGTTGTTGATATGATATTATTGTGCATTAGGGTAATGCTTCGTGAAAAACTCGGATTGAAACCCTTCTCATTCGTTGTTTCATTATGTATTGTCCATTAAGGCAATTAGGCTCTGTTCTTTTGGACTGAATGAATCAATCGAATCGAATCAATCGAATCGAATCGAATCAATGGATTCGAATCGAATCGAATCGAATCAATGGAACTAAATCGAATCAAGTGAAAAATATATTAAGGGTAAATAATAATAATAATGGTAAATAATAATAATAATAGTAATTAACAACAACAACGATAATAGTAATATTATTATCGCCGTCGATTCAGGTTTTGGCGGCTGCGCTTCCAGCCGTTTCTGGCCGCTTCCGGCGACGGAAAAGCGGAATCGCGTTTCTCAGTCGGGATTCGTCCTTCCCCTCCGCTGCGACCTTCTTCTGCCGTCCTCTACCTCTTCGCGGATTCGTCCTCGAAGCGCCACAGCCCGCCCATTCACTGCTCGCTGCAACACGACTCTCCTTTGCTCGTTGTCGCTCGCTCCTCTTCCGCTCCCCACCGCCCGACCCTCATCCGCTCGCCGTCGATTCAGGTTTTGGCGGCTTCAGGTTTGCCTTTTCGTCAGCCTTTGTCTTGGGCAGTTTTCTCTAGGTACGCTTGTATTGCTGTTTGGGATGACTCTAAGGTTTAGTGTTTTCATTGATGCTGCTTGTGCCTTCAATTGCATGGTTGTCACTTTTGGTATTTTTTGGTTTTCTTTTCTGGTATTTCTTTACACGGGGTTGTGGTTTTGTTGATTTGTTGCTATGCCGGCTGTAAGATTTCATTGCCCCTTTATTGGTCTAAATGGATGTCGTGATGGTGGCGGGAATGGTCTTACTAGAACCTCTTTGATCACACATCTTCGGGATCGGCATTTTTGTGTTGATGCTCAGGATGTCACTAGGCAATCTCTTTTGTCGGATTTGGCTATTTTCGAAAGGGCGGAGGTTACTCTTAAGCGTATGGGTTTGTGGTTATGTGGTTGTTGTTTCAAAACGCATACCTTCCGGACTAGGTGTCGTCATGGTACGGGGTCTGATTTTGTGTCTCCTCCTGATTGTGGTGATGGTATTGTTCGGTTCGTGTTATATGATCTTCCCAAACCAGAAGTTACTCACCAGGTAGCCATTGTTGAGGATTCGGTTTTGGATGTGCTTGGTGGTTTTGATTTGCCTCTTCTTGATACCTTATTCTCTAAGGGATTGCGGACTGTCAAATCTATCCCTCCCAAATGTCGGTTGGAGTTCTCTCGTGCTTTGAAAAGAGCTCTTGATAAGGTGATCTGCACGCCTGATGACATTTCTTGTTGGGTTAGTTTACTTGTCCTGCCGCTTTGTCTACTTAAAACCTTTTGCCCGAGGAGTAGTCATGAGAGTAGGTCGGTCACTAAGCGTCAACACCAGGAAGAGTATATTGTTAATGCTATTCATGCTTGGGGTTCTCCTGGTGGTAGTTTGCAGGTTGTGCGTGAGGTTTTAGCTGAACCTCCTCCACCATGGTCTTCCATTGATGATGATAGCTTGGATTTGGGTGATCGTAATGTCAAGCAATGTAAGAGGAAGATTTGTGATGGCCATTATACTGCTGCGGTCAGAGTTCTTTTGTCTTCTGGTGCTGCACCTTATGATGTTTCTACTCTTGAAGACTTAAAAGCTAAGCACCCTTTTCAGTCTGCTCCTCTCTTGCCTGATATACCTATTGATCATCATCACCTTACCGCATCCCCTTCTACCGTTCTTGACACGATCAAGAGTTTCCCTCGTGGTACTTCTTGTGGGCGAGATGGGTTGCGTGCCCAACACCTTTTGGATTGTTTAAGTGGTGCAGCTGTGGCTATTTCTGACGAGTTGATTGCTTCTATTACCCAAGTGGTGAACCTCTTTCTTCTTTAATCGTCCGAGGGCGTTGGGTGAGTATATTGCTAGTGCTCCTCTCACACCCTTAGTCAAACCAGGAGGGGGTATCCGTCCTATTGCTGTTGGGACTGTGTGGAGGCGTTTAGTTTCCAAGGTTTGTGCTTCTATGATTGGCCACTCTTCAGCCAGGTATTTTGATGATTTACAACTTGGTGTTGGGGTGTCGGGGGGAGGTGAAGCTATTTTTCATGCTGTGAACCGTTTGGTTGAGGACCGTGGTTGTGAGGTTGGTCTGTCCATGTTGTTGGTTGATTTTAGGAACGCTTTCAACATGGTGGACCGAGCTGTTATGTTACGTGAGGTTCGGCTGCATTTCCCGGCTATTTCACAGTGGGTGGAATTACATTACTCGATCTGCTAGATTATATTATGGTGAGCATACTCTTTGGTCTCATCAAGGTGTGCAACAAGGTGATCCGCTTGGGCCTCTTCTTTTCGCTTTAGTTTTACATCCTTTGGCATGTAAGATTAGAGATTCTTTTGCCCTTTCTTTTCAAGCTTGGTATTTGGATGATGGCACTATTATTGGTGTTACCTTGGTTGTGGGTAAGGTTTTAGAGTTGATTATGGCAGACGGACCTTGTCGTGGTTTACACCTCAATGTTGATAAATCAAAATTTTTGGCCGCAAGAGGACCCCAGAAGCAGGTATGATGGTGTTTTTCCCCCTAATATTTCTCGTCCCTCACATGGTGTTAAATTATTGGGTGGACCTGTTAGTGTGGATTTTGAGTTTGGTAGTAAGTTGGTCCTGAAAAGGGTTGCTAAAACTATTGAACTTATGGAGGTAGTTACCAAACTCAATGACCCTCAATGCGAGTTGTTGTTACTCCGTACATGTGCTGGTATTTCTAAGCTCTATTTTTCTATGCGCACATGTTCTCCTCGGGTCTTTGAGTGTGCTCAGGTTTCTTTTGATGCGGCACTTCGTTCTTCTTTGGAGCGTATTGTCACTGCTTCTGGGCCTGGTTTTGGCGACTGGCAGTGGAGACTCGCCACCTTACCTTTTGCTTTTGGGGGACTTGGTTTATATTCTGCAGGTGATGTCCTGAACTATGCCTTCCTTGCTTCTAGACTTCAATCAGCTGACCTACAGACTAAGCTTCTTTATGGTTCTGGTATTGTAACTGTTGGTCCCTCTTTTGATGATGCTCTAAGTACTTTCAATGCGAATATTGATATTGACCTTTTGAGTAACCCTACCGAGTTCGCTGCCCCCAAACTTATGAAGAAATTGGCAGATATATATTTCGGTCGAGTTTCCCAAACTGTTGAATCTACTTTCCATCTTTCCCCTCGACAGATGGCGTTATGGAGTTCTCTAAAGGAGGATCATACTTCGGATTGGCTTAGGGTGGCTCCGATATCTGGATTGGGACAAACTATGAATGCCAGGGCTTATCGTTGTGTCTTGTGCTATCGTGCTGGTGTTCCGCTTTTCACTGTTCAGGTACCGTGTTCTGCCTGCTCTAAGGTTTTTCCTGGAGATATCTACGGGGACCACGCTGTTTCGTGTGCGGGTATTGTTGGCATTAAACATCGGCATAAACTTGTGCGTGACGTTCTTGTTGACATATGCTCTCGGTCAGGGATTTCTGCTCGTAAGGAGGTGGATATTGGGCTTTTCGGAGATGGGGACAAATCCTTACGTCCGGCTGACATATTACTCTACTCTTGGGACGGTGGACGTGACGTATGTGTTGATCTTATGGGTTCGTCGCCTTTGACGCAATCCGGGTTGATTGACTTTATACCGGGGCGTGCGATAAGTGATGCTGCACAGCGTAAACGTGTCAAGTACGATGCTAAATGTGCGGATATTGGATATGGGTTTCTCCCCTTCTCCTTTTCTTCTTTTGTAGAACTTGAGAAAGATGGGGTTACCTTACTTAAGCACATTCGACGATTCTCTATGACTCAGGACATTGGTGCGCGTGCAGCAGTTCATATTTTTAATAGGATTGGATTTGCCATTGCTAGAGGTGTGGGGGTTCAGTTAGTTTCGAGGCTTTCCACTAATTTTTTGTAATCCTATGAGTTTTTAATAAAAATATAATAATAATAATAATAAAAAAAATAATTAAGATTAATAATAATAATAATAAGAAGAAGAAGAACTGAAATGAATCGAATCGAATCGAATCGAATGGACTCGAATCAATCGAATCGAATCGAATGGACTCGAATCGAATCGAATCGAATCGAATCGAATCAAAATCAAAAATAAGTCCAAAAGAACAGGGCCTTACTTAATCACATTCTATTATATTTCATGTTATTTCATTGTGAATTGTGAATTATGGATTGTATTATGAGTTGTGAGTGGTTGTCCACCAGAGAATGGGTCCGACGGAACCTCTAGGGACCTGTGCTAAGAGGCTTGGTCACGGACGTGGTTTTCCCTGTTGGAAATAAAAACGCAGAGGAAGCGTGGGGTGGGTTTGATAAAATCGACCAACACAAAAAGTTGGATCTATTTAGACTTGTCAATCAATTAATTAAACCGATTAATAAGCAATTTAAACAAATAATGTATTTATGCAGTCTTAATTTACAATTTGAAAATATTCTAATCTACATCAAGGTTATATAATACTTTACCCTTGATGCGTAGTCATTAATCTCATCGAATTTCTACCTTTAGATCTTCTAGAGTATTCATCGCCTAGATCCGGATGTCGTGTGGGCAACAATATACTGGATCAACTTGTACTTCACATATAGGTTCGGCCGAATCCTCCTCCAAGAACACTTCTCGATTTTCTCTCTATTTTTCCTAAATATATTTGGTATTTTAGAAAAATATTGTGTTTATCAAATTATGGAATCAAAGATATAAGTCAAAATCCACAATTAAAACATGCAAAAAATCGAATTCTTGGACTGGAATTAAGATGACAAGACCGACCCCCCCATGTAGTATTTATATGCATCTTGTGCTACTCTAGGGACTTTAAGGGGGATTAGGAAATGACTCCTGGTGGATCTCAACTTCCATATTAGACCCTTCATAATATGTTGAGTCTATTAATATCAACTCAGTCCACTAGAGAGTTAATATTGTACTTCCTACTCAAATCCCAAATTATGAAATTGGACTCTTTTTTAAATTAATTATTTCCCGTGTTTAAGCTATCACATGTCCATTAATTAATTTAAGCTACTAACAACTTTAATTAATTAATTTCTTTTACAAAAGTAAGTCACTCGATATTTATTATTATATCGAAAAAATTAATTCCACCTCCATGGTTTAATAAAATAATCCTTTCGAGTGCCTCAAGGGACATGATCAGCCTGAGTGGTCGGGATACAATTTCTAACTATAATACTAATTATCATATAAATAATATTATCGCCCAAAATATCGAGCATATTAAGTCAATCAATGTGGCTCTCACTCATGATAAATCAAAGCAACAAATAATATAAATATATAATTAAATATTAATTACTAGAATTAAGATATAATAATTATCCGAGATGTACGTTCTTCTTATAGTCAGTACAGAAGAAACTATCTTACCGCTATCTAGTTCAACGTATACAAAATGCGCTAATATATGCTAATAGTAAAGACAAACTAATCTCAAACATACACTACTACCTCTCACATAATTATCTACTATTATATAGGTTGTGAACTAATTATTACTATATAAGGAACCGATAATGTGATCTTCTATGTGACACGACACACAACATTATCTATAATATAAAGTAATTATGCGATATTTGTATAACCATAATATGAATAAATATGCAAAATATGTGATGAAATGAATTAAATATTCTCAGATATAAAGACTGATAAATAAGGTAATACAAGCATACAATATGGATTGACGTACACAATCCTAACAATCTCCCACTTATACTCAAAGCATGCTTCTCAAGTATATACTATCTAGACTATGTCTATGTATATCCCACTTATACTTAACGCAATGCTCGCATACATCTCAACCCTATTCCTTCCACATGACCTTCAAATGATTTTGAGGGCAACCTTTTCGTGAAAGTATATGCTAGATTGTCTTCACAAACAACCTTGGAGACATGATCTTCTTTCTTTTCATAAAATCTCGTATGAGATGATACTTGCGCTTGATGTGTTTGCTTGCTTTATGGGACCGTGGTTCATTTGAATTTGCGACTACATAAGTATTATCACATTAAAATATAATACTCCTAGGCAAATTAAGGACCACACCCATGTATTTTAGGAAGTACTTGAGCCAAACCGCTTCTTTAGTTGCCTCTGAGGATGCTACCTGGTCGTTTCTATTGTAGAGTCCGTTATGCATTTCTGCTTCACACTCCTCCAATTTATGGCTCCACCTACGAAAGTAAAAACATATCTAGAAGCGGATTTGAACTTATCTTTGTCAGCTTGGAAATCTGAGTCAGTATAACCCAATTGATACAGATTGTCTGACTGATACACCAGAATATGCTCCTTAGTCCTTCTCAGGTACTTAAGTATATGCTTGACAGCAATCCAGTGTCTGGTCCTGGGTTAGATTGATATCTTGCTACCATGCCTACACCATGACAGATGTCAGGCTTAGTGCAAAGCATTACATACATGAGGCTTCCCGCTACAGAAGCATAAAGAACCATCTTCACATCATATATATTCTTTCATGTCTTAGGGCACCTCTCATTAGATAGATGAATTCCATGTATATAAGGTAATAAACGTTTTTTGGAATTCTCCATGCTAAACCGCTTTAGCACTGTATCGATATAGGATGCTTGAGATAAGCACAACATCCTCTTCTTGCAATCACGAAAGATCCTGATCCCAAGGATGTGCCCCGCTTGTCCCATATCCTTCATATCAAACTGCTCAGATAGCCATACCCGTACATCTAATAATACCTTTACGTTGTTTCCAATCAGAAGGATATCAGCTACATACATAACAAGAAACACCAGCATGTTTCCATTGACTTCTTGTACACCCAACTCTCACTAGGACATTGTTCAAAACCATACGATCAAATGACCTCATCAAAATGAATGTTCCAAGACCTTGATGCTTGCTTAAGACCATAAATGGTTCTCTTGAGCTTAAAGACTGAGTGTTGCTCTCTTTCAGCAATGAATACCTCTGGTTGGCGCATATAGAATTTTTTATCAAGACTCATATTTAAGAATGCAGTCATGACATCCGTTTTTAAAATATCCAGATCCAAATGCGCAGCTATAGCTAAGAGAATCTGGATCGACTTAAGCATGGCTACCGGTGAAAAGGTTTCATCATAGACGATGCGCTCTTTCTGAGTGTAACCTTTTGGAACGAGTCTAGATTTGAAGGTTTTAACCTCCCATTCCAATCCTCTCTTGCGCTTGTAGACTGCCTTACTTCCAATGGATTTTTACCGCATAAGGTAGTTCTACTAGCTCCCACACTTGATTGTAATCCATAGATCCCATTTCTAATTTCATTGCTGTTTGCCAGGAGTCAGCATCCTTGCCCTGAACTGCCTCATTGTAGGTCCAGGGATCCGTTTCATCTTATCTGGGGAGTGGTCCGAAGATTCTCCCACACCTATGAATCGATCCGGTTGATGAAGAACCCTCCCACTATGATGAGGTGCGTCCTGAGTTTATGTATCAGTGATAGTGTCGATACGTGGTGCAGCAGCAGTTGGTATTTGTGGAATCGGTGTTGATAGAATCTCGCCCAGACATTCCTCTAGCACGATTAAACTTCTAGGCTTCTGACTTATTACATAGTCCTCCTCTAAGAACCATGCATTGGTGCTAATAATGACCTTCTGATCTTGAGAACTATAAAGTAAGCCACCTTTCCTTCTATTTGGATACCCTACAAACACTCGTACTTTTGTGGGAGATGTCAACTTATCAGCTTTCTTATTCAGCACATGTGTTGGTGATCCCCAAATCCGAACATGTCCTAGACTGGGTTATCGCCCATTCCACAGTTATGTGGGTGTTTTTGGAATGATTTCGAAGGCACAAAGTTTATAATATACCCCGATGTTTCTAAAGCATATCGCCAAAACGAAATAGACAAATCAGAATAACTCATCATTGATCTAACCATCTCTAATAAAGTTCAATTCCTTCATTCAGTAGCACCGCTTTGTTGTGGTGTTCCTGGCATTGTTGTCATGTTCCGGGTACAGTGAGCTGGGAAGTAATTCCCTTATGAGCCAGGAAATCCAAAAACTCTCCACTATGGTATTCGCCACCACGATCAGCTCGTAGTGACTTGATACTCTTCCCATGCCACTTTTCTATTTCATCCTTGAATTCTCTAAACTTATCAAAGGATTCAGACTTACGTCGCATCAAATATATGTATTAATACCTCGAATAATCATCTATAAATGTGATGAAATATTCTAAACCACTCCTAGATTAGATGTCCATTAGACCATGTACATCAGTATGAACCAATTCCAGCACACTTGGGCACTATTCCCTTTGCTTTGGAAAGCCCTTTTAGTTATTTTAGCTTCCATACATGATTCACAAATTGGAAATGACTCAACTTGGAGCGAATCCAATGGGCCATCACTCGCAAGCCTTTGAATCCTTCTAAGGTTTATATAACCCAGTCGTAAGTGCCACAAATATGTTTGGTTTATGCTCAAAAGTTCGTTTGTTTTCTTAAGATTAGTCAAAGAGTTAAGCAACTTGTTATAATTATGCAAGGGAGTTTGTGCAGTATTAACGATATATAGCTTTTCATTAAAAGTACCCGTGCAAACTTATTCGCCATTTTTTTCTAATAATTGCATTATCTTCAAAAGAAACAAAATATCTACCACAATGAAATTTAGGAACTAAAATTAAATACATTCTAAAATGTGGTACTAATAAAATATTATTGAGAACTAAAACCCTATCATTAATCTTCAACTGCACGACTCCACTACAACAGCCTTAAGCTTGGAATAATTGCCCAGTTGAAGATAATACCATCCGCACTAAGTCGCTTGGTTACTTGGAACCCCTGCGAGTCAAAGCAAACATGATCAGTGGAACCTGAGTCTACTATACACGAAGTGGTAGAACAGGCAGCCAAACATGTTTTGACTACTAGTGCATGAGACATACCTTTCTTAGGATAATCTGTCTTGCAACGCCCTTTTTGACCGCACTTGTAGCATTTTCTGTTCGACTTTTTATTTGCCTCATACTTAGGAGCCTTGTCTTTTACCTTAGGATCGCCACTTGATTTTGGCCAACCTGTTTTTTCTTCTTTCCCCATTTAGACTTGGAAGAAGAAGCACTGATGGCTGTAAGTATCTGATGATAACCCTGCTTGAAGAGACCTTCGGCAGGGTCAAGCTCTGTCGGCAGTTCTGCCAGTGTTTATTGCCTACGATTCATATTGCCGTTAAGGTGAAACTGCTCAAAACTTCTTGGTAAACTACCTAAGATGATATCGACCTGCGGCTCTGCATCGATAATTGCCCCTAGTATGCTCAGTTCGCTCAAATTAGATATTATTTTTAGAACATGATCCCTTATTAGGGTCCCTCCAGCCATCTGAGTTGTCATCAAGATCCTCATAGCATTTTGCCTAGCCGCCCAATTTTGATGACCAAACATCTTACTGAGATTTTTCATCATTTCCGCGATCATGCCCATCGTCTGATGCTGATGCTGCAATCAGACTTCTTCCACCTTCAGAATTCATCCAACTCTTCAGAAGTGTCATCCGGTTATGGATTAAATGGGCTTCCTCAGTTAAAACATATTTATGCCTCTCAGCAGTCAGGACAATATCAAGATTCCTTTTCCAGTCGGTAAAATTTATGCCATCAAGTTTGTTTTTTTAAGAATTACAGTTAGTGGATTGAAAAACATCTGAGAATAAAATTAAAACACCATTCATCACATAATTCAAAGCAAAATATATTGAAAAGCCTTAAAACACAAGATATACGCATTCAACCAACACCTTAAAGAACCACACATACAAGCCATGATAGTGTGGACGTTTACACTCTCATTTTTCAAGTAGATTTTAACATCCTTAATTTTACTATCTAGTCAACTTGCATTATGACAAGTAAAATTAACAATTGGTTCCTCTTGACCATGTATTAAGTTTACATAGACTCTGGTGAGGGTCTTATTAATTAATACACCTAAGTGAATACCACAATTTCACAAATCTTAGAATATCATATAATAGTCCTACAGATGGAGTGGTCTTATCATAAAAATTAATATTCACCTTTTTGTTATCATTTTGAAGTTTAAAACTAGTGAACTCATAATTAGCACATCCAATATGGAGGAAGCCCCTAATATCAATGTGCGTGCTAATTATTTCATAATTTAAACCAATTATGGAGGCCAACTTGAGTTTAATTTTGAAAAATCAATTTATAACCACTTAGTTATTTTGCCTTAAGGTTTTTAATTTTCTCGTCCTACATGCAAGAAACATATCACGTATACATTCAATCAAGTCATACATCCAAAATAATAAAAACCAACAAATAATAATAATTGAATATTTAAATCCAATTAACATTGCTTTTATTCCTCGTTTTGAATAAAGAGAAAATCTTCGGCTCGATTCTCCCACTGCTACAAGCATCTCGTCACTTCCTCCCTGGTAGGGCGAAAAAAATTTCGAACTTAGAATTTTCGTTTCATGCAAAATTAATTACAAAAGAAAATTCTAAATTAAAATTATTGTGCACCAACGGACGCAATGAACAGCAGAAATTGAACAGAAGCATATACCAGACAACCCGACCTGAAACAGCCCGACTCAAATGTTGGACCCCATGACCTGAACCTGGCGGACCCAACACGGGCCATGTTACAGGACACGGGACATGTCCGACACCCAACACGGGCCGTGTCGCGCCCAACAGTCCTGTTTCGTCTGAGATTTCTTATTTGTGCTTTGTGTTCTCCAACTCGATTATAATTTTATACAAAATAAAATACATCGAAATTACAACAAATTTACATAAAACAAAAATCCTAGATCTACCCGTGATTTTCTTACAGGAAAAATCACTACATTGCCTTAAACAGGGCCAGATTACCAAAATTGCGTAAATAACATTAAAACATTTACATAGCCATGATAATTGCACCATATTCCCCTGCAAGACAGTTTATAGATATTCCAAAAATCATAATAAATGAATATTTAAATTGCTAGCGATTAGTAATTAAATTCAGCAGAACCTAAACACTGGCTCCGATACCAATTATTGGAAATAAAAACGCAGCGGAAGCATGGGGCATGCATGATAAAATCGACCAATACAGAAACTCGGATCTATTTAGGCTTGTCAATTAATTAATTAAACAGATTAATAAGCAATTTAAACAACTAATGTATTTACATATTTACGCAGTCCAAATTGATAATTTGCAAATATTATAATCTACATCAAGATTGTAGAATACTTTACCCTTGACGCATCATGGTTGATCTCTTCGAATTTCTACATTTAAATCTTCTAGAGTATCCCCCGCCTAGATCTGGATGTAATGTGGGCAACAATCTACTAGATCAACTTGTACACACAGATAGATTCGGCCAATCCTCCTCCAAGAACACTTCTCGATTTTCTCTCTATTTTTCTTGAATATATTTGGTATTTTAGAAAAATATTATGTTTATCAAATTATGGAATCAAAGACATAAATCAAGATTCACAATTAAAATATATAGAAAATGGAATTCTTGGATTGGAATTATGATGACATGGCCAACCCACTCTATGTAGTGTTTATACGCATCTCGGGCCACTCTAGGGACCTTAAGGAGGATTAGGAAAAGGACTCCTAATAGATCTCAAATTTTCATATTAGGCCCTTCCTAATATGTTGAATCTATTAATATCAACTCAGTTAACTAAAGAGTTAATATTGCACTTCCTATCAAAATCTCACATTATAAAAATGGGCTCTTTTTTAAATTAATTAATTTCTTTTACAATAGTTAACCACTCAACCTTTATTAGTATATCCAAAAAGTAATTCTAACTGCATGGTTTAATATAATAACCCTTTTGAGTGCCTCAAAGGACATGATCAACCCGATTGGTCCGGACACGATTTCTAGCTATAATATTAATGATCATATAAATAATATTATTGCCCAAAATATCGATCATATTGAGTCTATCAATGTGGCTCTCACCCATGATAAATCAAAGCAGTAAATATTATAAATATATAATTAAATATTAATTACTAGAATTAAGAAATAACAATTATTCAAGATGTACTTTCTTCTTATAGCCAGTACAGAAGAAACTATCTCACCACTGTAACACCCCCAAACCACTTGGGAATATTACAGCGTCGCAGACCCTCTCCATGAGGATCTACCAGGCTAAATACGAAAACAATACATCACATTTAATGCCGATATGGCTAAATAATGAACCATTAGACCGATTTGGTCTTTTACCAAAAATTTTTACATCGAACATACAAAACTCCTTTTCCTAACTCGTACCCACGCAGGGGTTAGGATACATTAATACTTCCCGAAAATGGAAAATACCCCAACAAAAAGACAAAACAATAAGACTTCACCAAATACAACACGGCCTTCACGTGATTAGCATCGTCGTCTTCCATCATCCTTCGTACCGATCCTGTGACTCGCTCCCCAGCAACTTACAAGTACCTGGACGCAATACAGACATCCACCCCCCGAATACTCGGGGGTTAGCAAAACTCCACTGTTTTGCTAGTGCAAGTATAGAGTGCAAATACGAGCTATACACAACATACTCCAAGAATCTAAAAACTTGATTAATTCCACAATTCAACCCAGTGAAGATTTCCCGAGATATTTCATTGAATAGTTCAAACCATGAAAAGTTGGGATGAGACATGCAGGCTCTTTGAAAAGCATTTAAAAAGTCTCGGGAGTTTTAGAAAGACATTTCTGGGCTAATAAATCTTTAACTCGACAAACCACATAGGGACACGGGCCAAAGAATTATTTTTTGCTCAAAGATCCCATACTCGAGTGAATAACACAACGGTCACACTCGATACATAACCAAACCACAATGTACGGAAACAATCACAGGGCCTGTATCCTTATGCCAAAAATATCGCAACCATGAAACAAATAATATACGACGCTTATACAGGTGCCATTTTAGCCAAGTACCAAGACCTTACATATGATGTATCTCACTTCGGGAATTTCCATATGTGATACTCCGGACATATCACAATTATCGAAAACAACATCGTGCCATATTCATCATCACAAAACAACCTCCCGAGCTGTACCGGCCCTGTACCTCCTACGAGATACACACCCCAGGGAGTCCTCGTCAGGCCCTCACTGGTTGTACAACCCCACCGAGTGATCCGTAGGGATACGCAGCCTACCGGACCCCAGGGGACCCTCACTGGTTTTAACTCGGTTCACACACTCTCAGTAACCACATGGCACAAACCACATTTTCTGAAATTACCACTTTCACAAAATCACGATTCAAAAACATATTCCCCCGAAGTACTTCAAATGTAAATCAAGGTAGTTGCTAGGAATGGCCACAACATCCGACACATACTCACATCACACATCATCACAAACTCATCAATAGTACACACGTCCACACACATATACACACTTCTTGTCAGAAAGACATAACCTTAAGTCCACTATCAACATAATCACGCACAACGATACCAAACGTAAAGAAGATATTCCAAATCACACCACTAGTACATATCCTCAGAACCACACAATCGTTCACAAACACATAAGTAGAATTAATAGAGGACCTTTATCGAGAATATACCGATTCTTTATAAGTTCATTAAAAATAATCCAATTGCACACCTAGTCAATTACCGACTATAACCACTACGAAATATGAAGTGTATAGGCAAGATACTTGCCTCAATAGTTGATACTGGACACTTTGACGAATGTCTCTTAACTGGAAGACTTCGAATGCCCACAACTCTACGGCAGAAACGACGGTAACACCACCGATCGGAAAACGGCGAACAGAAGGGTTCCGACTCGAGTTCTTCGCAAGGAACCTGACCCCAACATCATACCATGAATAAATTGATGATTGAACGAGGAAGAATAATCGTAGAACGCCCGAATCCCCTTTGTGACATTTTATCGAACACTTTCAAGGTGTCGATTAGAAACTCAATAAAACGACGAATCCTCGGCAATCCAACCGTGGAAAAACAAGGGATTCGATATAAAACAACTTAATAATCATCAATCCATCACTATTCTAAGTTATAAAGAATCAAACGGGCAAAATCAACAAAATCCCCAATTTTTCCAAAACTAAGATTTTAGGAAAACCAACCTTGATTCGCTGGATTGAAGGATGTTATGGAGTGATTAATCGATGACATGACCTCCCAAACTTCGTGGATTAGTTGTACAACAACATGCCTTCAAGTTCCCAAAGGATCCAGCCGCGGAAGAGAAAGGGAGAAAATGAAAACTGAGTGCAAACAGGGCTGCTCGGTCATATTTATAATGGTGCAGCCTAGCATGCGCTAGACTGCCGAGCTAGCGTGCGCTAGCGGGCGGTCATGGTCGAGAATGTTCGGTCGGGGCCTGCCATCATGCGCTGAACACGTGCGCTGTCGGCCCGGGCCACAATCCAGAGACTTCCTGGCTCGGCAGTAACGTCTGCGACCTTCCGGCCGTGGCGTGCGCTACTGCCGGCCGTAGCGTGCGCAGTGTCCGACAATAGCGTGCGCTACCTGCCGATCCTCCGAGTCCAGAACCTGTCTGCCCCTATTGCCTCGGCGGACTAGCGCGCAGCCAACCGGCCGTAGCGTGCGCTGTCTCCCGATCGTAGCGTGCGCTACCTTCCGGCCATAGCGTGCGCTACACCGGTTCCTGCTGCACCCTCCCGGCCAGTGCACTCGCACTGGCCGTCCGGCTAGTGCCCGACCACCATGATTCGACGACTCGATTTTCCGAAATCGCACGGAACGAACACGACAAAACACTCGGGGACAACATCATCGATCCGAAATGAAAACAACGGATAACCAATCATCACCTACGGTCATAAACGCCAAAATCAGTTGTCGAGAAAATAATACCGGCACTCGACAACCGGGAAATATCCAAAAAAATTTCAAAATAACCGGAACGAAAATCGTGGGTATTACAACCACGATCCAGTTCAATGTATACAAAATTTGCTAATGTATGCTTATAGTCAAGACAAACTTATCTCAATCATACACTACAATATCTCACATAATTGTCTATTATTATATTGTTGTGAACTAATTATTACTATATAAGAAAATGATAACGTGACCTTCTATACGACACGACACACCATATTATCTACAATATAAAGTAATTAAACGATATTTGCATAATCATAGTATGAATAAATATGCAAAATATATGATGAAATGAATTAAAATTTTCTCATAGATAAAGACCGGTAAATAAGATAATACATGCATAAAGTTGTTAGGAGTATGCCCTCGAATGCCACTCAGAGGATGTTGAGTGAGGGCATTGTACTTGTTATTATGTAAATCATCAATATAAGGCAATGGATGTTTCTTTATTTACTGGTAGTTACTGGCATTCCTAACTCGTAAATATACATGTAGAAACTAGTCCGTGTATTTGAGAGCAAAACGTTCCACTCCTTATTGGATAAGGGGTCGCTTTGGAAAGGTTTATAGCTCAAATACTTAATCGTTCGCAAGTCGATGAAACTTGGTAGGCGTTAAGTTTATGTGAAGACTTGTATGACGTGTTCTTTGACATGGAGAGTGCCTGTCGAACACTAATGGTTAGTGGGAGCACACGTTATAGGTATGCTAATTGGATTAGTATACTCGAACTGACTCACCCTCGATTCGTCACACGGATTTCATTCCGGGACAGTCAATGACGGAATCGAAAGGTTGTGATAGGTATTCGTGAACCTTCTACTTGAGGATTTAGTAGGGATGTGCTTGTGACGTCAAGATTTTCATTAGATTAGTTCGACCCTGTAAACCGAAAGGCGTGGGTCAACCTCGATGTGCATCTTGACGGGCAAGTAGCAGGTCCTACTGAATACCAAGATAGAATTCTTTCTCCTGTTAGTGAACGGGTTATATGTCCTATGCGGTTATTAGCAGATGAGATCATAAGTTTTTGGCCAAAGCATTGGAGCTAGCTGTATTAGATACACGAGAGCTCGATGATCTCGATTTGCATTAACGCATGCATAGCGTCAAGTACGGATAGGGTTTGACTTGTAATATCCGCGATTTCAATTTCCAATAATTTTTTTTCTGGTGTAATTCCATCTTAGAAACTCTATTGTGACCGTTTCCTCAATCCAAGAATGATTAATTCTACACTTTTTGTCATCCTAGTTCGTCTCGGTGTCGTTCAGTTGAATTCCGTGTTCTTAAGCGACTTTTCCACATATGAGTTCGACTTTGTAAAATCACCATTAATTCTTGGAAACTCCAAAAATTCTGAATCTTTTCAATATTATAGAGAATCAAGTTATATTTCTAATGGTTCAAACGGTGAGTCAATCGGAGTCCGGACGAAGGAGTTATGGTAGAAATAGCTAAGGCTGCACCATATGCCTTTTGGTGCTGGAGCGGGCTGTACTGCGGGCCGTGGCCCCTTCTGGCCGGGCCACGGCACAAAGCCAATGTGCTGGGCAGTTTTTGGCCATGGGCCGCGGCACACTCATCCTGTGCCACGGCACACAGTACAGGTTTGCCTATATCAACGTTTTCTTGTGGAATCATCCTCATTTCATCACTCTCCTTCTTCCTCTCCTCCTTGGGCGATTTGTGGGCGATATTTTGGGCGATTTAGCATCATCAAACTCAAATAATTTCATCTTCTTCAAGTTGTGGTGTATATTAACAACATGTTTGTGGATTCTTCATCCTAATCAAGGTAATTTCTTGAAATCTCCTAAAATTTAATTTTTGGGAGTTTTGGTTTTGATTTCATTTTCCGTCCGAATTTAATGAATCGGATGATGTTTGTAAACATTATTAATCATGTTCTATGGATTATATATCCATATCTTCGATTCGTTCAACCCGATTGATGATTCTTAAGTTCTTGAGGAACTTTGAACATTTAGTGTTCGATTAAATGTCTCAAAGAGTTTCCTTCGATCGTTGTGTTGTTTTCGTTCGATATTATGTTATTGAATGAATTGTATTTCATTCAAGGTTGTTCGAGTGCTTATATTTATCGGAGGACGCCGTTCGTTGTTCGTGGATGGATTTCATCGCCTTCGGTTGAGGCAAATTTTATACTTGTACTAGTCAATGAGATTAATGTTATCATATATGTGTATGAATGTGTTGTATCATTCCGAGACTTAGTCTCTTCATGAATTCATCGATATTAAGAGATCGTTCGATACGATACCTTTCGGCAATTATGCCAAATGTTTTTATTGTTCGTTAATGGCCGGTTCAAGGCATTGTGATACTCGTTGTTAATGTTATTATCAATTACCGGTTCGCGGTATCGATGTATCGATCGTTGTGTTGATATTAATGTCGATTTAAGACGTCGTTGTAATCATTGCTATTAATGTTGGATTTTTGTCCTTGATGTTGTTTTGGCCGATTAAAGGCGTTGACGTATTCATTTCTCTTCTTCGTTGTCGGTAACCGATTAAAGGTGTCGAGACATCCTTCGTATCATTGTTATCGATTGGCCATTCTAAGGCAATCGAGGTGTTCAATCATTCATCATATCATTGTTATCGGTTGGCCGTTCTAAGGCAATCGAGGTATTCACTCATTCATCGTGTCATTGTTATCGATTGGCCGTTCTCAGGCAAATCGAAGTGTTCAATCATTCATTGTATCATTGTTATCGATTGACCGTTTTAAGGCAATCGAGGTATTGAATCATCCGCTGCATCATTGCTATCGGTTGGCCATTCTAAGGCAATCGAGGTATTGAATTAGGGCTGTCGAGGATAGTTCTCATCCGTTGTGTCGTTGTTATCGATTGACCATTCTAAGGTAATCGAGGTATTGAATTGGGACTGTCGAGTACAATGGCCATCCGTGAGTCATCATTATTGTGTTGGTCGACTCAAGGTAGCACACTATCATAATTGTGATATGGCTTCGTGTCGTGGCTTCGGCCCTAACTGTGATACGGCTTCGTGCCATGGCTTCGGCCCTAACTGTGATCTGACTTCGTGCGTGGCCGGCCTAAGCGTGATCGGCCGTGCCGTGGCCGGACCTAAGCGTGATACGGCCGTGCCATGGCCGGCCCTAATTGTGATACGGCCGTGCGTGGCCCCTAATGGTGATACGGCTTCGTGTCGTGGCTTGCCCTAATCAATATGATTGCGAAATTGGCTTGGCTTCATGTGATTGTGATATTTGACGACTTGGCCGAGTGGCTTTCAAGCCTTTATTATTGTCCTGGTAATTTCATTGGAGCCTTCGGGCATTGTGATTCATAATTAATTCAGTTCTGGTTTGGTTCATGTCGTGTAATTCATTATGGTACTCTATAATTATGATTCACCGTTGGGCATTTATGTTCTAACCTGTCGAACAGGTATTAATAGTATGCCGTGGGCATAGTATTTCATGAATGATCGGTTCTTACCTTGGTTTGTGAGCATCTCGTATTATTATTATCATTGTACCGTTTCATTCTGCCTTTGGATGCATATCATGTCATACGTGTATTTGATGTTCATTATCTGGATGACTGAACATGTTTTCATGTTTTAGGTGCTTGCGAGGAGAGAGTTGAGACACAGGGGCATGATGATGGCGACGAGGCATTCGAGCGATACTAGTCCGAGTTGTTCATGTTGGTCAGTCAGTTAGAGTGTTCTCCAGTTTGTCAGTCATTGTCGTTATGTTTTACCCGAGCAGATGCTCGTGGATGTTGTTGTATTTTATTTTTGGCCATGTAGGCCTGTCGTTGTCGTTGAAATTCCTTATCGGAATATTGTGTCGGATATCATGGTAGGGACTATGATTTTCCCTTGTTGTTTAATTTAATGTATTTTAGTCATGTTCGCCTGGTGGATCTCCTGGCGTGGGGTCCACGGCACTGTAATAACCCAATAGGATTTGTGGTTGTTACAGAAGATGGTATCAAAGATTTGGGTTGTGAGATACCCTGATATGTGAGTTATGTGGCTCTACCGATGCGGTAGTAGTGGGACTGTCAGGTTATGAGAATCTGGACAGTCGGGTTTTGTGAGTCGTAATATTAGTACGACTGCACGAGTCATTCATTCATCGAGTCGTCGTCAGTTGAGACTAGTATCGCGAGACCTCGAAGCTTCGTATGACCTGTGTAAGGACTCGATTCTCTTTATGTTCATACATTCATCATGTCATTAATTGTTAATGCTTTGTTGAAACCTATATGTGATATTAGTGTTATGATTGATTCATGACTAATTGTCTTGGAGCACGTGTGACTTGTGTAAGCATTAAGGATCAACTTATTCATCAGTTAATAATCCTCAATCATCATTTTGATCTCATCACTCAGTTAATTCATTCATCACTCAGTCAATATCATTCATCACTCAGTTAATTCATTCATCACTCAGTCAATATCATTCATCACTCAGTTAATTCATTCATCACTCAGTTAATTCATTCATCACTCAGTCAATATCATTCATCACTCAGTTAATTCACTCATCACTCAGTTAATTCATTCATCACTCAGTTAATTCATTCATCACTCAGTCAATATCATTCATCACTCAGTTAATTCGTTCATCACTCAGTCAATATCATTACTCAGATAATTCATTCATCACTCGGTTAATTCATTCATCACACAGTCAATATCATTGCTCAGTTAATTCATTCATCACTCAGTCAATTCCTTCATCACTTAGTCAATCTCATTATTCAGATTAATTCATTAATCACTCAGTCAATCTCATTGTTCAGTCAATTCATTCATCACTCAGTCAATCTCATTGTTCAGTCAATTCATTCATTACTCAGTTGATCTCATTGTTCAATTAATTCATTCATCACTCAGTCAATCTCATTGTTCAGTCAATTCATTCATCATTCAGTTGATCTCATTGTTCAGTTAATTCATTCATCACTCAGTCGATCTCATTGTTCAGTCAATTCATTCATCACTCAGTCAATCTCATTGCTCAGTCAATTCATTCATCACTCAGTTAACCTCATCGCTCAGTTGATTCATTCATCACTAAGTCAATCTCATCGCTCAGTTAATTCATTACCACTCAGTCAATCTCATTGTTCAATTAATTCATTAATCATCCAGTCCATCTCACGGTTCAGTTGTTGATCTTGTGAATCAAATTTTCAACCTTGTTAACTTGTTCAAGGTAATCATTTCAAGAATTTCATCAGATAGTCTTGTCACCTCACTTGATCTTTCATGCGATCTTATCATATTCCAGCGTCATGTCGACGATCGTTTTATTGCATTATTAATGCATTCATTGTGTTAGAGCGTGTATGCTCATTGTTATCATTCCGTCTCGTAATCATAATGCAATCTTCATATGAGATCTGTAATTATCACGTGACTTTCCTACCTTGGTATGGAAAGAGTTGTCAGAGGGACATCGGACTCCGACGTCCAAGAGATCGTTTTCTAGTCATCTTCGTGCTGGGAGAGCATCTTCATCTCAGACGATGAGTTCGACTGTTGTTTGCTTTAACTGTGATACAATAAGACATTCATCACCGGTCTTGAGCAAGTTAATTCTTGCTCGGTAATAGGATAATCATTCATTTCATCGCCGTTTAATCATTCGCATAAGTCATTCATCATATATCAATCACGTTGAGACTTATAATTATCAAACTAATCATTCACTTCACGGGGAACAATGGTTCCAATCATTTCATTTGAGTTATCACTCATTGCGTTATTAGTTCACCTCGGTGGGTCATTCTTGATCCTTGTCGGATTTCTAATCATTTATCATTCATCATAGTCACTCTCGTTTTTGGTAACCTTTCGGGGTCATATTAAGCGGTGAGTTCAGATTTGAGTCATCGTTGAATCATTGGGATCGAGGAGATCGATGATATGGAGGATATCGATGTTGGGTACATTTGAAATGTAGCCTTGTCTTTCAGATGACTGTATAACTCAATCCGTAATAATGTATCGTGGTTGTGGATCATTTATTGTTGATCTATTTTATAATGATCGTATTTGAGAATCTTGAGATTTTGAGATCGTTTGATGCATTCCTTTTGGTGTTGTACCGATATTTCGTGATAATCTGGGTGATTGTTTATTGTGATTCGAAACGTCAAGTCATGGGGACTTGGGCGTGCGACAGATATGGTTCCGAGGACTATATGTGCACTGCTGTTCTTCTTCGGAGGTGAATAAGTGTTTGTATGGGCATCCGATGCTGATGAGAAGCGAGATTTCAGTTCTGGTGTATCTCATTGAGTTTTCCTGGCGGGATATTGCTTCTCCCAACTTGTTTTAAGTTTCGGGACGAAACTTCTTTTAAGGGGGGTAGTATGTAATATCCGCGATTTCAATTTCCAATAAATTTTTTTCTGGTGTAATTCCATATTAGCAACTCTATTGTGACCGTTTTCTCATTCCGAGAATGATTAATTCTACACTTTTTGTCATCCTAGTTCGTCTCGGTGTCGTTCTGTTGAATTCCGTGTTCTTAAGCGACTTTTCCACGTATGAGTTCGACTTTGTAAAATCACCATTAATTATTGGAAACTCCAAAAATTCTTAATCTTTTCAATATTATAGAGAATCAAGTTATATTTCCAATGGTTCAAACGGTGAGTCAATCGGAGTCCGGACGAAGGAGTTATGGTCGAAATAGCTAAGGCTGCACCATGTGCCTTTTGGTGCTGAAGCGGGCTGTACTGCGGGCCGTGACCCCTTCTGGCCGGGCCGCGGCACAAAGCCAATGTGCTGGGCAGTTTTTGGCCGTGGGCCGGGGCACACTCATCCTGTGCCACGGCACACAGTACATGTTTGCCTATATCAGCGTTTTCTTGTGGAATCATCCTCATTTCATCACTCTCTTTCTTCCTCTCCTCCTTGGGCATCATCAAACTCAAATAATTTCATCTTCTTCAAGTTGTGGTGTGGATTAACAACATGTTTGTGGATTCTTCATCCTAATCAAGGTAATTTCTTAAAATCTCCTAAAATTTAATTTTTGGGAGTTTTGGCTTTGATTTCATTTTCCGTCCGAATTTAATGAATCGGATGATGTTTGTAAGCATTATTAATCATGTTCTATGGATTGTATATCCATATCTTCGATTTGTTCAACCCGATTGATGATTCTTAAGTTCTTGAGGAACTTTGAACATTTAGTGTTCGATTAAATGTCTCAAAGAGTTTCCTTCGATCGTTGTGTTGTTTTCGTTCGATATTGTGTTATTGAATGAATTGTATTTCATTCAAGGTTGTTCGAGCGCTTATATTTATCGGAGGACGCCGTTCGTTGTTCGTGGATGGATTTCATCGCCTTCGGTTGAGGCAAGTTTTATACTTGTACTAGTCAATGAGATTAATGTTATCATATATGTGTATGAATGTGTTGTATCATTCCGAGACTTAGTCTCTTCATGAATTCATTGATATTAAGAGATCGTTCGATACGATACCTTTCGGCAATTATGCCAAATATTTTTATTGTTCGTTAATGGCCGATTCAAGGCATTGTGATACTCGTTGTTAATGTTATTATCGATCACCGGTTCGCAGTATTGATGTATCGATCGTTGTTGTTGATATTAATGTCGATTTAAGACGTCGTTGTAATCATTGCTATTAATGTTGGAGTTTTGTCCCTGATGTTGTTTTGGCCGATTAAAGGCGTTGACGTATTCATTTCTCTTCTTCATTGTCGGTAACCGATTAAAGGTGCCGAGACATCCTTCATATCATTGTTATCGATTGGCCATTCTAAGGCAATCGAGGTGTTCAATCATTCATCATATCATTGTTATCGGTTGGCCGTTCTAAGGCAATTGAGGTATTCACTCATTCATCGTGTCATTGTTATCGATTGGCCGTTCTCAGGCAAATCGAAGTGTTCAATCATTCATTGTATCATTGTTATCGATTGACCGTTTTAAGGCAATCGAGGTATCGAATCATCCGCTGCATCATTGTTATCGGTTGGCCATTCTAAGGCAATCGAGGTATTGAATTAGGGCTGTCGAGGATAGTTCCCATCCGTTGTGTCGTTGTTATCGATTGACTATTCTAAGGTAATCGAGGTATTGAATTGGGACTGTCGAGTACAATGCCCACCCGTGAGTCATCATTATTGTGTTGGCCGACTCAAGGTAGCACACTATCATAATTGTGATACGGCTTCGTGCCGTGGCTTCGGCCCTAACTGTGATACGGCTTCGTGCCGTGGCTTCGGCCCTAACTGTGATACGGCTTCGTGCCGTGGCTTCGGCCCTAACTGTGATACGGCTTCGTGCCATGGCTTCGGCCCTAATTGTGATACGGCTTCGTGCCGTGGTTTCGGCCCTAATGGTGATACGGCTTTGTGTCGTGGCTTCGGCCCTAATCAATAACAGCTGCGGGCTGTTTTGCTTCATGTGATTTTGATATTTGACAGCTTCGGCTGAGTGGCTTTCAAGACTTTATTATTGTCCTGGTAATTTCATTGGAGCCTTCGGGCATTGTGATTCATAATTAATTCAGTTCTGGTTTGGTTCATGTCGTGTAATTCATTGTGGTACTCTATAATTATGATTCGCCGTTGGGCATTTATGTTCTAACCTGTCGAACAGGTATTAATAGTATGCCGTGGGCATAGTTTCATGAATGCTCGGTTCTTACCTTGGTTTGTGAGCATCTCGTATTATTATTATTATCATTGTACCGTTTCATTCTGCCTTTGGATGCATATCATGTCATACGTGTATTTGATGTTCATTATCTGGATGACTGAACATGTTTTCATGTTTTAGGTGCTTGCGAGGAGAGAGTTGAGACACAGGGGCATGATGATGGCGACGAGGCATTCGAGCGATACTAGTCCGAGTTGTTCATGTTGGTCAGTCAGTTAGAGTGTTCTCCAGTTTGTCAGTCATTGTCGTTATGTTTTACCCGAGCAGATGCTCGTGGATGTTGTTGTATTTTATTTTTGGCCATGTATGCCCATCGTTGTCGTTGAAATTCCTTATCGGAATATTTTGTCGGATATCATGGTAGGGACTATGATTTTCCCTTGTTGTTTAATTTAATATATTTTAGTCATGTTCGCCTGGTGGATCTCCTGGCGTGGGGTCCACGGCACTGTAATAACCCAATAGGATTTGGGGGTGTTACATGACTGACCGTGACCCTATAACTTGATCGGGACATGTGAATGAAGGGTTTATACGTTTACTGGTATTCACGACATAATGGTTCTTGAATGATCCCAATCATTCGTTCTCAGTCGGGGTACAGTGTAGGCCACCAGGCTGGCTAGGTGGTGCTACTACTCTTTTGTTCCTCCCATTGCTGACTGAGACGGACCTACCGAGTCGCGCATTAGGATTGACGACGGAATGAATCAAGCTAATTCTCTCATTATGAATATTAGATATTGGATATCTAAATTTGGGACATTGAATGTTTAAATCGACTTATCAGATAAATTGATTTACGGCTTAATGAATTAAATATATCACTGAGTGATTAATTTAATTCATGAATATAATTATTTCTTGGAGAAATTAATTATGTTATTTTGTATTTGATATGTTTAATTAATTGGATTAATTAATCGATACAAATACATCGGAACAGAATCGTAGTTTATCTGTTTGGACTCACGGGAGTCCGAAACGAACCGAACTAATCCGTTTCTGCATGGTAGCTGCCCCCCTTAGTTCCACCCACTTTCCTCTTATCTTGTTGTTTTCATTTTATATGAAAAAGATGACTTTGTGGGGTTTGATCTCATGTGACATGAGTTGTTCACATGAGGGTGGAATAAGAATAAAAGGAGGAAGACTTCTTATCTCCCATTACATTATTTCCAACGTGAAGTTAATAGAGGAAAGAGAGAGAGAAGTCTTCTTCATCATCTTCTTCTTTATTCATCAAGTTCTTGATTTTTTCTTGGAGAAAAATTGAGAAATAAAAGAGAGATTGTGAGTTATACACTTAGAGTGTTATAATTTCATATTGGAAGCTTCATCACTTTGCTCTAGCCGTATCCTCGGAGGATAGCAAGGTGATTAGCGTTCCGGTCGTTTCTCCGGCGCGTGGCAAGTAGAGACGCGGTGCTTTCGGCGTTGGATCGTTCAAGGGCTTGGAGCGGATTAGATTCGTAGAGATCAATCTAAAGCTTGGGGAATAGCTCAAGAGAAAGAATCCATTTAATCAACGGACTACAAGGGTGAGTTTCTATATCTCTTGTGAATTCGTTTTTTGATATTCGTATATACGTAGCTCGATCGATCCTCGTAGGGATTCGGATCGAATTAATTTTCGTTTTACCGCTTCCGCTGGGCCTTCGTTTAGGCACCGAATCCCAATAGTGGTATCGGAGCATAGGTCTTGCGATCGTATATATACGATATTAGCATTTGGAATGCTTGATTATATGGTGAATGATTTGGAATCATTTTAGTCATAATCATGGTATATGTTTTTATGTTCGTTGTAGTTATATTTTTCCGTAAGTTTATGTCTAAATATAAATCTTAATTTCTTGTAAATATGATTTATATTGAAGATATGAATGTTGGAGAATATAGATATTGGATATCCGGTCGAAAAACTAGCCCCGAAATGCCGTTGGGCCGGTCAGGAGGGGTCCGGGAGAGCGAGGGCCGCGGCCGAGTGTGCGGCCGGCACTGGCGGACATCTTGGGGGCATTGGGCAGCCCTACGTGGCGGCATTGCCGAGCATGACTCGGCCATGCCAGCTGTCTGTAGGCATCTTCTTAGAGGTGACTCGGCCATGGCAGCCATTTTCGCCCGACTCGATTTTTCGTGTATTCTTGAAAATTAATCTCCCGCATGTTAAATTGGATTTAATATGATTAAAATGATTTATGGTATTTCATTTTATAAGGGAAATTTGATTAATTGGAATATTTATGGTCGACCGAATTATTTTGAACGTTATCATATTACCGATTGTGTGAATCGATTTGATCGGTTCGTATTGTTGATTGGATCAATGTATCTCTACGCTTTCCATTTATTTAGTATTTATTGTATGAATGCTTTTGAATGGGGATGTGGTTCGTAGACTTAGTTTTTGAATCGTTCGTTTTATTCGATTGGGTTGTAAAGGCCGTTTTGAGCCTATTTATTTTACTAGAAAAAATTTGTATCTAGGATGCAATTTTCAATGTAAAATTTATATGTGATGATGAAGACCGGAGGAAGATCCATTTCGAGAAGACGAAGATTCAAGACGAAGACTTGTAATTAGATTACGAAGTTTTTGTTTTCTAGGAACGGTCCATGAACCACATGTTAGTAGCAACTAGGTTGTGAATGGTTGTTTCATATTGTATGAATGCCACAAACGCGCTTAAATGATTAATGTGCAAAGTGTAACGTTAATCGCAAAAATTCTCCCACGACAAATTATTAAGTTTATAAGGTTTCAAGGTTTTCCTTCCCTCCATTGAGTTTTCGGGAAATTGAAATCCAAACCGGATGTGCTATGCTTCCGAGTTATCGGGGTAGTCGTTCGGGGAGGATGGATAAATTACCGGGAGCACATTGGATGCCTTCGGTTGGAGCAAATTTTATCCCTAGAAACCTGATAGGTTGCCGGATAAGATTCAATTGTGGCGGTTGCGTCGATGGTATAAACTTAACTTGTTCACGAACCATAGAAACCGTATAGGTTGAGGGGAGTGAGCAAGGGGAAAAAGAAGATCGAATCATCCATTAGATGGGTTGGTGTTGGACACCACTTTATGAAAATTAATAGACTAGAAACCTATTCGGTTGTCCTCTATTAAGATTTATAAAGAACTCGATCACCACTATGAAGTAGAGCGACGATACTTCCGGATTTCACATGGGAGTGTGTTATTCCGATAAAAATAGTAGGAGCTGGGTAACAAGAATAGAAAATACCTTAATTCTATACTCAGATCATAATATAACAAGTCATTAATTAATCTGTTATACTTAATGCAGACAAATCTCAATATGACAATGAATCCACTCGCAATTCTGCTCGAAAAGAACACCTTAATGGGACCTAACTTTGTGGATTGGCTCCGCAATCTGATGATTGTCCTCAGTATAGAGGCACTGGGATACGTCTTGGAGACGGACATTCCGGCGCCTCCTGTGCGGGCCCGAGCCAATCAGGAAGAGATTGAAAACTACAAAAAGTGGGTTAAGGATGACGTGAAAGTCCGTGCTTATATGATGGCTTCCATATCTAATGAGATTCAGAGAGCTCATGAGAAAATGACTTCTGCTAGGCAGATTTTATCTCACTTAACCGAGCTTTATGGTGAGCACAGCAGAACTGCTAGATATGAGATATCCAAGGAACTGTTCGGTGCAAGGATGAAGGAAGGTGAGAAAGTTGGGGAACATGTCCTCAAAATTATATCCATGATCGAGAGATTGGAGGCTCTTGATTTTAAAATGGATACTTCTCTCCAAACCGACCTTATCCTACAGTCTCTTCCCGATTCCTTCTCACAGTTTGTTATGAACTTTAACTGCAATGAGATTGCATGTAACTTAGCTGGGCTAATGAACAAACTGGTGACCGCTCAGTCTCAGATGAAGACTCCGCGAATGAAGGAGTCTGCCCTTGTGATTTCTTCTGGACTTCGGAAGTCTAAGAACAAGAAGAAAAAGACCAAGAAGCAAACTCGACCACTAGTTAAGGACCTTAAGGGTAAGGGCAAGGCCCCGATGGTTCCAAAGAACAAGAAGAAGAAGGATGCTTGTCTCAAGTGCGGTGGTAGACTCTTGGGCTAGAGACTGTCCAGATTCTTCATGGCACTTGGTCTGAGAACTTTTAGTTTTGGAAATAAATATGTTCTCTTTGTATTTTCTACTTCTGGATCTTGGATTAAGTGATAGTTCTCATATTTGTACCATGAATCAGGATCTGGAACAAAGTAGGAAGCTTGGAGCTGGAGAAGTTATGATCACAGTCGGAAGGGGGCATAGTGTCGAGGCAACCGACATAGGATCACTTCTTTTGGGTTTAGAATTCGGCTTTGTTTTGACTTTAGAAGATGTACTTGTTTTGCCCAATGGGCACAAAAACATTGTATCCATTACGGTCATGGACCGAAAGGGCTTTTCATTTTTCATTGGTGATGGTTCCTGCAAAATTTATTTTATAAATAAACTAGTGGGTACTGCTACATTGTTGAATGGATTGTATCATCTAAATCTCACCAACAAAGTAGTTGTGAATACTATGACTAGAAAACGTGGTAGGGATGAAACCAATCAAGTTTTGAAATGGCATCTTAGACTTGGTCATATTGGTCAGACCAAGGTTTACAAGATGGAAAAAGATGGACTTATGGGTCCATTGGGACCAGATCCCTTTCCTACTTGTGAATCTTACCTTAAAGGCAAAATGACTAAGTCCCCCTTCACAGGGACTTTTGAAAGAGCCGCTGATAAACTGGGATTAATCCATACCGGTGCTTTGGAAGCAGCACGTGATGTGTTGTGTCGAGAATTATACGCCTCGACCGGCGATCGCCTCATAGTCCAGGCGACCTAGCCATAGCCGAGCAGCCAAGACAGATCGGCCGGCAGACGGTCCCAGGACAAGTCCCGGTGCCGAGCGATCGACATCTGAAGGCGATCGTCTCTCGGTACTTGGCGATCGACTCCTGGAGACCGACCAAGTGGCGACCTCCTCATGCCACGCGAAGCCATCGATCGTCCAGTCGGCAAGGGCCGATGTGCGAAGCCATCGATTGCCCAGTCGGCAAGGGCCGATGCGCGAGGCCGATGATCATCTAGTCGGCAAAGGCCGAAGCTCGGAACAAGACCCACATGCAGATCCGGAAAAGGCGCTGATGCACATGGTCCGTTGACCACAGCCTGTCAGCATCCTTCCACCAACCGACAAGCCCACCGAAAGGTGTCAGTGGGACCGCCCATGACAGCAACTCTGGACGCGTGCTGGCTCCTCATTGGACCGCACAGCTGGCTGCCAGCAGCAGCCTTGGACTTTAGGCGGACAGCCCATGTGACTTAAAGACGATCGCCCCATTATTATATTGGACGAAAGGCGATCGCCCGCCAAAAAACAAGGCATCTCAGCCCCTATAAATAGAAGGCTGCCTACACTTGGAGAGGCCCCGGATTTTTCCTTTCTGAAGTCCAACTCTCGGATTCTCGGCCAATACTCTGAACTCTCGGAACTCTCTCCCTGATTCAGCACTCGACTTGGCTTTCTCACTCTTGGCAACAGCTATCTCTCGGTTCTTTCTTCTCTCTCAGCCTCTCTCACATAGAAGACGATCGGCAGAGAGCAAGAACACCAAAGCTTCGCTCAAGAGCTAGATAAATAGGATCTTTTACACTCATTGTAATCGCATTCTTACATTAATACTTGTATCCACGAATATTCGTATTAATAACATCTCGCGAGAGCATTCAAGCCCGGGCCTAACAAACCCGGCAAATCTTGTGTTATTCACCCCCCCTCGGAAGTGCTCCTGCAACCTTGTTTGTTGTCCGTCCATTCCAGCAATATCTATCTTCGGATAATATTTCGGGCAACAACAATTGGCGCTAGAGGAAGGGCATCTAATCCTCATTTTTATTCCTACCGTCTCGAAGAACACTCACTGTTCTCCGGGAAATATACCTGAAGAAACACTCACTGTTCTTCAGAGAAAGCTTTCAGAATCATGACTTCTGCCTCCTCGTCGAAGAAAGCCGCTGGCCGATCCGCCAGACGCCTCATTCCGTCTCAGTCCGAGCCACAGCCGATGGTGGAGGATAGCCGCCGCGGTCCGAGACTCTCGATCCCGCCCTTGAGGGACGACCCAAGCCTCTCGCTCGATCAGTTCCAAACCGCGGAACAGATCGAGGAGGCCATGGCCACCCTACAAAAGCGATGGAGTGCTCTCGACGCGACGCCCGCTATAACCCCCTCGGCCATCTGCCGCAGGACCACACGGAAGTTCAAGGCGTTACTGACCGAGCGATCGCCAGGAGGCTCCCGTTCGCAAGAAGAGGTGATCGCCAGCCGGGGCACCTCCGTTTTCGATCGCCTAGGCAGCAACCCGTCATGGCGACCGGGGCAGTCCAGCCCCGGCCACGAGACGACGGAGCTCGAATCCGTCACCAGGAGTTCGGCGTATCCGACTCCCAGAAGGCCGACCAGCCATCTGGCTCCCCCTCGCCAAAGAGCCGAGATCGGCAATAGCGGAGTCAGGAGATCGGTACACAATCGCCTCGGCACCCGCTCCAAAAGCCGATCCACGAGCGACCAAGCCACAGCGATGGCCGCGATGCAACGCCAGCTCGACGACATGAAGGCGCTCCTGGAATCTGGGGCAGGTGCCAAGAGCAAGATCGCCGAGCCGAGCGAGCCGCTCGCGGTCCACATCGAGCTCGCCCCCATGCAGCATAAGATCGCTCCTCCACAAACACCTCTGTACGAGGGGAGATCAGACCCCGAAACTCACCTGAGCAAATTCCACATCTACATGACAGGGTGTGGGGCATCATACGCGACCAGGTGCCGAATGTTCCCTCTGACGCTGGACGACCTTTCCCACAGGTGGTACACCTCATTGCCACCACGATCCATCGGTTCCTTTAATCAACTGGCGAATGACTTCACAGCGTACTTCGCCACCAAGGTCGCTCGTCCAGAAGGTCCCCATTGCATGATGCAGATCAGGCAAGGAGAAGAAGAGTCCGACTCAGACTACATCAACCGAGTAGACAAGATCATCCTCAACGGCGAGCCCGTAAGCGATGAGATCGCCCTATACTCGGTCCTAGGAGGGTTCCATGGTCTTTTGCCTATGTTCAGGCATCTTACGAATGACCAACCCACGACCTACGCGATCTTCCGCGCTAAGGCCGCAGACTTTCTGGCCAGGCAAAGGTTTCTTCTTAGCCTATGAGCAGCGCGATCGGCGCCCGAATGACGATCTCCAGTCTTCCAGCCCGATCGCCGGTATCAAGCAACATCATCAAAACCGGAGGACTCGTTCGCCATCTACAGTTCATCATCTAACATGGTGGACTACGGCACGAGATCGCCTCCACCGCACAACGTACACCATCGAAGGTCGGCATCTATATGACGATCCGAGATGGAAGAGTGCAGCCATGGTCCTGGCAGTCGATGGAACCGGCTGCTTCGGCCATGCAAGGTCCCTTTGGGCCAGATTGCCCGCCCTTCGTTTAAATACGAGGCCAGCGTAGTCCGAGGGCCCTCCAAAACTAATCAGTGGACACGATCGCCCGCCCTCAAAAGTTCATCATCTAACATGGTAAACCCGGACAATGCGACGCATCACTACCCCCGTCTCAACGTACACCGTCGAGGTTCGCCATCTTCATGGCGGGCCAAGGTGGAAGCAGAGCTAACAAGCCGTGGAAGTGGAGTGCGCAAGGACTCCTCTAGACCAAGACCGCACGCCCTTCGTTTAAATACGAGGCGAGGCACAGCCTAACAGAGGACCCTCACAATAAAATGAGTCACGAGACAGACAATGTCGTTCGTGCATAAGACACGGTCATGGAGTCGGTCCATCGAACTCCGCGACTGTGCACGGTTCCTCAGCGAAGAAACAATCAAGTTTCTACGAGGGATCGGCCAAAATTGTTTTTTGTAGCTACAAGACCGAAGATAGCTTAGCCAATCGACCAGATCGCCCAAGTTCGGAAACCAAAGTTAACTCAATGGATCGCCCGTCCTCATCCTACACGATCGCCAGCAAGAACCACCTCACCCCATGACTTCAACATCGGAGCAAGCTGGGGGGCAATTGTTGTGTCGAGAATTATACGCCTCGACCGGCGATTGCCTCAGAGTCCAGGCGACCTAGCCATAGCCGAGCAGCCAAGACAGATTGGCCGGCTGACGGTCCCAGGACAAGTCTCGGTGCCGAGTGAACGACATCTGAAGGCGATCGTCTCTCAGTACTTGGCGATCGACTCCTGGCGACCGACCAAGTGGCGACCTCCTCATACCACGCGAAGCCATCGATCGTCCAGTCGGCAAGGGCCGATGTGCGAAGCCATCGATCGCCCAGTCGGCAAGGGCCGATGCGCGAGGCCGATGATCATCTAGTCGGCAAAGGCCGAAGCTCGGAACAAGACCCACATGCAGATCCGGAAAAGGCGCTGATGCACATGGTCCGTTGACCACAGCCTGTCAGCATCCTTCCACCAACCGACTAGCCCACCGAAAGGTTGCAGTGGGACCGCCCGTGACAGCAACTCTGGACGCGTGCTGGCTCCTCATTGGACCGCACAGCTGGATGCCAGCAGCAGCCTTGGACTTTAGGCGGACAACCCATGTGACTTAAAGACGATCGCCCCATTATTATATTGGACGAAAGGCGATCGCCCACCAGAAAACAAGGCATCTCAGCCCCTATAAATAGAAGGCTACATGCACTTGGAGAGGCCCCGGATTTTTCCTTAATGCAGTCTAACTCTCGGATTCTCGGCTAACACTCTGAACTCTCGGAACTCTCTCCCTGATTCAGCACTCGACTTGGCTTTCTCACTCTTGGCAACAGCTATCTCTCGGTTCTTTCTTCTCTCTCAGCCTCTCTCACACAAAAGACGATCAGCATAGAGCAAGAACACCAAAGCTTCGCTCAAGAGCTAGATAAATAGGATCTTTTACACTCATTGTAATCGCATTCTTACATTAATACTTGTATCCATGAATATTCGTATTAATAACATCTCGCGAGAGCATTCAAGCCCGGGCCTAACAAACCCAACAAATCTTGTGTTATTCACACCCCCTCGGAAGTGCTCCCGCAACCTTGTTTCTTGTCCGTCCATTCCAGCAAAATCTATCTTCGGATAATATTTCGGGCAACAACATGACGGATATCAATATTTCATTACGTTTACAGATGATCATACTAGGTATGGTTATGCATACTTAATGAAACATAAATCTGAGGCCTTTGATAAATTCTAGGAATTCAAGGCCCTAGTCGAGAAACAAACTGGTAATCATATCAAAGCACTTCGGTCGGACCGAGGTGGCGAGTATATGAGTACGGAGTTTGACGAGTTCCTTAAGGAACATGGAATAGTTTCACAACTAACACCTCCAGGTACTCCTCAGTTAAATGGTGTGTCAGAAAGAAGGAACCGGACCCTGTTGAACATGGTCCGTTCCATGCTGGGCTATACTGACTTGCCGATTTACCTGTGGGGGTATGCACTCCTGACTGCCGCGTATATCTTGAACAGATGTCCTTCCAAATCCATTCCTAAAACTCCACATGAAATGTGGGAGGGAAGGAAACCAAGTCTTAATCACATTAGGATTTGGGGATGTCCCGCCTATGTCAAGAAGACTAAGGTGGAGAAGTTGGAAGCTAGGTCCGCGAAGGGACGTTTCATTAGATTACCATCTGGGATGATGGGATATCTCTTCTACATGCCCGAAGATCAAAAGATCGTTGTTGCTTTACAAGCACACTTCCTGGAAGATGAGTTCATTCAGGAAGGCGGAGCAGGTAGAAGTATTTCTTTAGAAGAATACAATGAAACTCCTAGGGAGACACCTGTGCAAGAAACTGGAACCGAACTTTCTAAAACACAAGTACAACCATCTCATAGGTCTAGTAGGGTGTCTCATTTACCTGAGAGGTATGGGCTTGTGCACTTGGAGGAGCTGGGTCTCCATGAGGTTCCAAGTGATAGCCAAGAGACCGATCCAACGACCTATGACCAAGCGATGGTGGATGTAGACTCCGCGAAATGGCGTGAAGCTATGGAAGCTGAGATAGACTCGATGCATGTCAATCAGGTCTGGACTCTAGTAGACCGCCCCAAGGGCATAGTGCCTATTGGGAACAAGTGGATCTACAAGAGAAAGACTGATCGTGATGGCAAGGTTGACGCCTATAAGGCCAGGCTTGTGGCAAAGGGTTATACCCAGAAGGAAGGGATCGATTACCACGATACCTTCTCGCCTGTAGCCATGATCAAGTCTATTCGCATGATGCTTGCTATAGCTGCCTACCACGATTATGAGATATGGCAAATGGACGTAAAGACGGCTTTCCTTAATGGATTCCTCGAGGAAGAAATCTATATGGAGCAGCCTAAAGGCTTTGTGTCCGAAGTCGATATTCAGAAAGTGTGCAAGCTTCAGCGTTCCATTTATGGACTGAAGCAAGCGTCGCGTAGTTGGAACCTTCGTTTTGACGAGGCGGTCAAAGAGTTTGACTTCGTGCAAAATGAAGAGGAACCTTGTGTATAAAAGAGGGTTAGTGGGAGCAAGATCGTATTCTTAGTACTATATGTAGATGACATTCTACTAATAGGAAATGATGTGGGAATGCTCAGTTCTATGAAAGCTTGGCTTTCGAGTAATTTCTCCATGAAAAACTTGGGAGAAGCTACCTATATTCTTGGTATTCGACTCTACCGGGATAGAGCGAAGAGAACAATAGGTCTTTCCCAAGCCCTCTATATAGATAAAATCTTAAAGCGATTTAAGATGGATGATTCTAAAAGAGGGTTCCTACCGATGCGACATGGAATAAAACTCACCTTGAAGATGTGTCCTCAAAATGAGGAACAACGAAAGGAAATGAGTAATATACCATATGCTTCGGCCGTGGGTAGCCTTATGTATGCTATGTTGTGTACAAGACCTGACATCGCGCATGCTGTAAGTGTGGTGAGTAGGTTTCAGGCAAACCCAGGTAGGGAACACTGGACTGCCGTAAAGAATGTTCTCAAGTACTTAAGAAGGACTAGAGATATGGTTCTTATGTATGGCGGAGGAGAATTGGATGTGGTGGGATTCACTGATTCGGACTTCCAAGGACTGAAGGACGATTCGATGTCTACTTCTGGCTACATATTTACTCTTAATGGAGGAGCAGTATCTTTGCATAGCACCAAGCAAAGCGCGACTGTTGATTCCACCTGTCAGGCTGAGTATCAAGCAGCCTCGGAGGCTTCCAAGTAAGGGTTCTGGATTAAGAAGTTTCTGGGAGAACTTCAAGTGATACCATGTGCTGAGCTGCCTGTTCCGCTGTACTGCGACAATGACGGAGCTGTAGCACAGGCTAAGGAGCCGAGGTTTCACAACAGCACCAAACATATTGAGAGGAAGTATCATCTCGTAATAGAGTTTGTTCGCAAGGGATACATTGTACTGCACAGAGTAGACTCGGCCGACAACATCGCTGATCCACTGACCAAGCCACTTTCTCAGACTAGCTTGGAGCGTCATCTGGAGAACATGGGTATTAGATACCATAGTGTGTGGCATTGAGTGCAAGTGGGAGATTGTTAGGAGTATGCCCTCGAATGCCACTCAGAGGATGTTGAGTGAGGACATTGTACTTGTTATTATGTAAATCATCAATATAAGGCAATGGATGTTTCTTTATGTACTAGTAGTTACTGGCATTCCTAACTCGTAAATATACATGTAGAAACTAGTCCGTGTATTTGAGAGCAAAACGTTCCACTCTTTATTGGATAAGGGGGTCGGCACTGGAAAGGTTTATAGCTCAAATACTTAATCGTTCGCAAGTCGATGAAACTTGACTGGGCGTTAAGTTTATGTGAAGACTTGTATGACGTGTTCTTTGACATGGAGAGTGCCTGTCGAAAACTAATGGTTAGTGGGAGCACAAGTTATAGGTATGCTAATTGTATTAGTATACTCGATCCGACTCACCCTCGATTCGTCACACGGATTTCACTCCGGGACAGTCAATGACGGAATCGAAAGGTTGTGATAGGTATTCGTGAACCTTCGACTTGAGGATTTAGTAGGGATGTGCTTGTGACATCAAGATTTTCATTAGAGTAGTTCGACCCTGTAAACCAGAAGGCGGGGGTCAACCTCGACGTGCATCTTGACGGGCAAGTAGCAGGTCCTACTGAATACCAAGATAGAATTCTTTCTCCTGTTAGTGAACGGGTTATATGTCCTATGCGGTTATTAGCAGATGAGATCATAAGTCTTTGGCCAAAGCATTGGAGCTAGCTGTATTAGATACACGAGAGCTCGATGATCTCGATTTGCATTAATGCATGCATAGCGTCAAGTACGGATAGGGTTTGACTGACCGTGACCCTATAACTTAATCGGGACATGTGAAAGAAGGGTTTATACGTTTACTGGTATTCACGACATAATGGTTCTTGAATGATCCCAATCATTCGTTCTTAGTCGGGGTACAGTGTAGGCCACCAGGCTGGCTAGGTGGTGCTACTACTCTTTGGTTCCTCCCATTGCTGACTGAGACGGACCTACCGAGTCGCGCATTAGGATTGACGACGGAATGAATCAAGCTAATTCTCTCATTATGAATATTAGATATTGGATATCTAAATTTGGGACATTGAATGTTTAAATCGACTTATCAGATAAATTGATTTATGGCTTAATGAATTAAATATATCACTGAGTGATTAATTTAATTCATGAATATAATTATTTCTTGGAGAAATTAATTATGTTATTTTGTATTTGATATGTTTAATTAATTGGATTAATTAATCGATACAAATACATCGGAATGGAATCGCAGTTTATCTGTTTGGACTAATGGGAGTCCGAAACGAACCGAACTCATCCGTTTCTGCATGGTAGCCGCCCCCCTTAGTTCCACCTACTTTCCTCTTGTCTTGTTGTTTTCATTTTATATGAAAAATATGACTTTGTGGGGTTTGATCTCATGTGACATGAGTTGTTCACATGGGGGTGGAATAAGATTAAAAGGAGGAAGACTTCTTATCTCCCATTACATTATTTCCAACGTGAAGTTAAGAGAGGAAAGAGAGAGAGAAGTCTTCTTCATTATCTTCTTCTTTATTCATCAAGTTCTTGATTTTTTCTTGGAGAAAAATTGAGAAATAAAAGAGAGATTGTGAGTTATACACTTAGAGTGTTATAATTTCATATTGGAAGCTTCATCACTTTGCTCTAGCTGTATCCTCGAAGGATAGCAAGGTGATTGTCGTTCCGGTCGTTTCTACGGCGCATGGCAAGTAGAGACGCGGTGCTTTCGGCGTTGGATCGTTCAAGGGCTTGGAGCGGATTGGATTCGTAGAGATCAATCTAAAGCTTGTGGAATAGCTCAAGAGAAGGAATCCATTTAATCAACGGACTACAAGGGTGAGTTTCTATATCTCTTGTGAATTCATTTTTTGATATTCGTATATACGTAGCTCGATCGATCCTCGTAGGGATTCGGATCGAATTAATTTTCGTTTTACCGCTTCCACTGGGCCTTTGTTTAGGCACTGAGTCCCAACAAAAGTATGATTTGACATATACAACCCTAACATTCCCACACTGAAATGGTTCGACGGGATCTCTGGAAATTTGTGCTAAGGGTCCTGGTAAGGGGACTATCTTTTGATATGCTTTGACGATATTTATGTAACACCCCCAAAACCCATTAGGTCATTACAGTGTCGTGGACCCCACACCAGGAGATCCACCAGGCGAACACGATCAAAAATACAACTAACTGACCAAAAGGGGAATCTCAGTCCCTACTATGACATCCGACATAATATTTTGATATGGAATTTCAACGACAAAAGTGGGCCTACATGGCCAAAATAAAATACAACAATATCCACGAGCCTTGCTCGGATAATACAAAATGACAACAACTGAACAAAACTGGAGTACTCCAAACTGTCTGACCGTCATGAACACCAAAACATCTCGGACTAGTATCGCTCGAATGCCTCGTCGCCATCGTCATGCCCCCGTGTCTCAACTCTCTCCTCACAAGCACCTAAAACATGTAAACATGTTCTGCCCCCACGAGGTCAGTCATCCAGATAATGAATATCAAATACATGCACAACATGATATACATCCAAAGGCAGAATAAACGGTACAACAATGGAAATACGAGATGCTCACAAACTAAGGTGAGAACCGAGCATTCGTGAAATACGATGCCTACGGCATATGATCGGTACCTGTTCTGTAATATCCGCAATTTCGGAGGTAATTTTCATTTTTCGGCGGAGGTCCGTTTCGACGACTCACTCATGACCGTTTCGTCATTCTGAGAATGATTAATTCTACAGTTTTTGACATCTGAGTTCGTTTCAGTATCATTTTGTTGAGTTCCGTGCTTTTTAGCGACTTTTCCGCACTTGAGTTCGATTCTTGCGAATCTCGTTCGAAACTGCTGTTTCGAGTTTCCCATAAGTCCGTTTAACTTTGTTAACTTCGGTTTGGTGTTTCGATCATGTATCGTGTATTTCGGACGTTTTGGACCATTTTCGTAATTTTCCAAAGTTTGGGGTAATTACTTTCCGTTGTCGAATTTCGAGCCTTCGGGTGGTTGGAATCGTGTGTTCTCTTAGTGCTCGAGTTCGTCTTTGCGAGTACTTCGTAGCCGTATCTTCGATTCGTATTCAGGTTCGGGTTTTGGGGTCGTTCGGGCCGTCGGAGTTGGCCCTGGCCGAGTCATGGCCGGGCAGTTTGGGCCCCGGGCCGGCACTGGCCGAGTTACGGCCGTTAGTGCTCGGCAGTTACGTACGTAAGGCCCTGGCCGGTTACGTACGTAACGGGCCGGCAGATTTGGGGCAGTGACTCGGTTACGTACGTAAGCCTTGGCCGGTTACGTACGTAACCCTGCCGGCAGGCAGCCTATTTAAGGCCCTGCAGTCGGTTTTTTTTTGCCATTTTTCTCCTTCTTCTCCTTCTCTTCCGCGGCTGGGGTTGTTCTTATCATGGAGCCATGTTGTTGAGCAACAAATCCACGAAGTTCTTGAGTTCATATCATGGATTGATCATCCTATATCATCATTTGATCCAGCGAATCAAGGTGAGATTTTCTAGAACCCTAGTTTCTTGAATTTTGGGGGTTTTCGTGTTTTTGTCCGATTCGTTCCGTTTTGTTGATTAATTCATGATGTGTATGATTAATCTTGGTAGTATTCTTGTGTTTAACATCATTTAATCCATTGTTCTTCGTCGAATCGAAGTATATTTCTTGATTCATTCGAATCGACTTTTTAGGGGATTTGTTATCGATCTCGTTTTTCATCCGTTTTTGATGGATTGATTATGGTTAAATGATTTTGTTAAACACATTCTATGGATTGTATATCCATATTTCAACTTGGAATTCCATTTTCGTGTTTTGTCGGGACGAATCGTGTTCTTGGCCGTTTTGGGGGAAGCACTTGTATTTTCGTCATTCGTTCTTTGAATTCAGCGGCTTTGGGTCGTACTTTGGAATTCATTTTTGTTGTTATATTTGTCCTTCGTAGTTTATTATCGTGAGTTGGCGTTCGGTGGAGTCGGTGGGTTCGTAGTCGGTTCGTGCCAACGTCGATTCTCCGTGTTGTTCTTATTCGAGGCAAGTACCTTGCTCATACATTTCTTATTTTGTGGATATGATGATCGGTGATCGTCTTGGTGTGTTTGTTTGGTTGTTTGAAATGAAGTTTCAGAAGATTTCGGTTTGGCCTCGTTAAAGGCTCTCTTTCAAAACGCGTGTGTGTTTTGTGAACGGCGTATTTTGGGAATTGTTTAAGATTTGATTATTTTGAACGTTGAAGGCTTTGATGATATCCCTGTTGTTTAAAGATATGGAATCGTGTATTCTGTGTTTAATCTTGTTATTGTGTTTTGAAGAGTTTGATAATGTTGTCGGATAAGTGGCCATCACTAGTAAGTATTCTTGATGAACTTACATTCTTAGCATATTAGTATTGCATGAGTAACGTGTGTGTGTGTATGCTCACTACGGGTTAGATCCGACGGGGTCTCGGTAGGGCTCCACGAAGCTGTGGAACCGCGAGCTTGCTTTTAACCACTACGGGTTAGATCCGACGGGGTCTCGGTAGGGTCCACGAATATGTGGGTACGCGGTTAATTGTGGTGCATTTTGCAAATGCGATTTGATATTGGCATTTCCGGAAATGAGTGCTTTCAATTGGTTTTCATGATTGCATGCATCGACTAAGTATGTAAGAGGTAAGTGTTCGTTTGGCTTACTTGGCTAGGATGGCACTAGAGTATTTTGTTGTTTGTGTTAAATCCTTTAATTGTGGATTTTGATGTTGGAAGATGAACCTTGTTGTCGTTCTCGTGTACTGTGAGTTGATGAGATTTGGGGCTAAAATCCCAACGGTTTCGTAAAGGTCATTTGACGGATTTGGGGCTAAAATCCCGACGGTTTGGTAAAGGTTATTTTACGGAAAGTAAACCTTTGGGGCGGTGACCCCTTTCGTCTTTGGGGTTTTGAAAAATGGGATTTGATAATCCTAAATTGTTTTCTATTAAAACTCCCGATCGTATTTCAAATCATTTTATAAATTGTTTCCCTTGATATTTTGATCTTGAAATTTTGGGAGGTCTTTACTCAAACTCTTGCCTCGGGAAGTGTTCATCCTGTTGTATTTGAATCTTTGAGGATTCCGGATTATTATCATTCGTGGAATGTGAATTGTATGACTCGTATTTTGCACTTTGTTCTTGCACTAGCAAAACAGTGGAGTTTTGCTAACCCCCGAGTATTCGGGGGGTAGATGTCTGTTTTTGCATTCAGGTTTTGGAGCATAACACAGGGTCGGCACGAAGGATGATGAAAGATGATCGATACTAATCACATGAGGAACCGTACATTGTGTATTAGTTCAGTTGTACTTTATTTTCCGCTGCTAAATTTTTCCCGTTGTACGTGTGTGGTTGTATTTTTGACCCCTGCGTGGGCATGAGTTGTAATTGAGTTGTATATTTTTATTGAAAGACCAAATCGGTATACTGAGTCTTTTTAGCCTTGAAGGCATCGTTGAGATGTTCTATGTTGTTACCAGCCTGGTAGATCCTTGAGGAAAGGTTCTACGGCGTGTAATATCCCTGAGTGGATTGGGGGTGTTACATAAATGGTATCGAGCTTAGGTTGTGGAAACCTAGGCTGTCGGGTTTAGTGGTGTCTGTTGAGTTTTTGTCTCGTCGGATTTTGTCTGACTGAGTCGTGTCGCGACGCGTCGTCTGAGTTTGTTGGTCGTGATTAGTATCGTGAGGCGATCATCATCTTCGTGCGACCTATGGATGTAAGTCTCTCTTCTTTGTGTTGTGCCTCGTGTGAGACGAGCTATTTTTATGATTATTTGTTAAGTGACGGAATCCTCTTATGGATTTTGATTTCTTGATATGTGGTTTTTTTACTCTCATATTTCATTCATATGAGGAGTAGTGTTGCTGGATTGTGCATGTTGGACTGTATTTCTTTTATCCGCTGTGTGAGTTCTTTTGTAATGGCTTTCAGCTTTATGCCAACTGAGTTTGATTTCGAAAACCGATTCCCTAAACCGAGTTTTTGGCCTTGATTGTCTTGAGGGTAGTTGGTGTTTTCAAATGGCTTTTGTGAGTTTTGGAAAATACTACCGTCATCGTCCTTTTTGGGCGTTTTTGTAAATGGTTTTTAGCCTGTTGGGTTCCGGCGAGGGACCCACGGCGCTATAATGTTCCGTGTAATTACCTGAAATTTTTGGGCATTCTAGCCCATTGAATTATCTTTGAAAACTTTGAGTATCTTAGAAAATAAATTTCGAGACGTACTTTTAAAATAAATTATTTTCTCGTGGTACATCCAAGGTGCCACAATATGTTTCAAAATTCTTCTACCTCGAGGACCAAAATGTTTTGAGATATTTTCAATGTTTTAGAAACACTTTTACTTAGACCCGAGGGTCGAATATTCTGAAAGTTTTCACTAATAGAAAGTGTCCTCATTTTTATCGAATGCGAAATGGTTTTCCAAAGTCTCGATAACGATGTTTCACGTTTGTACTTTTTGAAAGGTGATACTCAAGATCAACCGGTGTTCTTCTAAATTATTTTCAAAATGAGGTTTTCGTTTTTAAAACCTATCAATTCCCGTTTGCGTTTGGGAATGTATGTATGATGTTTGCTTTGTCGTTATGATATTTGCTCCCAAGTATGATCGAATTGGTGGCATGAACGTCGAGGCGTTGCCACGCATTTGTTGTACTAGCCCTCTGTGAGAGGTGTGAACTGGTATTTACTATTTGTCGCATCGTGGTGATTTGTGTGTTGTCGCATGAGTGTTAGCTGTTGAAGCTTGGGTTTGTACGTTTGTGTGCATGTGTGATTGTTTCATGAGGTTTGTGATTGTGTGCTGGCTATCGTTCGGGCTGTTGTAATCGTCGAACAATGCCCTGGTCGTTGTGATTTTAGTATGTGTTGATATGTTATGCCAAATTGGTATCTCCGGTTTGCTGTTTTGCGACGTTATATTCCATTGTACCTAGCAGTTGTATTTTTGGTATGCCGAGCCGAGGTGTTTCAACCATGGTGTGCCGGGGGTATGCACGTACCAATTATCTTTCTCGTCATAGGATCCAGTTTTGCGAGTTGGGTTCCGAGTCTTTCGGGGCGCAAACTTCAGCACAGATATCAGGATCGGCTCTAAGAGGCCCATGGGAGATTTTTCTGTCGGTTGCTTTACGTGTTGTTACCTTGTTTCCATTGTTGTGAGTTGCGGGGACGACATTTCTTTTATAAGAGGTCGAATGTAATACCCGTGTTGTTTTTGGACTTCTGCATTTCCTCTTTCTCAAGTCTATCGACTCGCTCGTGTTCGTTGATACTTTATGAACTTGTTCTGTATTCCGGTTTCATCGTCCGAACGAACTGTGATCTTGTTGTGGGTCGATCTGGTTATCGCTGTGACTTTTTTGAGTTCGGTTCGATTCTTGTGAACCTTGTTCGGATGTGACATAATTTGGTTCTATTAGTTCTTTTATTCGAAGTGGATCGGATTTGGAACTCCTGTGTTTTCGACTCTGTCGACTTGTTATGCTCGTTAACATTTTCTGAACTTTCCCTATCCCTTGCTTTTGTTGATCGAATGAGGGTCGTATTGTTTCGGAATAACTCGTTGTCGTTGTGACTTTTCAATCGCTATTACCTTTCCTGTGGATCTTATGGGAATGCACGTCTTGTTGTTCTTACCAGATCATCCTGGGAGTTGTTGTTTGAAATTTATTATCCTTCGTGTTTCGGACATGATTGTTCGATTTTTGTTGTCTCGATCGTTTGGTTGTTCGGTTTGTTGTTGACCTCGTTTCGTGATTGTTGAACGTTCAGACTCCTTTGTAATTCCCTTAAGTTCGGGAAATTAGTCTCGTTTTCGATCTTCCAACCCTTGGGCGGTGGAATTCCGTAATTGTTCAACATTTGGTTCGCGTTTTGATTGATGTACCGTTGGGTTGGTCAATCATATTGATTTTTGTTCGTTGTGTTTTGGGATTGTTCGGATAATTGACTTGACTATATTATCCGTTTGATGACGCTTATCACTTGTTAGTTTTATTATGTCTCTACCGGTGGCGTTGTGTTGGTCGTCGTGGAGCGTGTTTTCACGCCGTATATTCCTTTGCGCTGCTTGTAATGTTTCGCCGTTGGGCATAAGTTACGCGTTTCTTGTGTATCTCGTTGAGTTTTCCTGGTGGGCTATTGCTCCTCCCTACTTGTTTTAAGTTTCGGGACGAAACTTCTTTTAAGGAGGGTAGAATGTAATATCCGCAATTTCGGATTTCCAGTAATTTTCATTTTTCGACGGAGGTCCGTTTCGACGACTCCCTCATGACCGTTTCATCATTCTGAGAATGATTAATTCTACACTTTTTGACATCCGAGTTCGTTTCGGTGTCGTTTTGTTGAGTTCCGTGCTTTTTAGCGACTTTTCCGCACTTGAGTTCGATTCTTGCGAATCTCGTTCGAAACTGCTGTTTCGAGTTTCCCATAAGTCCGTTTAACTTTTTTAAACATGTTGTGAACTTCGGTTTGGTGTTTCGATCATGTATCGTGTATTTCGGACGTTTTGGGCCATTTTCGTAATTTCCCAAAGTTTGGGGTAATTACTTTCCGTTGTCGAATTTCGAGCCTTCGGGTGGTCGGAATCGTGTGTTCTCTTAGTGCTCGAGTTCGTCTTTGCGAGTACTTCGTAGCCGTATCTTCGATTCGTATTCAGGTTCGGGTTTCGGGGTCGTTCGGGCCATCGGAGTTGGCCCTAGCCGAGTCATGGCCGGGCAGTCTGGGCCCCGGGCCGGCACTGGCCGAGTTACGGCCGTTAGTGCTCGGCAGTTACGTACGTAAGGCCGGTTACGTACGTAAGGCCATGGCCGGTTACGTACGTAACGGTCCGGCAGAATTGGGGCAGTGACTCGGTTACATACGTAAGCCTTGGCCGGTTACGTACGTAACCCTGCCGGCAGGCAGCCTATTTAAGGCCCTGTAGTCGGATTTTTCGCCATTTTTCTCCTTCTTCTCCTTCTCTTCCGCGGCTGGGGTTGTTCTTATCATGGAGCCATGTTGTTGAGCAACAAATCCACGAAGTTCTTGAGTTCATATCATGGATTGATCATCCTATATCATCCTTTGATCCAGCGAATCAAGGCGAGATTTTCTAGAACCCTAGTTTCTTGAATTTTGGGGGTTTTCGTGTTTTTGTCCGATTCGTTCCGTTTTGTTGATTAATTCATGATGGGTATGATTAATCTTGGTAGTATTCTTGTGTTTAACATCATTTAATCCATTGTTCTTCGTCGAATCGAAGTATATTTCTTGATTTCCTTCGAATCGACTTTTTAGGGGATTTGTTATCGATCTCGTTTTTCATCCATTTTTTATGGATCGATTGTGGTTAAATGATGTTGTTAAACACATTCTATGGATTGTGTATCCATATTTCAACTTGGAACTCCGTTTTCGTGTTTTGTCGGGACGAATCGTGTTCTTGGCCGTTTTGGGGGAAGCACTTGAATTTTCGTCATTCGTTCTTTGAATTCAGCGGCTTTGGGTCGTACTTTGGAATTCATTTTCGTTGTTATATTTGTCCTTCGTAGTTTATTATCGCGAGTTGGCATTCGGTGGAGTCGGTGGGTTCGTAGTCGGTTCGTGCCAACCTACTTCGGTCGATTCTCCGTGTTGTTCTTATTCGAGGCAAGTATCTTGCTCATACATTTCTTATTTTGTGGATATGATGATCGGTGATCGTCTTGGTGTGTTTGTTTGGTTGTTTTAAATGAAGTTTCAAAAGATTTCGGTTTAGCCTAGTTAAAGGCTCTCATTCAAAACGCGTGTGTGTTTTGTGAACGGCGTGTTTTGGGAATTATTTATGATTTGATTATTTTGAACATTGAAGGCTTTGATAATATACCTGTTGTTTAAAGATATGGAATCGTGTATTCTGTGTTTAATCTTGTTATTGTGTTTTGAAGAGTTTGATAATGTTGTCGGATAAGTGGCCATCTCTAGTAAGTATTCTTGATGAACTTACATTCTTAGCATATTAGTATTGCATGAGTAACGTGTGTGTGTGTATGCTCACTACGGGCTAGATCCGATGGGGTCTCGGTAGGGCTCCACGAAGCTGTGGAACCGCGAGCTTGCTTTTAACCACTACGGGTTAGATCCGACAGGGTCTCGGCAGGGGTCCACGAAGCTGTGGGTCCGCGGTTAATTGTGGTGCATTTTGCAAATGCGATTTGATATTGGCATTTCCGGAAATGAGTGCTTTCGATTGGTTTTCATGATTGCATGCATCGACTAAGTGTGTAAGAGGTAAGTGTTCGTTTGGCTTACTTGGCTAGGATGGCACTAGAGTATTTTGTTGTTTGTGTCAAATCCTTTAATTGTGGATTTTGATGTTAGAAGACGAACCTTGTTGTCGTTCTCGTGTACCGTGAGTTGATGAGATTTGGGGCTAAAATCCCAACGGTTTCGTAAAGGTCATTTGACAGATTTGAGGCTAAAATCCCAACGGTTTGGTAAAGGTTATTTTACGGAAAGTAAACCTTTGGGGCGGTGACCCCTTTCGTCTTTTGGGTTTTGAAAAATGGGATTTGATAATCCTAAATTGTTTTCTATTAAAACTCCCGATCGTATTTCAAATCATTTTATAAATTGTTTCCCTTGATATTTTGATCTTGAAATTTTGGGAAGTCTTTACTCAAACTCTTGCCTCGGGAAGTGTTCATCCTGTTGTATTTGAATCTTTGAGGATTCCGGATTATTGTCGTTCGTGGAATGTGAATTGTATGACTCGTATTTTGCACTTTGTTCTTGCACTAGCAAAACAGTGGAGTTTTGCTAACCCCCGAGTATTCGGGGGGTGGATATCTGTTTTTGCATTCAAGTTTTTGAGCATAACACAGGGTCGGCACGAAGGATGATGAAATATGATCGATACTAATCACATGAGTGTTGTTGCCCAAAATATTTATCCGAAGATTAAATACTGCTGGAATGAACGGACAACAAACAAAATTGCGGGAGCACTTCCGAGAGAATATGAATAAACACAGGATTTGCCGGGTTTGTTAGGCCCGGGCTTGAATGCTCTCGCGAGATGTTATTAATACAAATATTCGTGGATACAAGTATTAATGTGAGAATCTAAGTACAATGAGTGTAAAAAGACTCTGTTAATCCAACTCTTGAGCGAAGCTCGGTGTTCTTCGTCCCTGCCGATCATCTTCTGTATGAGAGAGGCCGAGAGAAGAAAGAACCAAAAGATAGCTGTTGCCAAGAGTAGGAGAAATCCAAGTGCTGTGTATTGCTTCTGTATTGTGTGCTGAAATCGCGATAATGCTAGCTTGAAATCCAAGTGCAGGCTGCCTGCTATATATAGGGGCTGAGGTGCCCTGATTCCTGGCGGGCGATCGCCTTCCGGCCAATATAATAATGGGGCGATCGTCTGCTGGCCAATATAATAATGGGGCGATCGTCCTTAAGTCACACGGGATGTCGGCCTAAAGTCCAAGGCAGCTGCTGGCAGCCAGCTGTGCGGTCCAATGAGGAGCCAGCACGCGTCCGGAGTCACTGTCACATGCGGTCCTACTGACTCCTTTCGGCGGGCCTGTCGGCTAGTGGGAAGATGCTGACAGGCTGTGGTCAACGATCCGTGATATGCGGATCTTGTCTCGGCTCTGCACGTGGGGTCTGTCCTGAGGTTCGGCCTCTGCCGACTGGATGACCATCGGATTTGAGCGGCATGAGGCGGTCGTCTCTAGCTGGTCACCAGAGGTCGGCATGGGCTAGTTGCTGAGGGTCGGCATCGGTCGGTCACCAAGGGTCGGTCGGCAAGTGCCGAGAGATGATCGTCCGCTAGTCGGTCGCCAGGAGTCGATCGCCAAGTACCGAGAGACGATCGTCTTTGATGTCGATCGCTCGGCACCGGGACTTGTCCTGGGACCTTCGGTTGGCCGATTTGTCTTGACTGCCGGGCTAATGCTAGGCCGCCTGGTCGCTGGTCGGCAGTTCTGCCTCGGATGCTCGGCAATGGCTAGGTCGCCCGATCTCCGAGGCGATCGCCGGTCAGAGAGTATAATTCTCGACACAACAATTGCCCCCCAGCTTGCTCCGATGTTGAAGACACGGGGCGAGGTGGTTCTTGCTGGCGATCGTGTAAGATGAGGACGGGCAACCCGTTGAGCTGACTTTGGATTCGGACTTGGGCTATCTGGTCGATTGGCTAGCTATCTTTCGGTCTTGTACCTGCAAAAAACATCATTGGCCGATCCCCCTCAGAAACTAGATGGTTTCGTCATTTGAGGAATCGTGCACAGTCGCGGGGTTCGATGGACCGACTCCTTGAAAGTGTCTTGTGCGCGAAGACATTGAGTGTCTCGTGACTCATTTTATTGTGAGGGTCCTCTGTTAGGCTGCGCCTCACCTCGTATTTAAACGAAGGGCGTGCGGTCTTGGTCTAGAGGAGTCCTTGCGCGGGGCAGCGTCAGATGATTCAACTCCACGCCCGCGGCTTGTTAGCTCTGCTTCCACCTCGGCCCACCATGAAGATGGAGAACCTCGACGGTATACGTTGAGACGGGGGTAGTGGCACGTCGCATTGTCCGGGTTCACCATGCTAGATGATGATCCTTTGAGGGCGGGCGGTCGTGTCCACTGATTCATTTTGGAGGGCCCTCAGACTACGCCGGCCTCGTATTTAAACGAAGGGCGGGCGATCTTGGCCCAAAGGGACCTTGCATGGCCGAAGCAGTCGGTTCCATCGACTACCAGGACCATGGCTTTATGATGTGCGGTGGAGGCGATCTCATCCTTAGTCCGTCATGTTAGATACTGAACTGTAGATGGCGAATGAGTCCTCCGGTTTTTTGGTGATGTAGCTTGATGATCCGCGATCGGGCTGGAAGACTGGTGATCGTCGCTCGGCTGCCGATCGCATTATTCATAAGTTGATACTGGCGATCGGGCGGGAGATCGTCATTCGAGCGCCGATCGCGCTGCTCACAGGTTAAGGAGAAACCTTTGCCTGGCCAGAAAGTCTGCGGCCATAGCTCGGAAGATCGCGCAGGTCGCAGGTTGGTCCTTCGTAAGATGCCTGAACAAAGGCGAAAGACCATGGAATCCTCCTAGGACCACGTAGAGGGCGATCTCATCGCTTATGGGCTCACCGTTGAGGATGATCTCGTCTACCCGGTCGATGTAGTCCAAGTCGGACTCTTCTTCCCCTTGCTTGATTCGCAGCATGCGATGGGGACCTTCTGGCCGAGCGGCCCTGGTGGCGAAGTACTTTGTGAAGACGTTCGCCAGTTGGTTAAAGGAGCCAATGGACCGAGGCGGCAATGAGGTGTACCACCTGTAGGCGAGGTCGTCCAGCGTCATAGGGAACATTCGGCACCTGGTCGCGTCAGATGCCCCACACCCAGTCATGTAGATGTTGAACTTTCTCAGGTGTATTTCGGGGTCCGATCTCCCCTCGTACAAAGGTGTTTGCGGAGGAGCGATCTTGTGCTGCACGGGGGCGAGCTCGATGTGGACCTCGAGCGGCTCGCTCGGCTCGGCGATCGTCTTCTTGGCGCCTGCCCCGGATTCCAGGAGCACCTTCATGTCGTCGAGCTGACGTTGCATCGCAGCCATCGCCGTGGCTCGGTCGCTTGCGGATCGGATTTGGGAGCGGGAGCCGAGGCGATCGTGTACCGATCTCCTGACTCCGCTGTTGCCGACCTTGGCTATTTGGCGAGGGGGAGCCAGACGGATGGGCTGCCTTCTGGGAGTCGGGTAGGCCGAGCTCCTGGTGACGGACTCAAACTCCGTCGTCTCGTAGCTGGGGCCGGACTGCCCCGGTCGCCAAGACGGGTCACTGCCCAGGCGATCGAAAACAGAGGTGCCCCAGCTAGCGAGCGCCTCTCCTTGCGGATGAGAGTCTCCTGGCGAACGCTCGACCAGTAACGCCTTGAGCTTCTGCTTGGTCTTCCGGCGGACGGCCGAGGGGGTGATAGCGGGAGGCGCGTCGAGAGCACTCCGTCGCTCCTGTAGGACGGCCATGGCCTCGTCGATCTATTCCGTGGTTCGGAACTGATCGAGCGAGAGGCTTGGGCCGCCCGTCAGGGGCGGGATCGAGCATCTCGGACCGCGGCAGCTACTCTCCGCCATCGGATTTGGCTCGGACTGAGACGGAAAGAGGCGTCTGGCAGGCTGGCCAGCGGCTTTCTTCGACGCGGAGGCGGAAGACATGATTTCTGAATGATTTCTTTGAAGCGCAGTGAGTGTCACTTCAAGTATATGCCCCGAGAACAGTGAGTGTTCTTCGAGACGGTAGGAATAAAAATTGAGGGTTAGATCCCCTTCCTCTAGCGCCAATTGTTGTTGCCCAAAATATTTATCCGAAGATTAAATACTGCGGGAATGAACGGACAACAAACAAAATTGCGGGAGCACTTCCGAGAGAATATGAATAAACATAAGATTTGCCGGGTTTGTTAGGCCCGGGCTTGAATGCTCTCGCGAGATGTTATTAATACAAATATTCGTGGATACAAGTATTAATGTGAGAATCTAAGTACAATGAGTGTAAAAAGACTCTGTTAATCCAGCTCTTGAGTGAAGCTCGGTGTTCTTCGTCCCTGCCGATCGTCTTATGTATGAGAGAGGCCAAGAGAAGAAAGAACCAAAAGATAGCTGTTGCCAAGAGTAGGAGAAAGCCAAGTGTTGTGTATTGCTTCTGTATTGTGTGCTGAAATCGCGATAATGCTAGCTTGAAATCCAAGTGCAGGCTGCCTGCTATATATAGGGGCTGAGGTGCCCTGATTCCTGGCGGGCGATCGCCTTCCGGCCAATATAATAATGGGGCGATCGTCTGCCGGCCAATAATAATGGGGCGATCGTCCTTAAGTCACACGGGCTGTCGGCCTAAAGTCCAAGGCAGCTGCTGGCAGCCAGCTGTGCGGTCTAATGAGGAGCCAGCACGCGTCCGGAGACACTATCACATGCGGTCCTACTGACACCTTTCGGCGGGCCTGTCGGCTGGTGGGAAGATGCTGACAAGCTGTGGTCAATGATCCGTGATATGCGGATCTTGTCTCGGCTCTGCACGTGGGGTCTGTCCTGAGGTTCGGCCTCTGCCGACTGGATGACCATCGGCTTTGAGCGGCATGAGGCGGTCGTCTCTAGCTGGTCACCAGAGGTCGGCATGGGCCAGCTACTGAGGGTCGGCATCGGTCGGCATCGGTCGGTCACCAAGGGTCGGTCGGCAAGTGCCGAGAGATGATCGTCCGCTAGTCGGTCGCCAGGAGTCGATCGCCAAGTACCGAGAGACGATCGTCTTTGATGTCGATCGCTCGGCACCGGGACTTGTCCTGGGACCTTCGGTTGGCCGATTTATCTTGACTGCCGGGCTAATGCTAGGCCGCCTGGTCGCTGGTCAGTAGTTCTGCCTCGGCTGCTCGGCAATGGCTAGGTCGCCCGATCTCCGAGGCGATCGCCGGTCGGAGAGTATAATTCTCGACACAACAATGAGGAACCGTACATTGTGTATTGGTTCAGTTGTACTTTATTTTCCGCTGCTATATTTTTCCCGTTGTATGGGTGTGGTTGTATTTTTGACCCCTGCGTGGGCATGAGTTGTAATTGAGTTGTATATTTTTATTAAAAGACCAAATCGGTCTACTGAGTCTTTTTAGCCTTGAAGGCATCGTTGAGATGTTCTATGTTGTTACCATCCTGGTAGATCCTTGAGGAAAGGTTCTACGGCGTGTAATATCCCTGAGCGGATTGGGGGTGTTACATGTTCAACAGGTTAGAACACAGGTGCCTAACGGCGAATCATCAATACAGAACACAACAATGAACTACCCGAACGTAACCCAAACCAAAGCTGAAATAAATACAAATCACAATGCCCGAAGGCTCCAACGAAAATACCAATACATCACAATGGCCTGATTGCCCCTCAGCCGAAGCTGCTAAAATATCACGATGGCCTGAAAGCCACTCAGCCGAAACTATCAATCATAACAATGGCCCGAAGCCAAAACAGCCCAAAACTGTGTCATATGAGATCATCCAATGACCGTGACCTGCTGAATTGCAGGTGCTGGGAAACCAACCATGAAGGTTCAAGCCCCAGACTTACCCACAATGAGATCACCCAGTGACCGTGACCTACTAAACTGTAGGTGTTGGAAAACCAACCGTGAAGGTTCTATAATATCCGGATTTATTACGGTGTATTTCATCTGTATTCAACCCTGTATTATTCGGATTTGTGGTTTTGATTATTGGAGTATGATATTTCTTGCTTTGGCATCCTTGTACTTAAGTATAACATCATGCAAATTTTCTCATGCAAACTCGTGATAGCGCACGCTAAGAATGTAACTTAACGCGCGCTATCGGCTATTACTAGCGCACGCTACGTATAGGAGTTGCGTGCGCTAGACACTGAATTATTGAGGTAGGTGGCTAGCACATGCGCCAGCCGGGACATGGGTCCGGATAAGATTCCCGCGGACGAACCTGGACAGATTTGGAGTCAACGCTCATTAGCGCGCGCTAAGTATGTATTGTAGCGTGCGCTAATTAGCTAAAATGCAGAATATTATAAATGGGACAACAACCCGTTTTGGCTTTCATTTCTTTCGCCCATTCTTTATTCTTGAGAGGCCAGAGAGCTCTAATCATCCCTCTAACACACTTAGAACATATATTAGTGATCCTTGAATATTGGTTATCACTTGTGAGTGATCATTGAAGAGAAGTAACACCTTGGAGTGGCACATAACCAACCGGAGTCGGATTCTACCTTGTGGTTCAGTGATTTCGGCATATTAAGGTATGTTCAACCTATCACCAGTCTTAGATTTGGATTCCAAGGGATAAGATGATCATGTTAACGAGATATTGAATTTCATTAAGTGAATTATTCAACAACATCATGTTTAGAAGATTGGAATGTCTACAATGACGATATTATTGTTGGAACATTGAAGTCGGAATCCTAGTACTTCAAATGATGAGAGAAACATTCTGAAGTTAACAATCCGTATGATTTATGTTATCTTTGTGATCATGAATTGGAGGTGATATTATAAGAACTTAAAGGAAGAATCATCTTAGGAAATATTCTTTCGTATAAGTTGGAATTGTTAGTTCACCTCAAGATGAAGTCTGAATATGTATAATGATAGTAGAATCTAATACATCAACCGGAGATCACCAACTTCGCATGAGAAATGTAATCAAGATGGATTATGGTGTTATGATGATTATACGTATACTTGCATCTTGAAGTTGTTATTATCCTTGAGATCATTCATAAGGGTTATGAATATAACATGAAGTCGGATAACAAACATCAAATCACTGAGGAATTCGCTTACTTCATCACCATTTGTATAATCTGCTGCCCTCCAGTGAACTGCCATGCACTCTTAGCGTGCGCTAAGCTACGTGAATTAACGTGCGCTATCGTGTATGTTTAGCATACGCCACATTTGCAACTTAGCGTGCGCTAAGTCATCAAAGTAGTCGATCGGCCGGTGAAATCTTGGCCGTGCATGGTTAGCGTACGCTAGGCTGTGTGTATTGCGTGCGCTAACGAGTAGCATTAACGTACGCTACATAGGATGCGTAGCGTGCGTTAAGCTATCCAGACAGATTGCATATTAAGGACTTCCTACCGTAATTGTTGAATTGTTAGATGTTCGTACGGCATGAAATGAATTTTGTGCTATTTCTTTTGTTAAGGTTCGAGCTTAACACGTGATTGATCGAAGGGGACGACCTTCAAGTATTTTGATATTCATGGAAGTTTATTCTTGTCAACGAACCGAGGCAAGTACTCTAATTAGAATTGTTTATATTATGACAATGTGATTGTATCGTGTAAATATGTTGTGATTATATGTCCACCATGCGTTGATCCGATGGGAATCATCATGGGAATCTATAGCTGTGTGCGCTGGATCGTTGGACAGGTAGTTCCACCATGTGTTGGTCCGACGGGATCATCATGGGAATCTATAGCTGTGTGCGCTGGATCGTTGGAATACCAACAGTATGTTGAAACTGTTATGATATGATATATATTGTGAATATTTCTCGTTGGAGAAACTTGTTATGATATAATTATTGCTTATATCACTGTTGCATGATTATTGTACTTGTACTAGCATCGTTGTGCTAACCCCTTCGGGGGTGAACATTTGTTTATGTTCAGGATCCAGGAGAGTGGGGAAACAACCACTGGAGATGCATGATGACGAGGGTACAAAGTGATGTTCCGGCCGGGTTTTATTGTCTGTCGGTTATTGGTTATTTCAATAAGTACTTGAGTACATTGTCAATTTATGATGTTTGGATTTTGATGATGTATTAATAACCCTTTATTGGATATTTGTAATCTCGGTATTGAACGAGACTGCTGTATTTTATATCAGTTATTTCATAAGTTGGTATCTATTATTGTCATTTCGTTCTTCAGCCTTGTAAATTCTTATGTAAAGGATTTACGGCGCTGTAATATTCCTGAATATATCAGGGGTGTTACAGAATATGGTATCGGAGCTAAGATTGTGGATATCTTGGTCGTTGGGTTAAAATAGGGGTCATTTATGTCTTTCAAGGTAACCGGCCGTGAATGAGATCACTGTACTGCCTACGTCTTCATGCGAACGGTGGTTGTAAGTTCCTAAACTCTATCTCGTTCTTTACATGTTGTACTTTTTATACTTGAACATTAGAACAATGTTGTTTCCTGTATATTAAGTACTTGTGCTTACAGTATGTTGAGAGGCGGACGTGGACGTGGTCGCGATCGTGGACGCGGACGAAGGAATGCTGAAAGGGAGGTGTCGCCTTCTAATCAGGCTAGTCATAGCTCAGGCGAGCCGCAACAATCCATCAATAACTAACCGGAACTTGGTGTACCAGAAATCCTTCGTCAAGTCGTGAACCAGATGACTCAGTTCGCTCAGGTCGTGGACCGAATGCAAGTGGCGGCAGGAATTCAGCAGGGAGATGGACAACAAAGGATTCCAGAAATGGGAAATCGAGGTGACCGATGGTTACAAGAGGTGGCAAAGATGCAACCACCCAAATTTGACGGCTTTTCCGAGACTCCCACTTGGGACCATTGGTTGAAGGAACTGGAGAAAATTTTTGCTGGAATTAATTGCCCGGACGACAGGAGAGCTCCTATTGCCCAGTACTTTCTGATAGGGGAAGCATCCGAGTGGTGGGAAGCTATCCGACCTGCAGATCATGATGCCGATTGGACGGAATTTAAAATGATGATGGAAGCTCAGTATTGCCCTCGTCCTGTGAGGGAAGCCAAAATTCGGGAGTTTTTCTCCGCTCAGCCATCAGATGAACCCGTATCCCAGACGATTAAGACGTTTAACCAGCAGTTAGCATTTGTTCGACATCTGGTCAGAACAGATGCGGAGATGATGATTCATTTTGAAATGAGGATGAAACCAGAAATCCAGAGGTACATGTCCGGTTTTGAATGTACCACTCTCCGCCAATACCAGGATAAGGCGTTGGCGTACGAAATAAAAGAAGCAGCAATGGAGAAGTTTATGGAGTCGAAGAAACAGAAAGTCTCTGGTACTTTTACAGAGCACAAGAGAAATGGGCCCCGCAAGGCCCAGTCTTCTTTTTCTTTCAAGAAACCTCCGCACCCATCCAAGAGCGGAAAGAATTACAGAACAATGTCAGCCATGACGGATACAGCTAGGAAGTGCTTTAACTGTGGTCGCCCAGGCCACCTTTGGCGTGATTGTTTGCGCACTCCAGTTACATGTTTTGAGTGCGGATAGGAAGGGAACCATGCGACGTTTTGTAAGGACGCCACCAAATACAATGGAACCCGTTCATCGCAGCCAGTTCAGAAGGAAGCCAGTATCCAACAGACACAGCAAAGTGTTCAGATGCCTCAGAATTTTGGCCGCGGACGAGGCAGAGGACAATGGGACCGAAAGGGGACATCGAGTGCCGGATCTGTTCCCCCACGTCTGTATGAGATAAGGAGGACAGATGATCAGGATGCTGCTGTCGCATCAGGTACTGTCCAGATCCTTTCCCATCCAGTTAGCGTTTTATTCGATATAGGAGCTACGCATTATTTTATATCTTTGTCTTGTGTAAATCGTTTGAATATTTCCGGTTTTCATACTTGTGAACCTTATGTTGTTGGTTTACCGAGTGGAGAGAGTATTGTTGGGAACTTAGAGACCAGAGATTTCCCTGTATCATTTGGGGGTAGGGAGTGGCTCTCAAATCTAATTGTGATAGAAATGCAAGGAGATGACCTAATACTCAGAGACGATTGGCTTAATCGATATGGAGCAATTGTAAACTACCGAAGGAGGAATATTTCACTGATCGCTGATGATGGCTCCGAAGTACTGTTTGAAGGATGGAAACCAGGAAGCTCAGGAAAGTTAATCAAAGCAATGAAAGCTGTCAAATTGTTGAAACAGGGCTGTACAGGGTATTGGTGCTATGCAATGAAGAAAGAAGACGAAATTGTGGAACTTTCACCCATTCCTGTTGTGAACGAATTTCCAAATGTATTTCTTGACGAGTTACCTGGACTACCTCCATGAAGGGATGTAGAATTTACCATTGAGCTGGAACCCGGAGCTACACCAATTTCTAAGGCGTCGTATCGTATGGAACCTACTGAGATGTACGAACTGAAGAAGCAGCTGGAGGAGTTACTGGACAAGGGCTATATTCAGCCAAGCGTTTCACCCTGGGGAGCGCCAGTTCTTTTTGTCCGAAAGAAGGATGGATCGCTCCGACTGTGTATTGACTATCGAGAGCTGAACAATATGACGATTAAGAACAAGTATCCGTTGCCACGGATTGATGATCTGTTTGACCAGTTGCAAGGGGCAACAGTATTTTCTAAAATCGATCTGAGATCAGGATACCATCAGTTGAGGATTAAGGAATCTGATGTTCCAAAGTCAGCATTCAGAACTCGCTACGGACACTATGAGTTTGTAGTGATGCCATTTGGTCTCACTAATGCACCTGCTGTATTCATGCAGTTGATGAACCGAGTGTTCATCGAATATTTGGATAAATTTGTGGTCTTGTTCATTGATGACATCCTGGTCTATTCTAAGAACCCGGAAGAGCATGCACAGCATTTGCAGATTGTATTGGAACTTTTGAGAAGCGAGCAATTGTACGCCAAACTTTCTAAGTGTGAATTCTGGCTAAAAGAAGTAATGTTCCTCGTCCATGTGGTGTCAGCTGAAGGAGTCCGAGTAGATCCTCAGAAGATCGAAGAAATTATGGATTGGAAGCCTCCAAAGAACGTGAAAGAAGTCCGAAGCTTCTTAGGACTTGCTGGATATTATCGTCGATTCGTGGAAGGGTTTTCTAAAATCTCCCGCCCACTTACTCGACTCCTGCAGAAAACTCAAAAGTTTGAGTGGAATGAGTTGTGTCAGATTAGCTTTGATGGATTGAAGAAGAGATTGACGACGACACCGATTCTATCACTTCCACAGGGAACTGAAGGATTTATAGTTTACAGTGATGCTTCGAACCAATGACTTGGATGTGTATTGATGCAGAATGATAAGGCGATCGCTTATGCGTCGCGACAGCTGAAACCTTATGAAGTGAATTACCCAACACATGATTTGGAGCTAGCAGCAGTAGTTTTTGCTTTGAAGATCTGGAGGCATTATCTATACGGGACTCACTGTCAGATCTTTACGGATCACAAGAGTCTCAAATACATCTTCAGTCAGAAAGAATTGAACATGCGGCAAAGAAGATGGTTAGAATTGATTAAGGACTATGACTTGGAGATTTTGTATCACCCAGGAAAGCGAATGTAGTGGCCGATGCACTCAGCCGCAAGCCTGTTTCTATTCAGATGCTGGAGACTCTGACCTCCCAACTTAGCCTTCAACGTGAGATGATTCGAGAAGGAATTGAAGTGTGGTTACAAAGAGTCCAAGGACAACTGTGCATGATGGAAATAACTTCGTCATTAATCGAAGAAATCAAATCTAGACAGGTAGATGACCCTCTGATGATTCGGTTACATGACGAAGTGATCAAGGGGAAGGCCCCCGGATTCGTAATCCATGATGATAGAGTTTTGAGATTTCAAGACCGACTCTGCGTTCCCGATGTCAATGTTCTGAAATAGACGATTATGAAGGGAGCTCACAGTTCGCCCTATTCTATCCACCCGGGCACCAGTAAAATGTATAAGGACTTGAAGCAGAATTTCTGGTGGGGCAACATGAAGAAAGATGTAGCGGACTATGTTTCGAAATGCTTGACTTGTCAGCAGGTTAAGATCGAGCATCAACGGCTGGAATGTTGAAGCCGCTTCCAATCCCTGAATGGAAGTGGGAGGACATATCGATGGACTTTATCACCAGTATGCCGAGAACCAAGACAGGAATGAACATGATTTGGGTGATAGTTGATCGTTTAACCAAATCAGCTCATTTTCTAGGCATTAAGGACACGTGGGGACCAGAGAGGTTGGCACGAGTATTTATATCGGAGATAGTTCGATTGCATGGTATGCCGAAGACCATCATTTCTGATCGAGATGGCCGTTTTGTGTCTCACTTTTGGAAAGCAGTTCATAAGGCCTTAGGGACCGAATTGAACTTCAGTACAGCTTATCACCCGCAGACTGACGGACAATCCGAGAGGACCATTCAAACAGTGAAAGATATGCTGAGGGCTTGTGCCTTAGATTGGTCAAACGATTGGGAAATTCATCTACCATTGATTGAATTTACCTACAACAATAGTTGCCATGCTTCCATTAAGATGGCACCATTCTAGGCATTATACGGGTGGAGATGCAGATCGCCCCTATGCTGAGACGATTCATCAGACTTGATCGGAACAGAACCAGAGTTGATCGTGCAGACTCGAGAAAAGATAGCCTTGATTCGTGAAAGGCATTGACCGCCTGCAGTCGCGAAATCTTACGCAGACGTACGCCGTTGCCCTTTGGAGTTCTGTACGGGAGACCACGTACTTTTAAAGGTTTCTCCTACTCGAGGAATACTTCGTTTCGGAAGGAAAGGAAAGCTGAGTCCGAGGTATATCGGACCATTTGAGATCCTTGAGAGAGTTGGAGAGTTGGCATACAGATTAGCATTGCCGCCGTCATTGAGCCATGTTCATAAAGTGTTCCACGTATCCCAGTTACGGAGGTATATACCAGATCCTAGTCATGTCATTGATTTCGGCGAGATCGAAGTTGCTCAAGATGGGACGTTTGAAGAAAGACCGGTCAAGATACTCGAGAGTCGAGTTAAGCAGTTGAGGAACAAACCAATTGTTTTGGTCAAAGTTCAATGGTCACGCCACGGAGTGGAGGAAGCCACATGGGAAACGGAAGATGGTATGAAGTCCAGATATCCCGAATTATTTTCGTCTTGAGTTTCGGGACGAAACTCCTTTTTAGTATGAGAGTATGTAATATCCGGATTTATTACAGTGTATTTCATCTGTATTCAACCCTGTATTATTCGGATTTGTGGTTTTGATTATTGGAGTATGATATTTCTTGCTTTGGCATCCTTGTACTTAAGTATAACATCATGCAAATTTTCTCATGAAAACTTGTGATAGCGCACGCTAAGAATGTAACTTAATGCGCGCTATCGGCTATTACTAGCGCACGCTACGTATAGGAGTTGTGAGCGCTAGACACTGAATTATTGAGGTAGGTGGCTAGCACATGCGCCATCCGGGACATGGGTCCGGATAAGATTCCCGCGGACGAACCTGGACAGATTTGGAGTCAACGCTCATTAGCGCGCGCTAAGTATGTATTGTAGCGTGCGCTAATTAGCTAAAATGCAGAATATTATAAATGGGACAACAACCCGTTTTGGCTTTCATTTCTTTCGCCTATTCTTCATTCTTGAGAGGCCAGAGAGCTCTAATCATCCCTCTAACACACTTAGAACATATATTAGTGATCCTTGAATAGTGGTTATCACTTGTGAGTGATCATTGAAGAGAAGTAACACCTTGGAGTGGCACATAACCAACCGGAGTCGGATTCTACCTTGTGGTTCAGTGATTTCGGCATATTAAGGTATGTTCAACCTATCACCAGTCTTAGATTTGGATTCCAAGGGATAAGATGGTCATGTTAACGAGATATTGAATTTCATTAAGTGAATTATTCAACAACATCATGTTTAGAAGATTGGAATGTCTACAATTATGATATTATTGTTGGAACATTGAAGTCGGAATCCTAGTACTTCAAATGATGAGAGAAACATTATGAAGTTAACAATCCGTATGATTTATGTTATCTTTGTGATCATGAATTGTAGGTGATATTATAAGAACTTAAAGGAAGAATCATCTTAGGAAATATTCTTTCGTATAAGTTGGAATTGTTAGTTCACCTCAAGATGAAGTCTGATAATGTATAATGATAGTAGAATCTAATACATCAACCGGAGATCACCAACTTCGCATGAGAATTGTAATCAAGATGGATTATGGTGTTATGATGATTATACGTATACTTGCATCTTGAAGTTGTTATTATCCTTGAGATCATTCATAAGGGTTATGAACATAACATGAAGTCGGATAACAAACATCAAATCACTGAGGAATTCGCTTACTTCATCACCATTTGTATAATCTGCTGCCCTCCAGTGAACTGCCATGCACTCTTAGCGTGCGCTAAGCTACGTGAATTAATGTGCGCTATCGTGTATGTTTAGCGTACGGCACATTTGCAACTTAGCGTGCGCTAAGTCATCAGGCGAGTCAGTCGGCTGACCAGGTAATCGACTGACCGTGCATGGTTAGCGTACGCTAGGCTGTGTGTATTGCGTGCGCTAATGAGTAGCATTAACGTACGCTACATAGGATGCGTAGCGTGCGTTAAGCTATCCAGACAGATTGCATATTAAGGACTTCCTACCGTAATTGTTGAATTGTTAGACGTTCGTACGGCATGAAATGAATTCTGTGCTATTTCTTTTGTTAAGGTTCGAGCTTAACACGTGATTGATCGAAGGGGATGACCTTCGAGTATTTTGATATTCTTGGAAGTTTATTCTTGTCAACGAACCGAGGCAAGTACTCTAATTAGAATTGTTTATATTATGACAATGTGATTGTATCGTGTAAATATGTTGTGATTATATGTCCACCATGCGTTGATCCGACGGGAATCATCATGGGAATCTATAGCTGTGTGCGCTAGATCGTTGGACAGGTAGTTCCACCATGTGTTGGTCCGACGGGATCATCATGGGAATCTATAGCTGTGTGCGCTGGATTGTTGGAATACCAACAGTATGTTGAAACTGTTATGATATGATATCTGTTGTGAATATTTCTCGTTGGAGAAACTTGTTATGATATAATTATTGATTATATCACTGTTGTATGATTATTGTACTTGTACTAGCATCGTTGTGCTAACCCCTTCGGGGGTGAACATTTGTTTATGTTCAGGATCCAGGAGAGCGGGGAAACAACCACTGGAGATGCATGATGACGAGGGTACAGAGTGATGTTTCGGCCGGGTTTTATTGTCTGTCGTTTATTAGTTATTTCAATAATTACTCGAGTACGTTGTCAATTTATGATGTTTGGATTTTGATGATGTATTAATAACCCTTTATTGGATATTTGTAATCTCGGTATTGAACCAGACTGCTTTATTTTATATCAGTGATTTCATAAGTTGGTATCTATTATTGTCATTTCATTCTTCAGCCTTGTAAATTCTTATGTAAAGGATTTACGGCACTGTAATATTCCTGAATATATCGGGGGTGTTACAGGTTCAAGCCCCAAACTTACCCATAATGAGATCATTAACATGACCGTGACCTACTGAACTGTAGGTGTTGGGAAACCAACCGCGAAGGTTCAAGCCCCAAACTTACCCAAATGAGATCATTAACATGATCGTGACCTACTGAACTGTAGGTATTGGGAAACCAACCGCGAAGGTTCAAGCCCCAAACTTACCCATCGAGCACTAGCCACGACTAGCCTCCAAACACAATTAATCACGAACGGCAACGGTCCCAAGATTACCGAATTCATAATAATGTGCCGCCTCGAGTCGGCCAACACAATAACAATAACTCACGGATAGGCACCGTCCTCGGTGGTCCCAGTTCAAAGTACCTCGACTGCCTTGGAATAGCCAATCGATCACAACGACTCAACAGGTGGGAAATGCCCTCTGTAATATCCGCAATTTTCGATTTCTGGTAATTTTTCTTTTTTCGGCAGTCCATTTTGACAACTCGCTTGTGACCGTTTCGTCATTTTGAGAATGTTTAATTCTGCACTTTTCGAAGTCCGAGTTCGTTTCCGTGTCGTTTTGTTGAGTTCCGTGCTTTTTAGCGACTTTTCCGCACTTGAGTTCGATTCTTTCGAATCTCGTCCGAAACTGTTGGTTCGAGTTTCTCGTAAGTTCATTTGATGTTATTTTTCATGTTGCGAGCTTTGGTTTGGTTATTCGATCACGTATCGTGATTTTCGGACATTTTGGGCCATTTTCATAATTTCCCAAAGTTTTGGGGTGTTTGCTGTTGCTACCCAAAATATTATCCGGAGATAGATATTGCTGGAATGGATGGGATAGCAAACAAATGCGAGAACACTTCCGTGAGAAAGATAAATAACACAAGATTTGCTGGGGTTGTTAGTCCCGGGCTTGAATGCTCTCGCGAGATATTATTAATACTAATATTCAGGGATACAAGTACTAATGTAAGAATACAATTACAATGAGTGTAAAGATTCTTGTTATCTTAGCTAGTGAGCGTGTAGATTGCCGGAAGAACCAGATGTGATGCTCTGTGAGTTCTTGTAACAAAGGAGGTGAACAGTCGCGGCGGTGAGAGATCGACTGTCTCTCACGGCGAGTATTAGTTGTTGAATGCTTGAGCTCCTGGGCTTATGAATCTCTTGGAATCTGTCTTGTGGAGACTTCCGGCCCATTCTGATCGTCTTCTGGATGAGGGATTCGGAGAGAGAAGTCCTGAGATGGATTCCGTGAATGAATTCGGAATGTAGGTGAATGAGTTGTGAACCTTTTTCCAGTAGGAGGAGGTTCTCTATTTATAGGACTTGGATACGCCGGGCGATCGCCTTTTCTGTATTATAATAATCGGGCGATCGTCTTTTAGCACATGGGCTTGTTCCCTTAAAGTCCGCGGCTGCTGGCACAAAACACTGATCCAATGGGGAGCCTGCATGCGTCCTGAGTTGCTGTCACAGGCGGTTCCACTTCGTAACTTTCGGCGCGCCTGTCGGTAGGTGAGGTGGGTGACAGGCTGTGGTCAAAGGTCTTGTCTGTCAGCAAAGATCTTGTCTGTCAGCGCCTTTTGTGGATCTGCACGTGGGTGCTGTTCTGAGATCCAGTCTTCGATGACTTTGACGGGCGATCATCTCTGTTCGGGGCGTAGGCCGATTGTCCTTAGCCGGACACTAGAGTCGATCGCCAGATACCAAAGGGTGATCGCCTTGGGAGTCGATCGCTAGATACCTGATGGTGGTCTGGTTTCTTCGATTAGGCGAGCTAGCCATAGTTTGACTGGTGTTGACTCGGTTGCTCGGACTTATAGTCGATCGCCTGTCGGGATGAATAAATCTTGACACAACAATTGCCCCCCAGCTTGCTCCTATGTTGGAAACGTGGGGTGAGGTGGTTCTCTTGGCGATCGCTGAACTTTTGACGAGCGAATCTGCATTTAACTGAACTGGCGATCGTCTTTGGGCTGATAGATTCAGAGTTTGGACGACCTGGTTGGCCGCTAAACTGCGCGGGAAATGGCAATGGGCGTGGAAAAGTCTCCGCGCACGTGTCGGGCTTATGTTGGAGGATATCAACGGTCATTAATGACCCCTCGGCTGACGCGTCCTTGAAAAGACGCGTGTGCGGGTCTCGAGGGAGTCAATAAATGCGACGTTTGGGATCTGACCCCTGAGACTTTCCCTTATTGCAAACGAGTCCCTGCCATCTCCTATAAAAGGGCGCAGTGTTGCAGTCTTCGTCCTCACGCGCACTTACTGGATAAAGAAGGACTTGCTGAAGATTTTTCTGAAGATCTTAGTGCCGATTGTCGTTCGATTTCATCTTTGGGTAAGAAAAAATCCTTTTCTCCTTTCTTTCTTTGAGAATGGCCGGAACGTCATCATTACATGGAGTGGGTACCAGTTCCGCCGCCGGGACATCGGCTGTCCGGGGAGGACCTTCTTCCGACTTCCACCTGGAGACGGCCGCTGAGGCTATTCGGGCCGGAATTGACCCTCCTGAAATCGAGGCTTTATTTAACGAAGCCGACGTCGCTAAGGAAGCGGCTGCTGAAGACAGACGATCGCAGATAGAGAGAGATCTGGCGATTAGGGCCTACTGGGAGCAGCATAGCGCTTTCGGCCGGGCCTATAAGGCTTTCGCTGAGATTATGGAGAAGTTGGCCGGTCCGTCTCCGAGATTCGATTTCCGGGGTTACTCGGTTGCCTACCCCTATCAGCTTCCCAAACGATCGCAGTACCGGGCTGCGCAGTGATTTTTGTGGTCGCTTGGCCAAATCCGAAGTTCGGCGACCACGAAAGATCTGGCCGTCTGGAGGACGAGGTTCCATGTTCCTTCAGATGTGGATATATTTGCGTCGGTGGAGAATGAGCGAGCCGATCAGCCTCCGATCGGTATGGTCGCCGTGAATGAGGCGATTATGGAGGCCGGGCTGCGCTTCCCTCTATCTTTTGCTGTCTCCCACCTGCTGGCCGCTTGGAACGTGGCGCCACTTCACCGACGCCAACGCTTGGCTCCAAATCATCTCGCACTCACTCTTTTCGGCGGTCACCGCCTGTACCGCCTCCCATCGCCGTTGGAGATGAACCATTTGTTCAAGCTGACGGCTCAGAAAGGGTCGGTCGGAGGTTACCATATTCAGGGCCGATCTGGTCGGGTAATCCTTGGAGTCCCAAATAAGGTGCGGGGCGATCCGATGAAGTGGTTCTGGGTCGCCGGCAAGTGGAGGGCTTCTGCGAGCGACAATCCTTCGGGCAAGCTAGAGATCCCTACTGAGTTTCGGGAGAGGAATCCCGGTAAGGGTTTAGACTCTCCCTTCATTCGGATGCATTTTGGACTGATCTAATTTGATTTCGGTTTTGCAGGTTTTCACATTCCGGCGGTCGAGGAGCTGCCCTTTGACTTCCTGGTTGTCTGGGAGCGGATACAGAGCTTGTCGGACGACGATCTTGACGCTAGCCGGATCAATAAGGAGAGCCGTTGGTTGTCGGCTCGGCTATTTCGCTTCCCGAGACATCTCTCGGTACCAGGTATGAGTTTCTGCGACCTTCACTTTCTAGGCGATCGCCTTACTTGAGGAATTATATCTAACTGCTGATCGATCGTCTTGACTGTAGAGGTTCCCTTTCCTCGCTTTTTGGAGCCCCCGCCGGAGATCGCCATGTCGAATCCTGGAGTTCTAGGCCGTCTCCGCCACAAGAAGTCATCTCGGGCCCCACCTATTGCGTTGCTAATTATTCCGGAGGCGGGGCCCCGCGTGGAGCCGATCGTGGCTGAGGAGGGAGTTCCGGAGGAGGGGCTTCGATCGAATCGCAAAAGGCCGAGGCCGGAAGAAACTCCGGTTTCTGCCCCTGGCAATGAGGTGCCGATCGCCGCGCCTCCGATCACCGTTATCCCTCCGGAGAACGAGCCGCCCTCTGCTGCTTTTATGCGAGAGATGGCGATCGCTGACGCTGAGACTCCTCGAGGGAAACCGTACTTCGGTCGCGACCCTGAGAGGGCTGAGAGGTAGATTGCAATTTTGGGTTGAAACTTGCAATTGTGTAGGAGTTGTGTTAACTTTGTTGTATTGATGTAGGATCCGTCGCACAGATCCGTCTTGCCCGCCGATGGTGTTGGATTTCTTAGCCAGTCGATCTCCTCGCCAGTCCTGTGACATCCCGCAATACGTCAGCAAGGCCGCTTCTGCTCTGCCGAAGGCCTGGACGACCAATCTGGATGCGATCGCTCGTCAGCGATCGAGGAGTACGATGCAGGTTGTTCTCGCCCTTTCTCTCCAGACGGCGACCATGGCTGTCCAGGCTGCGCAGGAGTTTGAGGGGCGACCTTCCACTATTCGCATGCAGGCGGATCTCGAGGTGGCTCGGAAAGAGAACGCCGAGTTTTCCGATAAGATCGTGGCGATGGAGAAGGACTCTTTGGAGGCAGCCAAGCGGGCGAGCCACGAGCTTGAGCTGGCGAAGAAGGAAACCGAGTTGTCTCGTTTGGCGGTTGACTGATTTCGGGACAAGATGCTGAATGCCGTCCGGGCGCAGAAGGTTGCTGAGGATGAGGCCGCTCGTCAGAAGGAGACGATCGCTCGGTTGACTAGCGAGCTAGCGGAGTCGAGGGAGAAGGTTGCTGCGAGGGAGGCCGAGCTCCAAGGGTCGCAACAGGCGATGGCGGAGCTGAAAAGAGAGGTAGAGGCGACCAAGGCTGATCCCTTTCAAAACTTGGAGTTTGTCAGCGAGTTCGCCTATTATATGGCGTTCGCCGACTCGATCCGAGCAGCTAAGAAAGGAGGTTTGGAGGTCGGGCCCCTTGCTGAGAACTTCAAGGCGTATGCGTTGGAGCATCCTCTCCATCCTGCTTTCTCCTTGCCAATTTTGGATCTCTCGGAGCTTGGCGTGGATCTGAGCTGGTATCCAACTCCGGCAAACATCGTTCATCCTGACGATCCGGAGTACGGTGAGGTCGCTCCGAAAACTAGGGAAGGACCACAGGTCGAGCCGATCGATGAAGGCGAAGGCCAGGCGGAGGCCTGAGACTCTTCGCTCTTGCTTGCTTGCTTTAGCTTTTTGTCTTGTAGCTTTGTAGTTTTCTCTTTGTAGCATTTTGGTCTTCGGGCGACCATGTATTTTGATCCTTCAAGCAATGAAATGAATGTTTGATTTTCTGACTTATCACTTGAATGATTGTTATTTTTGAGTCTTTGTTTGACTTTGTACAAATGTGTGAGGAGAGATCGTTGCGAGGGTAGTTCCAAATGAATTCATAAACTCATAAAGATAACTTTTACAACAAATTCGATCGCTGCACAACTTGCTGAAAAATGACGACCTCCGTATGTTGTTGAATAGGGACGATCGTCGTATAGGTAGTCCGCACTCTTCTCCCTTGTTTTTATTCACTTAGTGGAAGTAAGGGGATGAAAATAATTCGTTGAGTGAGCGGTCTTCAACTTTGTCGAATCCTCGAGGACGGTCGTCCGTCTTGAGGAACCGTGCACGATCGCGGAGTTCGATGGACCGACTCCCTGATCATGTCTTGATGCGCGAAGACATTGAGTGTCTCGTGACTCACTTTATTATGAGGGTCCTCTCATAGCCGCGCCGCCTCGTATTTAAACGAAGGGCGTGCGGTCTCGGTCTAGAGGAGTCCTTGCGCGGGGTAGCGTCGGATGATTCAACTCCACGCCCGCGGCTTGTTTAGCTCTGCTTCCACCTCGGGTCGCCATGACGATGGCGACCCTCGACGGTGTACGTTGAGACGGGGGTAGTGACGTGTCGCATTGTCCGGGTTCACCACGTTAAATGATGAACCTTTGAGGGTGAGCGATCGTGTCCACTGATTAATTTTGGAGGGCCCTCAGACTACGCCGGCCTCGTATTTAAACGAAGGGCGGGCGATCTTGGCCCAAAGGGACATTGCATGGCCTAAGCAGTTGGTTCCATCGACCACCAGGACCATGGCTGCACTCTTCCACCTTGGATCGTCATGTAGATGTCGACCTTCGACGGTGTACGTTGTGCGGGGGAGGCGATCTCGTGCCTTAGTCCATCATGTTAGATGGTGAACTGTAGATGGCGAGCGAGTCCTCCAGTTTCTTAAATGAGGGAGATCGGGGAGACTTCCGAGGTCTATTTCTCTTGATTGAAGCATGTAGAGACGGTCGCCGAGGTTGATCCAGGGGTCGGCTCGTATGAGCTTTCCAACCTGTTTTGTGTTCGACTTGGACGATCGTGTATAGAGATTGGTAGGGGCTTCGGCTAAGCCAATAAGCTGTCCAACTTGCCCTCCTCGAACAATCTCCAGAGCTGTTTGAGGAGGTCGCGGCATTGATTGGTGCTGTGGCCGGGACTCTTATGGTATGCACAATATTGATTGTTGTCCAGGTGACCGTGGTCCCTTATCGCCTTTGGCTTTTTGAGCTTTTCGTGCCCCTTGATGGCAAAGAAAATATGTGCCGGAGTTCGGTTGAACGTATGGAGGAGATGGGCTTCCATGTCCTCGAAGGCATTGAGATCTCCGGGTGGCTTGGCGATCGCCTTCTTTATTTTGGCGATCGCTATCTTCTGGATAGGAGGTGGCGTTTCCACACCTAGGTGGAGGGTGAGTAGCCTTTGCCTGGCCAGAAAGTTGGCAGCCTTAGCGCGGAAGATCGCGTAAGTTGGGGGAATATCCTTGGTGAGATTTCTAAACATGGGAGAGTGACCGTAGAATCCCCCCATGACCGAAAAGAGAGCGAGCTCGTCATTGACGGGTTCGCCGGTGAGGATGATTTCGTCTACTCGGTCAATGTAATCTGCGTCGGTTTCGTCTTTCCCCTGCCTGATTTTTATCACGCGGTGGGGGCCTTCTGGTCTGGCGACCTTGTTGGCGAAGTATGACGTGAAGTCATTCGCCAGTTTCTTGAAGGAGGTGATTGATCGTGGTGGTAGTGAGGCGTACCACCTATGGGCCAGCTCGCCCAATGTTAACGGGAAGATCCGGCACTTGGTTGCATCAGATGCCCCACACCCAGTCATGTAGATTCGGAATTTACTCAGGTGGGTTTCGGGGTCCGATCTCCCCTCGTACAGAGGTGTTTTGGGAGGAGCGATCGTTGGTTGTATGGGGGCAATCTCGATGTGGACCGCGAGTGGCTCGGTCAGCCCGGTGATCTTTTTGCTGGCGCTTGCCCCAGTGTCCAAGAGTGCTTTCATCTCATCGAGCTGGTGTTGTATAACGGCCATCGCCGTGGCCTGGCTGCTCGCGGCTCGGTGCTCGGAGCGGGTGCCGAGGTGATTGAGTATTGATCCTCAGCGTCGGACGGAGTCGGATGGCCGACTGCGTTGGTGTGAGGTGGGTAGGCCGAACTCCTGGTGACGGATTCGGATTCCGTCTTTTCGTGGTTGGAAACAGAATGCCCCGGTCGCCAGGATGGGTCGCGCCCCAAGCGATTGAATACGGATCCGTCCGGTCGTGCGAGAGCCTTTTCTCTCGGGTGGGGCTTCGACGATCGCTCGCTCGGTGAGTTGAATTTCCGTTTTCCCATGCGGCGGACGATCGAGGGAGTTATCGCGGGCGATGCGCAAGCTCTCCGTCGCTCCTCTAGGATGGCCATAGCCTCCTCGATCTGTTCCTCGGTTTGGAACTGATCGAGTGAGAGGTTGGGGCCATCTCTCGGGTGCGGGATCGAGAGTCTCGCGTTGCTGCGGCTTCCCCCTGTCGTCGGATCGGATTGAGCCGGGATATGGTGCCCGACGGTTCGGAGAGTGGCTTTCTTCGATGTACCGGCGGATGTCATGATTCTGAAGGTTTTCTTTGAAGCGCAGTGAGTGTCACTTCAAGTATATGCCCCGAGAACAGTGAGTGTTCTTCGGGACGGTAGGAATGAAATTTTGAGGGTTAGACCCCTTCCTCTAGCGCCAATTGTTGCTACCCAAAATATTATCCGGAGATAGATATTGCTGGAATGGATGGGATAGCAAACAAATGTGAGAACACTTTCGTGAGAAAGATAAATAACACAAGATTTGCCGGGGTTGTTAGTCCCGGGCTTGAATGCTCTCGCGAGATATTATTAATACTAATATTCGGGGATACAAGTAGTAATGTAAGAATACAATTACAATGAGTGTAAAGATTCTTGTTATCTTAGCTAGTGAGCGTGTAGATTGCCGGAAGAACCATATGTGATGCTCTGTGAGTTCTTGTAACAAAGGAGGTGAACAGTCGCGGCGGTGAGAGATCAACTGTCTCTCACGGCGAGTATTAGCTGTTGAATGCTTGAGCTCCTGGGCTTATGAATCTCTTGGAATCTGTCTTGTGGAGACTTCCGGCCCCTGCCGATCGTCTTCTGGATGAGGGATTCGGAGAGAGAAGTCCTGAGATGGATTCCGGCGAGAAAGCCGGGAGCTTGGTGATATGTGTGTTCTTCTGTATTTCCGTGAATGAATTCGGAATGTAGGTGAATGAGTTGTGAACCTTTTTCCAGTAGGAGGAGGTTCTCTATTTATAGGACTTGGATACCCCGGGCGATCGCCTTTTCTGTATTATAATAATCGGGCGATCATCTTTTAGCACATGGGCTTGTTCCCTTAAAGTCCGCGGCTTGGCAAACACCAGACGTCCAATGGGGAGCACAGACGCGTCCCGAGTTGTCACAGCGGTCCCACTTCGTAACTTTCGCGCGCCTGTCGGTAGGTGAGGTAGGTGACAGTGTGGTCAAAGGTCTTGTCACAAGAAAGATCTTGTGTGTCGCCGCTTTTGTGGATATGCACGTGGGTGCTGCTTCGAGATCCAGTCGATGACTTTGACGGCGATCATCTCGTCGGGCGTAGGCCGATTGTCCTTAGCCGGACACTAGAGTCGATCGCCAGATACCAAAGGGCGATCGCCTTGGGAGTCGATCGCTAGGTACCTGATGGTGGTCTGGTTTCTTCGATTAGGCGAGCTAGCCATAGTTTGACTGGTGTTGACTCGGTCGCTCGGACTTATAGTCGATCGCCTGTCGGGATGAATAAATCTTGACACAACATTTGCCTTCGTATCGTCCTTTCAACCTTCGGGTTGTTGGAACCATGTGTTTGTGTAGTGCTTCACTCGTGTTTTGAATGTTATACTATTCATCGTGTTCGTTCCGTACGTTTTCGGGAATTCGAGTCGTCGAGTCATGGCGGCTAGGCACGGGCCGGCCACGTGCGGCAGTGACCGGCCAGGTACACACGAGCAGCCCACACGGACAGGCGCTCGTGCGGGACAAGATCACGGGCGATCCTCGTGGCAGCGCAGCGTGGCGCACGAGCAAGGCGCACGGGCCGGCGCTCGTGCGGCACTGGGCAGGAGGTAGCAGGCGCGCACGAGCAGTGCTCGTGCGCGGTGCTCGTGCGGTGCGGCAGAGGCAAGGCAGTGCCGCGCACGAGCAGGCCACACGACCGGACGCCCGAGCATCATGCTCGTGCGTGTCCGGAAGACTTCCAGATGTGTTCTGGCAGGTTCTTGGCGCACGAGTCACGCACGACCGGTGCTCGTGCGTGTCTGCTCGTGCGTCGTGCGGGATCTATATAATGACCCGGCAGACGTGTTTTCACCTGTTTTCTCACCTCGTTTCATCCTCTTCCGCGGCTGGAGCTTTGATGATCATGGAGGGATGTTGTCAGGTGTTAAATCCATGAAGTCTTGGAGTTCATATCATCAATTGTCAGTCCTATAACATCCTTTGATCGAGCGAATCAGGTCAGATTTTCTAGAAATCTAGTTTTGTGGAATTTGGGTATTTTGGTTGATTTCGTCCGTTTAATTCGATTTAACTTAGGATTATGATGGATTGATGATTATTTAGATGTATTATATCATTTCCCTTGTTAGTCCATGGTTGGATCGTATCGATTCGTTGTTTTGATCGAGTTCTTAGTCGACGCCTTGAAGGTGCCCGACAAAAGGTCTTAGAGGGGGAAATTGGGCGTTGTATGATTATTATCCATCGTACGATTGTTGATTTATAATTGGTATGACTTAGGGACGAATTCTTGTGAAGAAACCGAGTCGGAACCCTTTCTTCTTTGGGGTCCGAGCTTCCCGGTCGAACCGTGTTCTTCGGAGTAATCGGTAGCGGTTATTAAGGCAAGTATTTTACTATACGATATGTGTATTGTGAATAGGGACGTCGTGTTATTGTTATGATGAAATGATTTATCTTAGCGAATATGCTTCGTATGAATTGATTATTATGCACGATTGAAGGTAACGATAATACATTCACTTAGTTAACCTCGTGGAATTGTGTTGGATGTGCAAATCATCTAAGTTTGTGCCGGGTGTGATTAGTCATCGTTGAGTTGTTGTTATGATTATGATATTTGTGTTGTTTTGGTTTACATACTTGATTATACATTTCGGTGTAGTGTGGAATGGCTTGACATTTGATGATTATGAGTTGTGTCGTGTCGATGTGTGTGTGTGTTCTAGGTAGGGTCTGACGAGGCCTCTGGAGTTCGGTACATGATGTGTACGAACAAGGTGTGTGATCCAGGTAGGGTCTGACGAGACCTCTGGAGTGTAATATCCGCATTTTTCTTTCCCCTTGTATTTTCTTTTTCGGTGTATTTCTCGGTCGTAGTGACCCTCGTGTACCTTACAGTGTATCTTTCCCGTCATCTATTGATATGATTCTCGTTATTGTTGTGCGGAACCGCTGTTTCGGGGTTGCCGTGGATCCATTCTATGTTTTGATGCGTCTTGAGATATTCCGTTTGACGTTTCGTTCATATTCCGGTGTTTTGGACCGTTTATATTTCGTACCTAGCGCACGCTATCTTTTCTGCATAGCGCACGCTAGGGGTCACTTAGTAGCGCACGCTAGAGAGCATGTAATACCCGTAATTTCGAATTTCGGTAATTTTCTTTTTTCGGCGGAAGTCTGTTTTGACGACTCGCTCATGACCATTTCGTCATTCAGAGAATGATTAATTCTTCACTTTTTGTCATCCGAGTTCGTTTCGGTATCGTTTTGTTGAGTTCCGAGCTTTTTAGCGACTTTTCCGCACTTGAGTTCGATTCTTGCGAATCTCGCTCAAATCATTGCTTGAGTTTCCCGTAAGTCCGTTTAACTTTTTTAAATGTGTTATGAACTTCGGTTTGGTTATTCGATCACGTATCGTGATTTTCGGACGTTTTGGGCCATTTTGTAATTTCCCAAAGTTTGGGGTAATTACTTAGTTGTCGACTCGACACTTCGTGGTCAATCGTGTGTTCTCTTAATTCTTGGATTCGTCTTTGCGAGTACTTCGTAACCGTATCTCGATTTTTACTCAGTTCGGGTTTCGGTCGTCCGACGTCGGAGTGGCTACTACGAGTCACGGCGAGCAGGCTGCTCGCCGAGTTACGGCCGTAAGGTTCCGGTTACGGTCGTAATGTGTGCCAGTTATGGCCGTAAGTGTGATCGGGTACGGCCGTGCGGGTCCTGGGCATCTTCCGGACGAAGGCTGGTTACGGCCGTAATGTGTGCCAGTTACGGCCGTAAGTGCCCGATAGTTGCTGGACTGATTTTTTGACGAATGCCGGTTACGGCCGTAAGGCCTGCCGAGTACGGCCGTAAGGGCCGAGTTACGGCCGTAAGGCACTACCGGTTACGGCCAGAACCCCGCGGCCATATATAGCTCGGGCTCGGCCGACTTCACTTCATTTCTTACGCGTTTTTCTTCCTTTTTCGGCGGCTGGCGACGGGAGGCTCGGGAAATCGAGTTCTTGGCCGATTCTAATCATTTCCAAGGCATTTTTGAAGATTCTTGTTGATTATATCATCATCCAATCCGTGTATTTCGTCGAATCAAGGTATATTTCTTGATTTTCCTTCAAGTTGACTTTTCGGAGAATTTGTTCTTGATTTCGATTCTAGTCCAATTTTGATACATCGGTTGGTGTAGTATGATGTTATTAATCGTGTTCTATGGGTTGTATATCCATATATCGAGTTTGTTTAACTCGATTGACGATTCGAGTGTTCTTGGGAATTATTGAACATTTAGTGTTCGATTAAATGTCCCAATGAGTTTCCCTTCGATAGTTTGTTGGGATTTCCGTTGTTTTGGCCTTGATTCTCGTCGTAACCATGTGTTATTGTTACTTCCGGAGGTTTATAGGTATTCTAGGATTCCGATGTTGAATCCCATTTGGTGATTGATGATTCGTGTGGTGTTATTCTCGTAATACTCGTGGTGCTATCGCGTTCTTGATATTGTTCGGGGGTTCGGGGCTATTCGACCGCGTCCTATCCATCGTCTCGTTGCGATCGTGATTTCGAGGCAAGTACCTTGCCCATACTATTCTTGTTTTGTGGATATGATAATTGGTGATCGTCTTGGTGTATTTGTTTGTTTGTTTGAAATGTGTTTTCAAAAGGATTCAGCTAGCCTCGTTAAAGGCTCACTTTCAAACGCGTGTGTTTTGTAAATTGTGTGGGTTGTAAGTGGCTATGTGAATCCTATGGATATGTTTGGTGTTGATGATGCACTTGGTATTTGCGTATGGACGTATATTGTTTCATTTCAGTGCATTGTGGTTTGACGAGGTGTTTTGCTAAGTGTTTGATACCTCTGAATGAATTATTTGGATATCTTTGTTACATTGTGCTATGTGTTGTGATTTGTTTAGATAGCCAGCTCGGGAGGGTCCTTCGAGGCCTCGGGCGGGATCAATGATATGACTCTGTTCCCAAGGCGATGCTTGTGTTGTGATTTGTTTAGCTAGCCAGCTCGGGAGGGTCCTTCGAGGCCTCGGGCGGGATCAATGATATGACTCTGTTCCCAAGGCGATGCATGTGTTGTGATTTGTTTAGCTAGCCAGCTCGGGAGGGTCCTTCGAGGCCTCGGGTGGGATCAATGATGTTACTCTGTTCCCAAGGCGATGCTTGGTGTGATATGTTATTTAGTGAATCTATTTTACTCACCGTGGGTTGGTTCGACAGGGCCACGACGGGAATTCCAATGGGTGAGTCCGGGATTCATGAGTAAAAACTTCACGAGTTTGTATTGATTTTTATGTCCGTCGAGGACACGTGATGTTAGGCTCTGACCCTGTAAATTGTTGGTGGTTTTCTATTTGCGAAAACAAAACCTTTGGGCTGTGACCCTGTTGATTTTTAGAAAGATAGGATTTGATAATCCTAAATTGTTTTCTATTAAAACTCTCGATGGCATTTTAAACTGTTTCATAAATTGTTTCCCTTTAATTGTGGTCTTTCGGTTTTGGAATGTTTTACCAAACTCATGGCTCGGGAAGTGCTTTTCGTTACTTTTGGATTTTTGAGGATTCCTGGTTATTGTTATTCTTGGAACTTGTATTGTATGGCTCGTATTTTTGCACTTGTACTTGCACTAGCAAAACAATGGAGTTTTGCTAACCCCCGAGTATTCGGGGGGTGGATGTCTATTTTTGCATTCAGGTTTTGGAGCATAGCACAGGGTCGGCACGAAGGATGATAAAAGATGAACGATACTAATCACACGAGGATCTGTTGATGTCGTATTGGTCTAGTTGTATTTTATTTTCCGCTGCAGTATCTTTTCCCGTTGACGGGGAGTTTATCAGATTTTGACCCTGCGTGGGTATGTGTTTGGAATTGAGTTGTATGTTATTATTGAAAGACCAAGTCGGTCTACTGAGTCATTTTAGCCTTAAAGGCGATGTTTAGATGTTTGATTTTAGTTATCAGCCTGGTAGATCCTCGAGGAGAGGGTCTACGGCGTGTAATATCCCTGAGTGGATTGGGGGTGTTACATAAATGGTATCGGAGCTTAGGTTGTGGAAACCTAGGCTGTCGGGTCAGTGGTGTCAGTTGAGTTTTGTCTTGTCGGATTTTGTCTGACTAAGTCGTGTCGCGACGCGTCGTCTGAGTTTGTTGGTCGTGATTAGTATCGTGGGGCGATCATCATCTTCGTGCAACCTGTGGATGTAAGTCTCCCTTCTTTGTGTTGTGCCTCGTGTGACACGAGCTATTTTTATGATTGTTTGTTCAGTGACGGAATCCTCTTATGGATTTTGATTTCTTGATATGTGATTATTTGACTCTCATATTTCGTTCATGTGAGGAGTAGTGTTGCTGGATTATGTATGTTGGACTGTATTTCTTTTATCCGCTGCGTGAGTTCTTTTGTAATGGCTTTCAGTATTTTACCAACTGAGTTTTATTTCGAAAATCAATTCCATTAACCGAGTTTTTGGCATTATGGCCTTGATCATTTTGGCGAAATTCTTATGACGGTATTTAGTATTTTCTAAATGGCTTTTGTAAGTTTTTGAAATATTACCGTCATCAGCCTTTTTGGCGTTTTTGTAAATGGTTTTATCCTGGTGGGTTCCGTCGCGGGACCCACGGCGCTATAAAGTTTTGTGTAATTACCTGGAATTTTTGGGCATTCTAGCCTTTTTGGCATCGTCCTTTTTGGCATTGAATTATTTTCGAAACTTGAGTATCTTAGAAATAAATTTCGAGACGTACGTTTAAAATGAATTATTTTCTCGTGGTACATCCAAGGTGCCACAATATGTTTCCAAATTCTTCTACCTCGAGGACCAAAATGTTTTGAGATATTTTCAATGTTTAGAAACACTTTTTTTTAGACCCAAGGGTCGAATATTCTGAAAGTTTTTCACTAAGAGAAAGTGTCCTCATTTTTATCAAATGCGAAATGGTTCTCCAAAGTCTCGATAACGATGTTTCACGTTTGTATCTTTCTGAAAGGTGATACTCAAGATAAACCGGTGTTCTTCTAAATTATTTTCAAAATGAGGTTTTCGTTTTTAAAACCTATCCATTCCCGTTTGAGGGCTGGGTATGTATGTATGATGTTCGCGTTGTCATTATGATGTTTGCTCCCGAGTATGATCGAATTGGCGGTGTGAGCGTTGAGTCGTTTTCCACACATTTGTTGTGTTAGCCCTCTGTGAGAGGTGGGATGTTGGTGTTGAATATTGTCGCCTCATGGTGATTTCTGCGTTGTCGCGCATGTGCGAGCTGTTAGAGCTTGGTTTGGTATGGCCGTGTGCATCGGTAATCGATCCGTTATGTGTCGGTTGTTTAATGTCTTGTTACCTTGCTCCTGTTTTTGTGAATTTCGTGGATGAGGTCGGGGGTAATACCCATACTATTTTGACTTCTGTATTTTCTCTTTCTCCAATCTATCGATTCGCTCATGTTCGTTGATACCTTCCGGACTTGTTCTGTATTTCGGTTTCGTTGTTCGAACGAGCTGTGATCTTGTTTTGGGTCGATCTGGTTATCGTTGTGACTTTTCCGAGTCCGGTTCGATTCTTGTGAACCTTGTTCGGAAGTAACATCTTTTGGTTCCATTAGTTCTTTTATTCGAAGTGGATCGGATTTTGAACTTCTGTATTTTCGGCTCTGTCGACACGTTTATGTTCGTTGACATTTTATGAGCTTGTCCTACCCCTTGCTTTTGTTGATCGAACGAGCGTGGTATTGTTTCGGAATAACTCACTTGTCGTTGTGACTTTTCAATTGCTATTCCCTTTCCTGTGGATCTTGTGTGAATCACATCTTGTTGTTTTCACCAGGTCAAATATTGTCTCGAGCCGAGACGTGAACCTGGGAGTTGTTGTTTGAATTTTATTGTTCTTCGTGATTCGAACATGATTGTTCGATTTTTGTTGTCTCGACCGTTGTGGTTCGATCGTTTGATTGTTCGGTTTTTGTTGATCTCGTTTCGTGATTGTTGAGCATTCAGACTCCTTCCTAATTTCTTTATATTCGGGAAATTTGTCTCGTTTTCGATCTTCCAACCCTTGGGCGGTGGAATTCCGTATTTCTTCAGCGATTGGCTCGCGTTTTGATTGATGTACCGTTGGGGTGGTCGATCATATTGATTTTCGTTCGTTGTGTTTTGTGATTGTTAGGATAATTGACTTGACTATATTATCCGTTTGATGACGCTTGTCATTTGTTGGTTTTATTATATTCCTAACGGCGACGTTGTGTTGGTCGTCGTGGAGCGTGTTTTCACGCCGTATGTCTCTTTGCGTTTCTTGCAGCGTTTCGCCGTCGGGCGCGAGTTTTCGGTTTTTGCGTATCTCTTCGAGTTTTCCTGGCAGGATATTTCTTCTCCCTACTTGTTTTAAGTTTCGGGACGAAACTTCTTTTAAGGAGGGTAGAATATAATACCCGTAATTTCGAATTTCGGTAATTTTCTTTTTTTCGGCGGAAGTCCGTTTTGACGACTCTCTCATGACAGTTTCGTCATTCTGAGAATGATTAATTCTTCACTTTTTGTCATCCGAGTTCGTTTCGGTATCGTTTTGCTGAGTTCCGAGCTTTTTAGCGACTTTTCCGCACTTGAGTTCGATTCTTGCGAATCTCGTTCGAAACTGCTGTTTCGAGTTTCCCGTAAGTCCGTTTAACTTTGTTAGACGTGTTATGAACTTCGGTTTGGTTATTCGATCACGTATCGTGATTTTCAGACGTTTTGGGCCATTTTTGTAATTTCCCAAAGTTTGGGGTAATTACTTCCGTTGTCGAATTCCGACACTTCGGGTGGTCGGAATCGTGTGTTCTCTTAGCGCTTGGATTCGTCTTTGCGAGTACTTCATAACCGTATCTTCGATTGTTACTCAGGTTCGGGTTTCGGGGTCGTCCGGGCCGTCGGAGTGGCCACGGCCGAGTCACGGCCGGAGCAGGGCCTGGCCTGGCCGAGTTACAGCCGTAAGGTTCCGGTTACGGCTGTAATGTGTGCCAGTTACGACCGTAAGTGTGATGGGTATGGCTGTACGGGTCCTGGGCATCTTTCGGACGAAGGCTGGTTACGGCCGTAATATGTGCCAGTTACGGCCGTAAGTGCCCTACAGTTGCTGGACTGATTTTTTGACGAATGCCGGTTATGTCCGTAAGGCCTGCCGAGTACGGACGTAAGGGCCGAGTTACGGCCGTAAGGCACTGCCGGTTACGGCCGTAACCCTGCCGGCTATATATAGCCTGGGCTCGGCCAGACTTCATTTCTTACGCATTTTTCTTCCTTTTTCGGCGGCTGGCGACGGGAGGCTCGGGAAATCGAGTTCTTGGCCGATTCCAATCATTTCCAAGGCATTTTAGAAGATTCTTGTTGATTATATCATCATCCAATCCGTGTATTTCGTCGAATCAAGGTATATTTCTTGATTTTCCTTCAAGTTGACTTTTCGGAGAATTTGTTCTTGATTTCGATTCTAGTCCGATTTTGATACATCGGTTGGTGTAGTATGATGTTATTAATCGTGTTCTATGGGTTGTATATCCATATATCGAGTTTGTTTAACTCGATTGACGATTCGAGTGTTCTTGGGAATTATGGAACATTTAGTGTTCGATTAAATGTCCCAATGAGTTTCCCTTCGATAGTTTGTTGGGATTTCCGTTGTTTTGGCCTTGATTCTCGTCGTAACCATGTGTTATTGTTCCTTCCGGAGGTTTATAGGTATTCGAGGATTCCGATGTTGAATCCCGTTTGGTGATTGATGATTCGTGTGGTGTTATTCTCGTAATACTCGTGGTGCTATCGCGTTCTTGATATTGTTCGGGGGTTCGGGGCTATTCGACCGCGTCCTATCCATCGTCTCGTTGCGATCGTGATTTCGAGGCAAGTACCTTGGCCATACTATTCTTGTTTTGTGGATATGATAATTGGTGATCGTCTTGGTGTATTTGTTTGTTTGTTTGAAATGTGTTTTCAAAAGGATTCGGCTAGCCTCGTTAAAGGCTCACTTTCAAACGCGTGTGTTTTGTAAATTGTGTGGGTTGTAAGTGGCTATGTGAATCCTATGGATATGTTTGGTGTTGATGATGCACTTGGTATTTGCGTGTGGACGTATATTGTTTCATTTCGGTGCATTGTGGTTTGACGAGGTGTTTTGCAAGTGTTTGATACCTCTGAATGAATTGTTTGGATATCTTTGTTGCATTGTGCTATGTGTTGTGATTTGTTTAGATAGCCAGCTCGGGAGGGTCCTTCGAGGCCTCGGGCGGGATCAATGATATGACTCTGTTCCCAAGGCGATGCTTGTGTTGTGATTTGTTTAGCTAGCCAGCTCGGGAGGGTCCTTCGAGGCCTCGGGCGGGATCAATGATATGACTCTGTTCCCAAGGCGATGCATGTGTTGTGATTTGTTTAGCTAGCCAGCTCGGGAGGGTCCTTCGAGGCCTCGGGCGGGATCAATGATATTACTCTGTTCCCAAGGCGATGCTTGGTGTGATATGTTATTTAGTGAATGTATTTTACTCACCGTGGGTTAGTTCGACGGGGCCACGATGGGAATTCCAATGGGTGAGTCCGGGATTCATGAGTAAAAACTTCACGAGTTTGTATTGATTTTTATGTCCGTCGAGGACACGTGATGTTGGGCTCTGACCCTGTAAATTGTTGGTGGTTTTCTATTTGCGAAAACAAAACCTTTGGGCTGTGACCCTGTTGATTTTTGGAAAGATATGATTTGATAATCCTAAATTGTCTTCTATTAAAACTCTCGATGGCATTTTAAACTGTTTCATAAATTGTTTCCCTTTAATTGTGGTCTTTCGGTTTTGGATGTTTTACCAAACTCATGCCTCGGGAAGTGCTTTTCGTTACTTTTGGATTTTTGAGGATTCCTGGTTATTGTTATTCTTGGAACTTGTATTGTATGGCTCGTATTTTTGCACTTGTACTTGCACTAACAAAACAATGGAGTTTTGCTAACCCCCGAGTATTCGGGGGGTGGATGTCTATTTTTGCATTCAGGTTTTGGAGCATAGCACAGGGTCGGCACGAAGGATGATGAAAGATGAACGATACTAATCACACGAGGATCCGTTGATGTCGTATTGGTCTAGTTGTATTTTCTTTTCCGCTGCAGTATCTTTTCCCCGTTGTACGAGAGTTTATTGTATTTGACCCCCGCGTGGGTATGTGTTTGGAATTGAGTTGCATGTAATTATTGAAAGACCAAGTCGGTCTACTGAGTCATTTTAGCCTTAAGGCGATGTTTAGATGTTTGATTTTAGTTATCAGCCTGGTAGATCCTCGAGGAGAGGGTCTACGGCGTGTAATATCCCTGAGTGGATTGGGGGTGTTACAGAGCAAGCCCTGGGAGTGGTAGTGCTGTTTACATCCCCCTGGACTGGCGAATTAGCGTACGCTACGTAGTCTAGCGCACGCTAATGTCGGGGGCTAGCGCACGCTGAGATTCCCGGTAGCGTGCACTAGCATGAGTGTCCAGTACTGGACAGTTTGCTACTGGACTCAATCCGCCCAGGTAGTGCACGTTATTGGTCGATAGCGCGCGCTACCGATACACTTTAGTGAATGCTACGGTTGGTGGATAGCGCGCGCTAACTGGATCAGGTGTGTACTGGACAGTTGCTTCTGGATCGGCTGATGTCCAGGTAGCGCACGATATTGGTTGATAGCGCGCGCTACCGAGAGATTATTGGCGCACGCTACATTTCGAGTAGCGCATGCTAACGGCCAGAAATCTGGCTACTGGACTGGGACGCTAACTGTATAGCCTGTAGTTTTATCCCGTTAGCGCACGCTAACCTTGAGGATTTGCGTGCGCTAACAATCCCTGTCTATATAAACCAGGGAGTTGACCTAGATGAACGTATTACGTTCATTTCTTCTCCTCCGCTCGGCTTAGAGCTCCTTTGGCGATTTTGGGCGATTCTTGGCGACTTCTTCTTCCAATCATCTCATCCAACATCTTCCATGAGTTCTTAGTATATTATAACAACATCAACACGAATCTTTCATCCTAATCCAAGGTAAAATCTCTTAGAACCCTACTTTTAGATAAATTGGGGGTTTTGGGATTTTCGTACGATTCATTCCATTTTGTTGGTGGATTCATGTTGAATATGGTTAATCTTGTCGATATCATTAGTTTTCCTACGGATTCATGGTATATTTTCATGGTTTTGCGAAATCGAGAGGGTTTGGTTGTGGGCCGCCCTCGTTGTTATTTTTGTACGAATATACATGAATCGTAGGCGGGTTTGCGGGTGTATTCCATTTCCCTATTCTTCTAGAGTTGGTTGTGATTATGTTCTTCGAATCGTTAGGTTCGGTTCCGTTGATTCCTAGCGTTCGTTGGTGATTATCCTTTCCGTGCGTTGCGTCATCAATTATTCAAGGCAAGTATTTTTGGAAACCTTTATGCTTAACGTGGAATGGTAATGTATTTTGTGTGTGATTTGCTCACCTCGGGATGGTCCGACGGGATCATGGAGGGAGTCCAAAGGGTTGAGTCCTCGATTCATGAGTTTGTTTAGCTAGCCAGCTCGGGAGGGTCCTTAGAGGCCTCGGGCGGGATCAATGGTATTACCCTGTTCCCAAGGCGATGCATGTGCATGTTTTGTTTTATGATATGGCTAGCTCGGGAGGGTCCTTAGAGGCCTCGGGCGGGATCAATGGTATTACCCTGTTCCCAAGGCAAATTGTTTGACTGTTTGTTTCCAGAAAAGACATGTCTGGTTTTGACTTTTGAAATTGATTTTGGTGCATTGTACTATGAAATGTGTAAGCAATTAGTTTGCCTTGATTACTTGTACTAGCGTAATTGCTAACCCCTTTGGGGACCCGTTTTGGGGAAATTCTTGTTATGGATTTCAGGTTATGATTATCCAGATGAGCGAGCACTGGGACAGTACAAGGATGTTGGCCAGGGTCGTTGACATGTGCATTTGAGTCTTCTTATTCCTTTTGTCCATTTCGATATGGTTGTTCCCACAAGTTATAAACTTATAGATTATACTCGCGAGTACTTAGGCTTTTCATTTCAAACTCCGTATTGTATTACTTTAAATTGTTACATTGTCGGAATGATGCTTATTTCACCGGTTGCTCCGGGCGTATCTTTATATGTCATATTGTTTAAATGTGTGTCCTCGCTAACCGAGATAATTAGTCGAGTGGTGTTTTCTTGTTGTAGCCTGGTGGGTCCCATGTAGGGGTCCACAGCGCTGTAATATACTCCGAATATCTCGAGGTGTTACAGAAAATTGTATCGGAGCTCTAGGTTTATGGATACCTAGGCTTGTCGGTTATTTGGGTTTAGTCGTGTTTTGTTTTGCACATTGTCACACCGCTGCCGGCATCTCAGTACTTCCAGTGTTCGTAAGTTTCCTTACTCGATTCTTTACTTTCTCGTACTGTATTCCGTTTCTTGAACTGTGATTATTCTCTCTCTTTTGCTTATCATCATAGTTGCTTTTTCCTCCCTTACTCATCCTCGATATACTTCTGTTATCTCTTAACAACAGTATGGATGCCGGAGGAAACCGCGGTCGTGGTCGTGGTTGTTAGGATTGTATACTGCAAAGCATACTTTATGCTTGTATTGCCTAAATTCCCTGTTACTACCTATGAGGATATTAATTACATTTAATCACATGTTTTGCATATTAATTCACGTTATGGTTATGCAAATGAAATGTCTAATTATTTTATATTGTAGATAATGTGGTGTGTTGGTGTCACAGGGAATATCACATTATCGGTGCCTTATAAAATAATATAATAGTTCACAACCTATATAATTATTAGACAAATTATATAAAGGGTTGTAGTGTATGCTTGAGAATAGTTGGTCTTGACTATTAGCATACATTAGCGTATTTGCATACGTTGAACAGGATCGAGGTGAGATAGTGTCTTCTGTACTGACTGTAAGAAGAACGTAAATCTCGGATAATTATTATTTCTTAATTCTAAGTATATAATATTCAATTATGTATTTATAATACTTATTGCTTTGATTTACCATAGGTGAGAGTCAAAATGATCGACTCAATAAGCCTCGTATCTTGGGCAATAATATTGTTTATACGACAATTATTATTATTACTAGAAATCGTGTCCCGACTCGTGCGGGTTGATGATGTCCCCTTGAGGTGCTCGATAATGATTATTATATTAAACCCTGCAGGTGGATTTAATTTCGATATAATAATAAGGTTCGAGTGGTACTACTCTTGGATAAGATATTAATTAATTAAAGTTGTCAGTAGCTTATAATTAATTAATAGACATTCGATATCTTAAACACGGGAAATAATATATTTAATAAGGAGCCCAATTTCGTAATTTGGAATTTTGGTAGAAAGTGCAATATCAACTTTTTAGTGGACTAAGTTGATATTAATAGATTCATCATATATTAGGAAGAGTCCTAATAAGGTAAGATGAATTAATTGGGAGTCCTTCCATAATTCTCCTTTAGATCCCTAGTAGTAGTCCAAGAGCCTATAAATAGGACAATGGGGAGGTTGGCTGATTTTATCATTAATATACACAAGAAATTTCGATTTTTCTTCTAAGTGTTTAATTGTGGATCTTGACTTGTGTCTTTGATTCCACAATTGAGAGAACACTTTAATTCTTGCTATATATCGGAATTACTTGAAGAAAAGAAAATCGAGAATTGTGAGGCATATTGTTTCGGCCGATCCCATAGGTGTCCAAGTAAGATCCGGTAGCTCGTTGCCCACACAACGTCCGGTTCAAGGCGGATCATACTCTAGAAGATCTATAGGTAGAAATACAAGGCGATCAAGACGGAAGTAACCAACACGCTTCAAAAGGTAATATCCTATGATCTTGGATCTAGATTAGGATATTTTAATTAATCAACATATTTAATTAATAAATAATAAATAATATTTAAATTGCTTATTAGTCTTAGTAATTAATTAATTAGCATGCCTAAATAGATCTAATGCTCGTAGATGCGTAAAACGCTATTATCATCTTTCCCAAACTTCGCTTCCACTGCGTTTTACTTTCCAACAATTGGTATCGGAGCCGGATTTTTAGGCTTTTGCTATTTTATTTAATTTTAGTGATTAATTAATAGCAATTTAAAATATTCATATATTTTGATGTTGGAATATTTTGCTAGATGTGTTCTTGCAGGTGATATGATCCAATTATCATGGTTTATATGAATGGTGTATTTATTTATTTTTTTATTAATTATGCAATTGTTGGTTTGGCCCGTTTTTTGAGGCATGTAATGGTTTTTTCCCGTGAGAAAATCCGCGGGTAGTTCTAGGTGGTTTTATTTTTCGTGTAATCGTAATGCAATTTCGATGTATTTTATTTCGTATAAAATTGTAATCGAATTCGGAAAAGATGGGATCACGAAGAAATAGAGCAGAAGTGAACTCGGATCGGGCTGGAGGAGCATGGCCGACAATGAGCAAAGCGGGCCGCTGAGCAAAGACACGGCCGTCGCTGAGCAGCTGAAGGGCCGCAAGCGTGCGGCACTGGTCCGGCCGGTTATTTGGTTCGGGCCAGTCGTCGAGCTTTGGTCCTATCCGCTACGCCGTTCGTTGCCCATTGAAGTCGGGATTTAAAATTAAATTTTTTTATGTAATTAATTTTGCATAAAAGTGAAATTTTAATTTTGAAAATCCACGGCCCGGCCGGGGAGGAGCGACGAGATGCTTGATTCAGTGGGAGAGATCGAGTCGAAGATTTTCTCGGATTCAACTCAAAGAAGAAGACCATGATAATTGGATAAACTTAATTATCCATGCTTTATTTTGGTTTTTATTGTTTTGATGTATGGCATGTATGGATGTATGCGTGATATGTTTCCTTGCATGTTAGGACGAGAAAATTAAAAACCTTAAGGCTAAAATAACTAAGTGATTAAATTGAATTATTTTTTTAAAATAAAATCAAATTGGCCTCTATAATTAATTTAAATTGTGAAGTAATTAGCATGCGCGTTGACATTAGAGTCTTCCTCCATATCGGATGTGCTAATTATAGGTTCACTAGTTTTAAATTTCAAAATGATAACATTAGGTAAATATTACTTTTTATGATAGGACCTCTCCATCTGTAGGACTATTATTTAAAAGATAATATTTTAAGGATGTTAAATTATGGTGTTCACTTAGGTGTATTAATTAATAAGCTCCCCATCGGAGTCTATGTTAATTAATACATGGCCAAGAGGAACCAACTATTAATTTTACTTGTCATAACGTAATTTGACTAGATAGTAAAATTAAAGACGTAAAACTCTACTTGAAAAATGTGTGTGTAAACGTCCACACGATCGTGGCTTGCATGTGCGGATTTTTCGAGGTGTTGGTTGCTAGCATATATATTGTGTTTTTGAGGTTTTTCGATATATTTTGCTATGCATTATGTGATGGATGTTTTTAATTTTTATTCTCAGATGTCTTTCAATCCAGTAGTTGTTATTCTCAAAGAAAATAAACTAGATGGCACTAACTTTGCCGATTGGAAAAGAAATCTTGACATTGTCTGTAACACCCCCAATCCGCTCAGGGATATTACACGCCGTAGAACCTTTCCTCAAGGATCTACCAGGCTGGTAACAACAAACGAACAACTCGACAATGCCTTTAAGGCTAAAAAGACTCAGTAGACCGATTTGGCCTTTCAATAAATACATACAACTCAATTACAATACATGCCCACGCAGGGGTCGAATACAACACACTCCCGTACAACGGGGAAAGAATACTGCAGCGGAAATAAAATGCAACTAAACCAATAACGTCATACGGATCCTCGTGTGATTAGTATCGTTCATCTTTCATCATCCTTCGTGCCGACCATGCTATGCTCCAAAACACGAATGCAAAAATAGACATCCACCCCGAATACTCGGGGTTAGCAAACTCCTTTGTTTTGCTAGTGCAAATACAAAGTGCAAATACGAGCCATATAATTCACATTCCACGAATAACAATAACCGGGAATCCTTAAAGATTAAAATACCACGAAACGAATACTTCCCGAGGCAAGAATTTGAGTAAAACTTTCCAAATCCGAAAGATCACAAATAACGAGAATGGTTTGCAAAATGGTTTAAAATACCCTCGGGAGATTTAATAGAAAACAAATTAGGATTATCAAATACTTCTCTTTCCAAAATCAACAGGGTCACAGCCCAAAGGTTTTATTTTCGCAAATAGAAAACCGACAACAATTCACAGGGCCAGAGCCCAACATCACGTGTCCTCAACGGACATAAAATCAACGAAACGTAATCACGCACGCGCATCGCCTAGGACCGGGACGCTACCACAGACATCCCGCCCGAGGCCTCGAAGGACCCTCCCGAGCTGGCTAGCTAAACAAATCAAACACATATCACAACCATAAGTTATCCCGGCATCGGGCTAACAAGCCACGAACCTCGGAGTCCCCGCAAGACGTACCCGATGATAACCCCACTAGTTATCCCGGCATTGGGCTAACAAGCCACGAACCTCGGAGTCCCCGCAAGACATACCCGATTGGATAACCCATGACACATACATCACAACCAAATCAAAACCATAAGTTATCCCGGCATCGTGCTAACAAGCCACGAACCTCGGAGTCCCCGCAAGACGTACCCGATGATAACCCCACAAGTTATCCCGGCATCGGGCTAACAAGCCACGAACCTCGGAGTCCCCGCAAGACATACCCGATTGGATAACCCTACGGTCTCGCCCGACCCATACTAGCAAGTATGGATCCCGGAGATTCAACAATCCTACCCGGAGGCACATCACGTATAACAAGCACACAACAATAATCGATTATGAGGCCAAACAACATTAAACATCGCAACCTCCTTTCAAAGGAGTAACAACTAACATCACATCATGTCAAAACCGCAATACATTGAAATGAAGCCATATATGTACACACGCATTATCAAACACCACATAAACTCCAAAGATATCCAAAAGATCCACGTAGTCACTTACAACCCACACAATTACAAAACACACGCGTTTTGAAAGAGAGCCTATAACAAGGCTAATCGAATCTTTTGAAAACTCGTTTCAAACAATCAAACAAACATATAAAGACGATCACCAATTATCATATCCATAAAACAAGAATTATATGGACAAGGTACTTGCCTCAAAATCGGCACGCAAGTATCCCGACGAACACGGCTCAACCGGAAAGCTTCGAAACGCCCGATGCAATCGAAAAGAAAGACGACAACGAACGGAAGGGTTCAACTCGGTTTCTTCGCAAGAAACTCGACCCTAACAATATATAATAAATAAATCAACGATCATACGATGAAGAATAATCGTAGAACGCCCGAAAACCCCTCTATGACATTCTACCGGACACCTTCAAGGCGTCGATCAAGAACTCGACCAAAACAACGAATCGATACGATCCAACCATGGAATAACAAGGTATATGATATAATACATCTAAATAATCATCAATCCATCATAATCCTAAGTTAAAACGGATTAATCGGACGAAAATAACCAAAATACCCAAATTCCCCAAAACTAGATTTCTAGGAAATCTGACCTGATTCGGTAGATCGGAGGATGTTATAGGATGGATGATTGATGATATGAACCTCAAAACTTCATAGATTTATTGTCCAACAACATCTCTCCATGATGAACTAATCTCCAGCCGCGGAAGGGAAGAAAATGAGTGAGAAATGGCTGAAGAAAAACGCTGCCAGGCCTTAAATAGGCCGACTGCCGACCGGGTTACGTACGTAACCGGCCACGGCTACGTGAATCGCCATGGCGAACTCAGCTGAAATGCCGGAAGCGTTACGTACGTTACCGGCCAGGGCCTTACGTACGTAACCGGCCTTACGTACGTAACTGCCGATCACTACCGCACGTTACTCGGCCAGGGCTGGCCTGGCCCCAGCATGCCCGGCCATGACTCGGCCGGGACCAACTCCTACGGCCCCGAAACCCGAACCCGAGTACGAATCGAAGATACAGTTACGAAGTACTCGCAAAGATGAATCCGAGCACTAAGAGAACACACGATTCCGACCACCCGAAGGCTCGAAATTCGACAATGGAAAGTAATTACCCCAAACTTTGGGAAATTACGAAAATGGCCCAAAACGCCCGAAAATCACGATACGTGATCGAAACACCAATCCAAAGCTTGCAACATGAATATTAACATTAAATGAACTTACGAGAAAGTCGAAACAACAGTTTCGGACGAGATTCGCAAGAATCGAACTCAAGTGCGGAAAAACCGCTAAAAACACGGAACTCAACAAAACGACACCGAAACGAACTCGGATGACAAAAAGTTCAGAATTAATCATTCTCAGAATGACGAAACGGTCATGAGCGAGTCGTCAAAACAGACTTTCGCCGAAAAAAAGAAATTACCGGAAATCGAAATCACGGGTATTACATTGTCGTGACTGCTGAGGGGCATAAATTTGTCTTAATCGAGGAGAGCCCTCTAGAACCAGAACCGGATGCCACTCCCGAAGATTTGGCTGAATTCCGAAAGTGGAAAAAGTCTGATGAGATGGCTCGCTGTTACATTTTGGCTTCACTGACAAATGTATTGCAGCATCATCATCAGACGATGGGTACGGCCGCAGAAATGATGAAAAGTCTCACCGAGATGTTTGGTCATCAGAACCGGGCGGCTAGACAAAATGCTATGAGGGTATTGATGACAACCCAAATGCGAAGGGACTCGATGAGGATCATGTTCGAAAATGATGTCTCATTTGAGCAGGCCGAGCATCTTGGGGCTACTATCAATGCGGAAACGCAGTCGATATTATCTTAGGCGGCTTACCTAGAAGCTTTGAGCGATTACGCCTTAACTACAATATGAACCATAGGACATATAGTTTGGCGGAACTTAATGAAACTTGATCTGTGAGGTCTCTTCAAACAAGGTTATCATCAGATTCTTGCGGCAGCCGGTGCTACTTCTTCCAAACCCAAATGGGGAAAGAAGAAGAAGCAGGTTGGCCAAAAGAAAGTGGCAACCCTCAAGGTGAAAAGCAAGGCTCCTCACCCCGAGGCGAACAAAAAGCCAAAGGGAAAGTGCTACAAGTGCGGTCAGAAAGGACATTTTAAAGCGGACTGCCCTGCTCTTAAGAAAGGTATGTCTCGTGCACTAGTAGTCAAAACATGTTTGACAGCTTGTTCTTCCACTTCGTGGATAGTTGATTCAGGCTCCACTGATCATGTTTGCTTTGACTCGCATGGTTTTCAGGTAACCAAGCAGCTTAGTGCGGGCGAGATTACCATCAATCGGCGATTATTCCGGGCTTATGGTACATTGCGATGGGAGTCGTGCAGTTGAAGATTAATGATAAATTATTAGTTCTCAATAATGTATTATTAGTACCGGATTTTAGAATGAATTTGATTTTGGTTTCTAAATTAAAAAGCGATGGTTATTCAGTTTCTTTTGATGATGATGCCATTATTAAGAAAAGAAGCGGTGAATATATTTGCAAAGGTATTTTTAATGATGGACTATATGTCGTTAATACTGCACAAACTTTTATGCATAAATCACTTAACTCTTTGTCTAAACCTAAAAAGAGAAAAGAACCTTCAAGCAGAAACCAAACATATCTGTGGCATTTACGGTTAGGACATGTAAACCTTGGAAGGATTCAAAGATTGGTAGATGATGGCCCATTGGATGATCTCCAAGTTGAGTCATTTCCAATTTGTGAATCCTGTCTGGAAGGTAAGATGACCAAAAGGGTTTTTAAAGCCAAGGGAAACCGTGCTCAGAATGTGTTAGAATTGGTTCATACGGATGTATGTGGTCCAATGAATATCCAGGCTAGGGGTGGTTTCGAATACTTCATCACGTTTATAGATGATTATTCGAGATATGGATACATCTATTTGATGCGACGTAAGTCTGAAGCCTTTGACAAGTTCAGAGACTTCAAGGCTGAAACGGAGAAGCGTCATGGGAAGAGTATCAAGTCGCTACGATCTGATCGTGGTGGCGAATACCTTAGTGGAGAGTTTTTGGATTTCTTGGCGAATGAGGGGATTTCGTCCCAGCTCACCGCGCCGGGAACTCCACAACAAAATGGTGTGGCTGAAAGAAGAAATAGAACTCTTTTAGAAATGGTTAGATCAATGATGAGTTATTCAGATTTACCTATTTCGTTTTGGGGATACTCCTTAGAAACAGCAGCGTACATTCTAAACCTGGTGCCTTCGAAATCAGTTCCAAAAACACCCACAGAACTGTGGAGTGGGCGTAAGCCCAGTCTAGGACATGTTCGGTTTTGGGGTACTCCAGCACATGTGCTGAATAAGGAAGCTGATAAGTTGGCATCTCATACAGAAGTGCGAGTGTTTGTAGGATACCCTAAGGGAACGAAGGGTGGCTTGTTCTATAGTCCCCAGGATCAGAAGGTCATTGTTAGCACCAATGCCCGATTTATGGAAGAGGATTATATGATTAGTCACAAGCCCATGAGCGAGATAATTCTGGAAGAGCTAAGGGGCGAGACTCCGTCTATACCAATCGTACAAGCGCCAACTAACACTGCACCATGTATCGATTCTGAAACTTTTACACCAACTCAGGATTTGCCTCGTCGTAGTGGGAGGGTTGTTCGTCAGCCCAAACGATTCATAGGTGTGGGAAAGTCTTCGGACTCAATCCCAGGCGAAGATGAATCAGTTCCCTGGACCTATAAGGAGGCAATCCAAGATAAAGATGCTGACTCCAGGCAAGAAGCAATGGAATCAGAAATGGGATCTATGGATTCCAATCAAGTGTGGGAGCTAGTAGAGCTACTTGATGGTGTACAAGCCATTGGGAGTAAATGGGCCTACAAGCGAAAGAAAGAACGTGATGGGAAGGTTGAAACCTTCAAAGCGAGGCTTGTTGAAAAAGGTTACACTCAGAAAGAGGGTATCGATTATGATGAAACCTTTTCGCCGGTAGCCATGCTTAAGTCAATCCGGATTCTTTTAGCTATAGCTGCGCATTTTGATCTGGAGATTTGGCAGATGGATATCAAGACTGCATTCTTGAATGGGAGTCTAGACAAGGAAATCTATATGCACCAAGCAGAGGGATTCATTGCCAAAGGAGAAGAGCGCTTGGTGTGCAAACTTAAGAAATCCATTTATGGACTTAAGCAAGAATCTAGATCTTGGAACACTTGTTTTGACGAAGTTGTCCAGTCATATGGATTCGTCCAATGTCCGAGTGAGAGTTTCGTGTATAAGAAATGCGATGGAAACGTGTTGGTGTTTCTTGTACTGTATGTAGACGATATTCTTCTGATTGGAAACAACGTGAAGGAATTGTCAGACGTACGGGTATGGCTATCTGAGCAGTTCGATATGAAGGATCTAGGAGAAGCAGGACACATCCTTGGAATTAGGATCTTTCGTGATCGGAAGAAAAGGATGTTGTGCTTATCCCAGGCATCCTATATCGATACAGTGCTGAAGCGTTTTAGCATGGAGAATTCCAAGAAAGGTTTTCTACCTTACAAACATGGAATTCAACTATCTAAGAACATGTGTCCTAATATACAAAAGGAGATAGATGACATAAAGATGGTCCCTTATGCATCTGCTGTGGGAAGTCTCATGTATGCTATGCTTTGCACTAGACCAGATATCTATCATGCCGTGGGCATGGCTGCTAGATATCAGTCAAACCAGGACCAGGACACTGGATTGCTGTCAAGCACATACTCAAGTACCTGAGAAGGACTAGGGAGTACATGCTTGTATATCAATCAGACGACCTGTTTCCGATGGGTTACACTGACTCAGATTTTTCATCGGACAAAGAAAAGTCCAAGTCTACTTCGGGTTATGTGTTTAGCCTGGGAGGTGGAGCCATTAGTTGGAGGAGTGTGAAGCAGAAATGCATCTCGGACTCTACCATGGAAATCGAGTACATGGCAGCCTCTGAGGCAGCCAAGGAGGCAGTGTGGCTCAAGTACTTCCTGCAGGACTTAGATGTGATTCCCGATTTGCCAGAGGGTATTACACTTTATTGTGATAATACTGGTGCAGTCGCAAATTCAAGGGAACCACGAGCCCATCAGGCAAGTAAACATATCAACCGCAAGTACTACATCATACGACACTTCGTAAAGGAAGGAGACGTAGTTGTAGCCAGGGTTGCATTGGAAGATAATCTTGCTGACCCTTTCACGAAAGGCCTACCTTCAAAAGTTTTTGAAAGGCATGTGGAAGGAATGGGATTACGGTGTATGGCAGCATTGCTTTGAGTATAAGTGGGAGAAATGAGAGACTATGTAATAGAGTAGTATACTTAAAAGCATGCTTTGAGTATAAGTGGGAGATTGTTAAGATTGTATACTGCAAAGCATACTTTATGCTTGTATTACCTAAATTCCCTGTTACTACCTATGAGGATATTAATTACATTTAATCACATGTTTTGCATATTAATTCACGTTATGGTTATGCAAATGAAATGTCTAATTATTTTATATTGTAGATAATGTGGTGTGTTGCTGTCACACGGAAGATCACATTATCGGTGCCTTATAAAATAATATAATAGTTCACAACCTATATAATTATTAGACAAATTATATAAAGGGTTGTAGTGTATGCTTGAGAATAGTTGGTCTTGACTATTAGCATACATTAGCGTATTTGCATACGTTGAACAGGATCGAGGTGAGATAGTGTCTTCTGTACTGACTGTAAGAAGAACGTAAATCTCGGATAATTATTATTTCTTAATTCTAAGTATATAATATTCAATTGTGTATTTATAATACTTATTGCTTTGATTTACCATAGGTGAGAGTCAAAATGATCGACTCAATAAGCCTCGTATCTTGGGCAATAATATTGTTTATACGACAATTATTATTATTACTAGAAATTGTGTCCCGACTCGTGCGGGTTGATGATGTCCCCTCGAGGAGCTCGATAATGATTAATATATTAAACCCTGCAGGTGGATTTAATTCCGATATAATTACAAGGTTCGAGTGGTACTACTCTTGGATAAGATATTAATTAATTAAAGCTGTCAGTAGCTTATAATTAATTAATGGACATTCGATATCTTAAACACGGGAAATAATATATTTAATAAGGAGCCCAATTTCGTAATTTGGGATTTTGGTAGGAAGTGCAATATCAACTTTTTTAGTGGACTAAGTTGATATTAATAGATTCATCATATATTAGGAAGAGTCATAATAAGGTAAGATGAATTAATTGGAAGTCCTTCCATAATCCTCCTTTAGATCCCTAGTAGTAGTCCAAGAGCCTATAAATAGGACAATGGGGAGGTTGGCCGATTTTATCATTAATATACACAAGAAATTTCGATTTTTCTTCTACGTGTTTAATTGTGGATCTTGACTTGTGTCTTTGATTCCACAATTGAGAGAACACTTTAATTCTTGCTATACATCGGAATTACTTGAAGAAAAGAAAATCGAGAATTGTGAGGCATATTGTTTCGGCCGATCCCATAGGTGTCCAAGCAAGATCCGGTAGCTCGTTGCCCACACAACGTCCGGTTCAAGGCGGATCATACTCTAGAAGATCTAAAGGTAGAAATACAAGGCGATCAAGACGGAAGTAACCAACACGCTTCAAAAGGTAATATCCTATGATCTTGGATCTAGATTAGGATATTTTAATTAATCAACATATTTAATTAATAAATAATAAATAATATTTAAATTGCTTATTAGTCTTAGTAATTAATTAATTAGCATGCCTAAATAGATCTAATGCTCGTAGATGCGTAAAACGCTATTATCAACTTTCCAAAACTTCGCTTCCGCTGCGTTTTACTTTCCAACAGTGGTCGTGGTCGTGGACACGGCCGGGGACGTGGGGCAGCCGGTGGAGCGGCCACGTCGCATTCTTCGGGAGCCGGCAGTATCGGCGACCGTCACAGTCATGCTTCTTCTCAGGAGCGCGCCGACCTTGGTATTGCGGCCGTTATGCAGCAAATGGTAAACCAAATGGCGGCGATAGATCAAGTGGTTCAAAACCCCGATCAGGCCCATGCTAATCGGGGCAGAGCAGACCGTTGGCTCCAAGATATCATCAAGATGCATCCTCCTCAGTTTTCGGGAGCATCAGACCCGATCGGCTGGGAGGGGTGGATCAAGGAGATATCTAAGGTCTTCGTTGCCACCAACTGTCCCGAGGACCACAAGGTCCCTATCGCCCAGTACTTTCTCACTGGGGAGGCTATGGATTGGTGGGAGGCCGTGGGGCCCAAAGATCATGTTGCTTCATGGGCCGAATTTCAGGAGCTGATGGAGACTGAATATTGCCCGTGGCCAGTTAGTCAGGCTCGAGTCCATGCTTTCTACGATGCTCAACCTCGGGATATTCCTGTGTCCTAAGCCATTGCCAATTTTAACAAGGAGTTAGGCTATGTGAAGACCCAAGTTGTCGAAGAGAGCGACAAAATTTTCCATTTTTCCAGGAGGATGAAGCTGTCCATTCGGGACTATATGTCTGGACTCGTCTGCACTACTTTGAAGGATTATCAGAGTAGGGCCCTCGCTTATGATATGTCGGTGACGGCTAGTGATGTGGCTCGTGAGAGCAAGAAGCAGAAGTCGGTCAGAAATTTTTCTGGTCCCAAGAGTGGAGACCAGCAGAAATCTCAGGCTGCAAATATTTCTACGGGCGGTTCGGCTCGTTTCTCTGGGAGCTTTCGGGGTGCCGCCGGAACCTCCGCTCGTGAACCCACATGCTTTAATTGTGGTGTGCAGGGCCATAGGAACCGACAGTGTCCTCGTCCGATGTTTACTTGTCATACTTGTGGACAGTTGGGCCACAAGGCCCTCTTTTGTGATCAGATCAGACAGCTTCGCGGCGCCCGTTCTTCTCACCCAGCACCTATGGAGCCGAGTGTGAACCAGGGCTCATTTGCTCCGCCGCCTCCACCGAGTGCCGGCCGAGGTAGGGGTCGGGGTCAGCCCGCTAGGGGAGGAGCTTCCAGTGTCGGCTCTGCCTAGCCGCGTATCTATGAGATGAGGAGGGCCGATGACCCAGCAGCTACTGTGGCGACAGGTACCGTTCATATCCATCCCCATCCTGCCAGTGTGCTTTTTGATTCGGGTGCTACGCATTCATTCATTTCTCTAGAGTGTGTACGCCGTTTGAGTCTTGACTGCTTGTCACCTGGCGAGCCTTTCATCATTAAACTTCCTAGCGGTGATAGAATTGTCGGTGATCGAGAGGTCCGGGACTGTTCTGTGTCTATTTGTGAGAGGACTTGGCCCTCTAATCTTATTGTCGTGGGTATCGAGGGTGAGGATTTGATTCTCGTGGATGATTAGCTCGAGTGGCATGGCACAATCATGAACTACCGCACGAGAATCATCAATATGTTAGCTGAGGATGGCACCGAGCACTCTTTCGCGGGACGAAAGAGGGGAAACCAGAAGTTTGTTATTAACGCCTTGAAGGCGATGAGACTCCTGCGAAAGGGGTGTACTGGTTATTGGTGCTACGCCTTGAAGGCGGAGAATGGTGGAGTCAAGATTTCGTCGATTCCAGTCGTTAGCGAATTTCCTGATGTATTTCTTGACGAGTTACCGGGATTGCCACCGGACCGTGAGGTCGAGTTTGCTATAGAGTTAGAGCTGGGCGCGGCTCCGATTTTGAAGGCGCCGTATCGCATGGCACCTTCAGAGATGTCAGAGTTGAAGAAGCAGTTGAGTGAGCTTCTTGAGTCGGGGTATGTTCGGCCGAGCGCCTCGCCTTGGGGCGCACCGGTCCTGTTTGTGCGAAAGAAGGATGGTTCACTGCGTTTGTGTATCGACTATCGCGAACTAAATAAGGCGACCATCAAGAACAAGTATCCTTTGCCGAGAATTGATGACTTGTTCGATCAGTTGCAGGGAGTTGTGGTATTCTCGAAGATTGATTTGAGATCGGGGTACTACCAGCTCTGGGTGAGAGAGTTCGATGTGCCGAAAACAGCTTTTCGGACGAGATACGGACATTATGAGTTCGTAGTTATGCCTTTCGGGTTAACCAATGCGTCGGCGGTGTTCATGCAGTTGATGAACAAAGTCTTTATCGAGTATTTGGATAAGTGTATCGTCGTCTTCATTGACGATATTCTTATTTATTCGAGGAACGAGGAGGAGCATGCCCATCATTTACGAGTAGTGTTAGACATTTTGAGAACCGAGCAACTCTATGCGAAGTTCTCGAAATGTGAGTTCTGGCTAAAGGAAGTGACGTTTTTAGGTCACGTGATTTCAGCCGATGGGGTTCGTGTGGATCCGCAGAAGATTGAGGCAGTGTTGGATTGGGCGCCGCCCAAGAATGTGATGGAGATCCGTAGTTTCTTGGGTTTGGCCGGTTACTACCGTAGGTTCGTCGAGGGTTTCTCGAAACTAGCTCGGCCACTTACACAGTTGCTCCAGAAATCCGAGAAGTTCATCTGGAATGACGAGAGTCAGTTGAGTTTTGAGGAACTGAAGAAGCGTTTGACCTCAGCCCCGGTTTTGGCGTTGCCATGTGGCAATGAGGGTTTTGCCGTTTACAGTGATGATTCGGGTCAGGGTCTTGGGTGCGTATTGATGCAGCACGGCAAGACCATTGCCTATGCATCGAGACAGTTGAGGCCGTATGAGCTGAACTACCCTACTCATGATTTGGAGTTAGCGGTAGTTGTTTTTGCGCTCAAGATTTGGCGTCACTACCTTTTCGGCTCTGTATGTCAGATTTTTACCGATCATAAAAGTCTGAAATACATATTTACTCAGCGGGAGTTGAATATGAGGCAGAGGAGGTGGTTAGAGCTGATTAAGGATTATGACCTCGAAATCCTTTATCATCCGAGTAAGGCGAACGTCGTGGCCTATGCCTTGAGTCGAAAACCGATTGCGTTGCGAACACTTGAGGTCCTTACGTCTCAATCTGAGCTTCGGCGGGCTTTGATCGAGTTTGGTTGAGGTTTTGTTGCCTGGAGCTGTCAGGCAACTTTGTGCTTTAGAGGTTTCGTCGTCTTTGATCGATGAAATTAAGCTGAAGCAGTTAGAGGATCCGATGATTACTCAAATCCGAGAGAACGTTCTTAAGGGAAAGTCTCCTGGGTTTGTGATTCATGAGGATGGTGTTTTGAGATTCCAGAGTCGGCTTTGTGTACCGAACAACTTAGAGTTGAGACAGAGTATTCTGCGCGAGGCCCATGCTACACCTTACTCCGTTCATCCTGGTTCGAGTAAGATGTACAAGGACCTGAGGAGGAATTTCTAGTGGAATGATATAAAGGAAGAGGCCGCGCAGTTTGTAGCGAGATGTTTGACTTGTCAGCAGGTCAAAATCAAGCATCAACGACCGGCTGGGTTATTGCAGTCACTTCTCGTTCCGGAATGGAAATGGGAAGATATATCGATGGATTTCGTTACGAGTTTGCCGAGATCGAGGTTGGGCATGAATGGTATGGGTGATTGTTGATCGTCTGACCAAGTCGGCACATTTTATGGGCATCAAGGACACTTGGGGCCCAGAGAGTTGGCTCGTGTGTTTATCGCGCAGATTGTGAGGCTTCACGGTACTCCGAAGTCTATTGTTTCAGATCGTGATGGCCGATTTGTATCGCACTTTTGGAAGGTTGTGCATAAAGCGTTGGGTACTTGTCTGCGTTTGAGTACCTCTTTTCATCCCCAGTTGGATGGACAGTCGGAACGCACTATCCAGACATTCGAGGATATGTTGCGTGCTTGTGCTCTCGATTGGAGTAGTGACTTGGAGGAGCATTTGCCATTAATCGAATTCACGTACAACAATAGTTGGCACGCGTCTATTCGGATGGCACCGTATGAGGCACTCTACGGGCGGCGTTGTCGATCACCTATTTGTTGGAATGAGGCATCCAATTTGGTCGGGACCGAACCGGATGTCGTTTTAGAGATGAGGCGGAAGATAGAATTAATTTGGGAACGGATGTTGACTGCCCATAGTCGACAGAAGTCATATGCCGATGTCCGTCGTCGACCTTTAGAATTCAAGGTGGGAGACCACGTTTTGCTGAAGGTGTCGCCGACGAGAGGAGTTTTCCGTTTCGGGAAGAAGGGGAAGTTGAGTCCGAGATTTATTAGACCTTTCGAGATTCTCGAGCGAGTCGGTGGGTTAGCATACCGTTTGGCGTTACCCTCGGCCTTGAGTCATGTTCATAGCGTTTTTCATGTTTCCCAACTGAGGAAATATGTCCCGGATCCTAGTCACGTCATCAATTATGGTGAGATTGATGTCGCCGAGGATATTACTTTTGAGGAGCATCCTTTGAAGATTTTAGAGCATCGTGAGAAACGACTGAGACATAAGACCATCCCTTTGGTCAAGGTGTAGTGATCGAGACACGGTGTCGAGGAGGCAACTTGGGAAACCGAGGATAACATGCGTGCTAGGTACCCTGAGTTGTTTGTTTCTTAAGTTTCGGGATGAAACTTATTTTTAGAGGGGTAGAATGTAATATCCGCATTTTTCTTTCCCCTTGTATTTTCTTTTTCGGTGTATTTCTCGGTCGTAGTGACCCTCGTGTACCTTACAGTGTATCTTTCCCGTCATCTATTGATCTGATTCTCGTTATTGTTGTGCGGAACTGCTGTTTCGGGGTTGCCGTAGATCCATTCTATGTTTTGATGCATCTTGAGATGTTCCGTTTGACGTTTCGTTCATATTCCGGTGTTTTGGACCGTTTATATTTCGTACCTAGCGCACGCTATCTTTTCTGCATAGCGCACGCTAGGGGTCACTTAGTAGCGCACGCTACGACTGCTTCGTAGCGCGCGCTAGAGAGCAAGCCCTGGGAGTGGCAGTGCTGTTTCCAGCCCCCTGGACTGGCGAATTAGCGTACGCTACGTAGTCTAGCACACGCTAATGTCGGGGGCTAGTGCACGCTGAGATTCCCGGCAGCGTGCGCTAGCGTGAGTGTCCAGTACTGGACAGTTTGCTACTGGACTCAATCCGTTGCCCAGGTAGCGCACGTTATTGGTCGATAGCGCACGCTACCGATACACTTTAGCGCATGCTACGGTTGGTGGATAGCGCGCGCTAACTGAATCAGGTGTGTACTGGACAGTTGCTTCTGGACTCGGCTGATGTCCAGGTAGCGCATGCTATTGGTCGATAGCGCGCGCTACTAAGAGATTATTGGCGCACGCTACGTTTCGAGTAGCGCACGCTAACGGCCAGAAATCTGGCTACTGGACTGGGACGCTAACTGTATGGCCTGTAGTTTTATCCCGTTAGCGCACGCTAACCTTGAGGATTAGCGCGCGCTAACACTCCCTGGCTATATAAACCAGGGAGTTGACCCAGATGAACGTATTACGTTCATTTCTTCTCCTCCCCGCGGCTTAGAGCTCCTTTGGCGATTTTGGGCGATTCTTGGCGACTTCTTCTTCCAATCATCTCATCCAACATCTTCCTTGAGTTCTTAGTGTATTATAACAACATCAACACGAATCTTTCATCCTAATCCAAGGTAAAATCTCTTAGAACCCTACTTTTAGATAAATTGGGGGTTTTGGGATTTTCGTCCGATTCGTTCTGTTTTGTTGGTGGATTCATGTTGAATATGGTTAATCTTATCGATATCATTAGTTTTCCTACGGATTCATGGTATATTTTCATAGTTTTGCGAAATCGAGAGGGTTTGGTTGTGGTCCGCCCTCGTTGTTATTTTTGTACGAATATACATGAATCGTAGGCGGGTTTGCGGGTCTATTCCATTTCCGTATTCGTCTAGAGTTGGTTGTGATTATGCTTTTCGAATCGTTAGGTTCGGTTCTGTTGATTCCTAGCATTCGTCGGTGATTATCCTTTCCGTTCGTTGCGTCATCAATTATTCAAGGCAAGTATTTTTGGAAACCTTTATGCTTAACGTGGAATGGTAATGTATTTTGTGTGTGATTTGCTCACCTCGGGATGGTCTGACGGGATCACGGAGGGAATCCAAAGGGTTGAGTCCTGGATTCATGAGTTTGTTTAGCTAGCCAGCTCGGGAGGGTTCTTAGAGGCCTCGGGCGGCATCAATGGTATTACCCTGTTCCCAAGGCGATGCATGTGCGTGTTTTGTTTTACGATATGGCCAGCTCGGGAGGGTCCTTAGAGGCCTCGGGCGGGATCAATGGTATTACCCTGTTCCCAAGGCAAATTGTTTGACTGTTTGTTTCCGGAAAAGACATGTCTGGTTTTGACTTTTGAAATTGATTTTGGTGCATTGTACTATGAAATGTGTAAGCGATTGGTTTGCCTTGATTACTTGTACTAGCGTAATTGCTAACCCCTTTGGGGACCCATTTTGGGGAAATTCTTGTTATGGATTTCAGGTTATGATTATTCGGACGAGCGAGCACCGGGACAGTACGAGGATGTTGGCCAAGGTCGTTGACATGTACATTTGAGTCTTCTTATTCTTTTTGTCCATTTCGATATGGTTGTTCCCACAGTTATAAACTTATAGATTATACTCGCGAGTACCTAGGCTTTTCATTTCAAACTCCGTATTGTATTACTTTAAATTGTTACATTGTCGGAATGATGCTTATTTCGCCGGTTGATCCGGGAGTATCTTTATATGTCATATTGTTTAAATGTGTGTCCTCGCTAACCGAGATAATTATTCGAGTGGTGTTTTCTTGTTGTAGCCTGGTGGGTCCCATGTAGGGGTCCACGGCGCTGTAATATACTCCGAATATCTCGGGGTGTTACATGGAGTTCGGTACATGATGTGTACGAACGATGTTTGTGGCCGGGTAAGGTCCGTAGAGGCCTCCGGAGTTCGGTACATGATGTGTACGAACAGTGTGTGTAATACCCGTAATTTCGATTTCCGGTAATTTCTTTTTTTTTCGGTGGAAGTCTATTTTGATGACTCTCTCATGACCGTTTTGTCATTCTAAGAATGATTAATTCTACACTTTTTGACATTCGAGTTCGTTTCGGTGTCGTTTTGTTGAGTTCCGTGCTTTTTAGCGACTTTTCCGCACTTGAGTTCGATTCTTGCGAATATCGTTCGAAACTGCTGTTTCGAGTTTCCCGTAACTCCGTTTAACTTTGTTAGACGTGTTGTGAACTTTAGTTTGGTTATTCGATCACGTATCGTGATTTTCGGGCGTTTTGGGCCATTTTATAATTTACCCAAAGTTATGGGTATCCGTATCTGTAATTGTTGTCTCGACCCTTTTCTTGGTCGCGTATGATTAATTATTGCATTATGTTTTCATTTCGGGTCGATGATGTTATCCACGAGCTTTTCGTCGTGTTCGTTCCGTACGTTTTCGGAAATCGAGTCGTCGGATCATGACGGCTGAGCACTGGTCGGACAGGTGCGGCCGGCACGGTCGGAAGTGCTGGGCACTGGCCGGGAAAGCACGGTAGGAACCGGCGTAGCACACGCTATGGCCGGAAGGATGCGCGTGCTAACCGGAAGGTGTAGCGCATGCTATCGGGCGGCCCAACGTACGCTGTCGGGCTGGGCAGAGGGGTTACTGGAGTACTGGACTCGGGGATGATCGGCAGGTAGCGCACGCTACTGTCGGGCATTGCGCACGCTACGACCGGCAGGTAGCGCGCGCTACGGCCGGAAGGCTGCGCACGCTACCTGGCCGAGTCAGTAGGGCAGTGGGGGCTCTGGACTTCGGCCTGGGCCGATAGCGCATGCTAGCTCGGCAGCCTAGCGCACGCTAGTCCGGCCCAGTATAAATGTGGCAGAGCAGCCTCATTTTCACTCGTTTTTCATTTCCTTTCTTTTCGATCCGCGACTGGAGCTTCGGAGGTGGCGAAGCCATGTTGTTTAACAACAAATCCATGAAGTTCTTGAGGATATATCATTGATCAATCATCCTATAACATCCTTCGTTCCAGCGAATCAAGGTGAGATTTCCTAAAACCCTATTTTGAGAAATTTTGGGGTTTTTGCGTTTTTGTCCGATTCGTTCCGTATTGTTGATTAATTCATGTTGGGCATGATTAATCTTGGTAGTATTCTTGTGTTTAACATCATTTAATCCATTGTTCTTCATCGAATCGAAGTATAATTCTTGATTTTCTTCGAATCGACTTTTTGGGGGATTTATTCTCCATCTCGTTTTCCATCCGTTTTTGTTGGATAGATTTTGGTTAAATGATGCCGTTAAACATATTCTATGGATTGCATATCCATATTTCAACTTGGAATTCCGTTTTCGTGTTTTGTCGGGACAAATCGTGTTCTTGGCCGTTTTGGGGGAAACACTTGAACTTTCATCATTCGTTCTTTGAATTCAACGGCTTTGAGTCGTGATATGGAATTCATTTCATTGTTGTTATTGTCCTTCATAGTTTATTATTGCGAGTTGGCGATCGGTGGAGTCGGAGGGTTCGTAGTCGGTTCGTGTCAACATACTTCGGTCGATTCTCCGCGTTGTTCTTATTCGAGGCAAGTACCTTGCCCATACTATCCTTGTTTTGTGGATATGATAATTGGTGATCGTCTAAATGTGTTTGTTTGGTCGTTCGAAAATTATTTTCAAAAGATTCGATTAGCCTTGTTAAAGGCTCTCTTTCAAAATACGTGTGTTTTGTAAGTGTGTGGGTTGTAAGTGACTACGTGTATCCTTTGGATATGTTTGGAGTTGATGTTGTAAAACTCGTAATTTCGATTTCCGGTAATTTCTTTTTTTTCGGCAGAAGTCCGTTTTGATGACTCGCTCATGACCGTTTCATTATTCTGAGAATGATTAATTCTACACTTTTTGACATCCGAGTTCGTTTCGGTGTCGATTTGTTGAGTTCCGTGCTTTTGAGCGACTTTTCCGCACTTGAGTTCGATTCTTGCGAATCTCGGTCGAAACTGTTGTTTCGAGTTTCCCGTAAGTTCGTTTAACTTTGTTATATGTGTTGTGAATTTCGGTTTGGTTATTCGATCACGTATCGTGATTTTCGGGCGTTTTGGGCTATTTTGTAATTTACCCAAAGTTATGGGTATCCGTATCTGTATTTATTGTCTCGACCCTTTTCTTGGTCGTGTATGATTAATTATTGCATTATGTTTTCATTTCGGGTCGTTGATGTTGTCCGCGAGCTTTTCGTTGTGTTCGTTCCGTACGTTTTCGGAAATCGAGTCGTCGGGCCATGTCGGCTGAGCAGTTGGCCGGACGGTGGCGGGTCCTGGCCGGACGGTTGTGGGTACTGGCCGGGCTGACGCGGCAGGAACCGGCGTAGCGTACGGTATGGCCGGAAGGCACGCTATGGCCGGAAGGCTGCGCGCGCTAACCGGCAGGTGTAGCGCAAGCTGTCGAGCGGCCCAGCGTACGCTATCGAGTGTGGGCAGTGGGGTTCTGAGGTTCTGGACTCGGTTAGGATGTAACATCCCAAACTAGGCGGATATTACAGTGTCATGGACCCCCGACTGGGACCCACCAGGCGAATGAAAACTGATGAATTAAATAATATAATTGTAGTACCGAACCACATTATAGTACCAAATACTCCGATGAGGAGCTTAAGTACAATACACCAGGACAATATAGAATACTAGTATATTTTATATGAAGATAAAATACACCACCCTGAATAAATAAACATCTCAAATGGAATTTGCAGTGGAAAATACAAATGACGGAAATGACTGAAATGACTGAAATGACTGAAATAACCGGAATAACTGGGGCCCCCTACTAGTATCACTGGGACTCTTCGCCGTCAACATGCTCTTCCCGTGCCTTTTCCTTGCCGTGACCTGAAAACAAAATTTCCCAACGGGGTCAGTTACACAAAACAACAATACTCAAGTAATACACAATCATGATATATCTGAAGTTATGAAATATCGTTAGTTATGAATTACGCTGAAGAAGATTATCATAGTACGCCCGTAGTGTTCTGTGCAAGTGTACAAGACGGATGACTGGACACACCCGTCCTTGTACCTAATTAGTCTCACGGAGGTAATCGTTACCGTGTGCACAGTCCAATGTATCACTCCCAATACATGGCCATCGCGTGCCCGACTAAAAATTCCACACATCCGCACCCGGCCACGCAATATGAACCCAGAAGGTCATATGAACGAGAATGACCACAATGAATATCAATGGATAATAATTCGACAAGGTCAAGAATGACTCGCCGAGATGAAAATAATAGTGAAGTGATTGATAACTCAATGAAATGATTGGAACAATCGTTCCTCGTGAATGAAATGATTATTCGACAATTACAAGTCTCAATACGGTTAATACAATGATGAATGAGTTATCATTATGAATGAACAACAAAAGAAATGAATATCCTTTTAACCGAGTAAGAATTAACTTACACAACACCGGTGACAAATATCCTTCCACGAACAACGTCCTAATTTGAGATATCAGTCGCTCGAACAACCTTGAATAATACAATTACCAATAATCCATTCAATATACGAATCAAACATGAATATAACGAACTCAAAACGTCGATACGATTAAACCAAGTTCATTGGGGCATTATATCGAACACTTAGTGGCCAAACTTCGATTGTTTATAACCAAGCCTCAATAATACCAACATCAAATCCCCAAGAAGTGTTTCAAACCAACAAAACATCTTCAATACGATCAATAATCCATTATGAATATCCAAAATCGTGATTACAACAACGATTAATCGAAAACCCCCAAATCCAACTCAATATTCAAAGTGTTCTTGAATAATCCTTCAATAATCCAATGAATAATCGAACATATCCATAATCATGCGTATATCACTTCATACAACATGATCTTAACATCCAAAACATCATATTTCAACACAAATCGAAAATTCAAGAGGTTTGATGAATATTACCTTTGAAGATCCAAGCACTTTTGATCCGAAGAACACGCATTAGATCGACTATCCGGGCTTCACGATCGAAAGGAAATGAAGAAAATCAAACCCTCAAGTGATGGATGATGAAAAGTTCCTCCCCTCAAGCTCTCTCTCTCTCGCAGGTTGAAGAAAAATGGAAGAAATGAGCTGAACACGCTAAAAAAAACGCAATTATAGAGTTGGCGCCTGTGTGCGGCCCGGCCCAGTGTGCCGCGGCACGAGGCCATCTGCCCCGGTGATCGCGGCGTACGCGGCACGCACGAGCAGTGTGCCGGCGATGTCTCGGCAGTGTGCAGCCTGCCCGGCATGTGCCGCGGCACAAGTCTGAGCAGGTTTGGCGAAAATGCAATACGAGTGTGCCGCGGCCCGGACGGGTGTGCCGCGGAAGTGACTCGGCAGTGTGCCGCGGCCCTGCTGGCATGTGCCGCTGCACAAGGTACAGAGTGCTCGGCCAAAAACTGGAAAATGTGTGTGCCGCGGCGCACACTCCTTGTGCCGCGGCCCACACCCCCTTGGGTCCTAAAATGATGAAAAATGACCTGGGAAGGGATAAGAGCAATAGGAATTGATATATGATAACCAATAACACGAAATGGAAGTACGGAAACCCCAAAATGGTGGTTCCAAGTAATGATTACAAGGGTTCGTCCAACAAGAACACGATTTGAACAATGAAGAGATTTGAAATGACATGAATTCCAACGTCAACAACGACTAATGAATCAATTACCACGATCAAGATAATACTCTTGTCTCGATTCCCAAGTAAGGTTGAAACAATGAACAATATCGATACACAACTCGAAGTTATTCCGAACGGTGAACACGGATGAATGATTATTACGAGTGAAAAATTTACATAGTGACAATTACCGAATGAAATTACTGAATGATAATGACTGAATTACAACCGGGTATTACATACACTCCCCTTTAAAAGAGTTTCGTCCCCGAAACTAAGGGTCAAACAATTCAGGATAACTCTCCCGCATACTAACCTCGGTTTACCAAGTAGCCTCTTCGACTCCGTGTCTAGACCACTGGATTTTAACCAAAGGAATCGCCTTATTCCTCAATTGTTTGATTCGCCGCTCTAAGACTCGTATGGGTCGATCCTCATACGAATGATCATCAGCGATCTCGATTTCGTCGAACTGAAGTATGTGACTCGGGTCGGCAACATACTTCCGTAATTGAGAGACGTGAAACACATTATGAATTCGGCTTAATGCCGGAGGTAAGGCCAAACGATAAGCTAGCTTGCCTACTCGTTCCAAAATCTCAAACGGTCCAATAAATCTCGGACTCAACTTCCCCCATTTTCCGAAATGGAAAATACCTCGACTCGGGGATACCTTGACCAGAACGTGGTCACCCGTCTCGAACTCTAGTGGTCGACGACGGTTGTCTGCATAAGATTTCTGTCGACTCTGAGCGGTCAACAAACGACTCCTGATCAAAGCTACCTTCTCACGGGCGGCTATAAGCATATCGGGCTCGGTGCCGATTGATTCTGATAAGTCATCCCAACACAAAGGAGATCGACAACGACGACCGTACAAGGCCTCATAAGGTGCCATCTTAATCGAAGCATGCCAACTATTATTATACGTGAACTCGATTAATGGTAGTTGGGCTTCCCAATATTCTTTCCAATCGAGGACACATGCCCTCAACATGTCCTTCAAAGTCTGAATAGTCCTCTCTGATTGTCCGTCGGACTGAGGGTGAAAATATGTGCTGAAATTAAGCTGAGTTCCCATGGCACAATGAATTGATTTCCAAAAATGAGACACAAACCGTCCGTCACGATCGGAAACGATACTTTTAGGAGTACCGTGCAGTCTCACTATCTCTTTGATGAACAGCTGGGCAAGTCTCTCGGGACCCCACGTATCCTTAATCTCGAGAAAGTGGGCTGACTTAGTTAAGCGGTCCACAATCACCCAGATCATATTCATGCCACGACGACTCATCGGCAAACTCGTGATAAAATCTATAGAAATGTCTTCCCACTTCCATTCTGGAATAGGGAGAGGTTTCAGCAGACCCGCCGGTCGCTGATGTTCAATCTTGACTTGTTGACAGGTGTTGTTGCCCGAAATATTTATCCGAAAATTAAATACTGCTGGAATGGACGGACAACAAACAAGGTTGCGGGAGCACTTCCGAGGGGGTGTAAATAACACTAGATTTGTCGGGTTTGTTAGGCCTGGGCTTGAATGCTCTCGCAAGAAGTTATTAATACAAATATTCGTGGATACAAGTATTAATGTGATAATCTAAGTACAATGAGTGTAAAAAGATCCTATAATCCAGCTCTTGAGCGAAGCCTTGGTGTTCTTGCTCTCGGCCGATCGTCTTCTGTGTGAGAGAGGCTGAGAGGGAAGAATGAACCGAAAGATAGATGTTGCCAAGAGTAGGAGAAAGCCAAGTTGTGTTGTGCTTGTTGAGATGCAGCGAGAATCAGAGTTTCAGGAGCTAAAAATCCGATGGGAATCCGAGGGCTGTCCAAGTGCAGGGAGCCTTCTATTTATAGGGGCTGAGGAGCCTTGTATCCTGGCGGGCGATCGCCTTTCGGCCAATATAATAATGGGGCGATCGCCTTTAAGCCATATGGGCTGTCGGCCTAAAGTCCAAAGCAGCTGCTGGCTGCCAGCCGTGCGGTCCAATGAGGAGCCAGCACGCGTCCGGAGTCACTGTCACGGGCGGTCCTACTGACACCTTTCGGTGGGCCTGTCGGCTGGTGGAAAGATGCTGACAGGCTGTGGTCAACGATCCGTGATATGCGGATCTTGTCTCGGCACTGCACGTGGGTTCCGTCCTGGGCTTCGGCTTTTGCCGACTGGATGACCATCGGCTTCGAGCGGCATGAGGTGATCGTCATTAGCTGATCACTAGGGGACGGCATCGGTCGGTCACCAAGGGTCGATCACCAAGTGTCGGGAGATGATCGTCTGCTGGTCACCAGGAGTCGATCGCTAAGTACCGAGAGACGATCGTCTTAGATGTCGATCGCTCGGCACCGGGACTTGTCTTGGGACCTTCGGTCGGCCGATCTACCTCGGTTGTCGGGCTAAGGCTAGGTCGCCTGGTCTCTGATCGGCAGTTTTGCCTCGGCTGCTCGGCCGTGACTAGGTCGCCCGATCTCTGAGGCGATCGCCAGTCGGAGAGTATAATTCTCGACACATCAATTTCCCCCCAGCTTGCTCCGATGTTGAAGACATGGGGCGAGGTGGTTCTTGCTGGCGATCGTGTAGGATGAAGATGGGTAATCCGGTGAGCTGACTTTGGATTCAGACTTGGGCGGTTTGGTCGATTGGCTAGCTATCTTTCGGTCTTGTACCTGCAAAAAACAACATTGGCCGATCCCCCTCAGAAACTTGATGGTTTCGTCGTTTGAGGAATCGTGCACAGTCATGGAGTTCGATGTACTGACTCCATGACCGTGTCTTGTGCGTGAACGAGATTCAGTGTCTCGTGACTCATTTTATTGTGAGGGTCCTCGGTTAGGCTGCGCCTCGCCTCGTATTTAAACGAAGGGCGTGCGGTCTTGGTCTAGAGGAGTCCTTGCGCGGGGCGGCGTCGGATGATTCAACTCCACGTCCGCGGCTTGTTAGCTCTGCTTCCACCTCGGCCCGCCATGAGGATGGCGAACCTCGACGGTGTATGTTGAGATGGGGGTAGTGGCACGTCGCATTGTCCGGGTTCATCATGTTAGATGATGATCCTTTGAGGGCGGGCGATCGTGTCCACTGATTTGTTTTGGAGGGCCCTCAAACTACGCCGGCCTCGTATTTAAACGAAGGGCGGGCGATCTTGTCCCAAAGGGACCTTGCATGGCTGAAGCAGCCGGTTCCATCGACTACCAGGACCATGGTTGTACGTTGACGGTGGAGACGATCTCGTGCCCTAGTCCATCATGTTAGATGGTGAACTATCGATGGCGAACAAGTCCTCCGGGTTCAGTGATGATGCATGATAATGGATATCGGGCTGGAAGACTGGTGATCGTCATTCGGCAGACGATCGCGTTATTCATAGGTTGATACTGGCGATCGGGCTGGAGATCGTCGCCCGGGCGCCGATCGCGCTGCTCAAAGGCTGAGAAGAAACCTTTGTCTGGCCAGAAAGTCTGCGGCCTTAGCTCGGAAGATCGCGTAGGTCGAGGGTCGGTCCTTCGTAAGATGCCTGAACATAGGCGAAAGACCATGGAATCCTCCTAGTATCGCGTAGAGGGCGATCTCGTCGCTTACGAGCTCGTCGTTGAGGATGATCTCGTCTACCCAGTCGATGTAGTCCGAGTCGGACTCTTCTTCCCCTTGTTTTATTCGCAGCATGCGATGGGGACCTTCTGGCCGAGCGACCCTGGTGGCGAAGTACTCTGTGAAGACATTTGCCAGTTGGTTAAAGGAGCCGATGGACCTAGGCGGCAATGAGGCGTACCACCTGTGGACGAGGTCGTCTAGCGTCAGAGGGAACATTCGGCACCTGGTCGCGTCTGATGCCCCACACCCGATCATGTAGATGTTGAACTTGCTCAGGTGTGTTTCGGGATCCGATCTCCCATCGTACAAAGGTGTTTGAGGAGGAGCGATCTTGTGCTGCACGGGGGCAAGCTCGATGTGGACCGCGAGCGGCTCCTCGGCTCGGCGATCTTGCTCTTGGTGCTTACCCCAGATTCTAGAAGCGCCTTCATGTCGTCGAGCTGGCGTTGCATCGCGGCCATCGCCGTGGCTCGGTCGCTCGAGGATCGGCTTTTGGAGCGGGAACCGAGGCGATCGTGTACCGATCTCCTGACTCCGCTGCTGCCGACCTCGGCTATTTGGCGAGGGGGAGCCAGATGGCTGGGCTGCCTTCTGGGTGTCGGATAGGCCGAGCTCCTGGTGACGGACTCGAACTCCTTCGTCTCGTGGCTGGGGCCGGACTGCCCCGGTCGCCACGATGGGTCGCTGCCGAGGCGATCGAAAACCGAGGTGCCCCGGCTGGTGAGTGCCTCTCCTTGCGAACAGCAGCCTCCTGGCGATCGCTCGGTCAGAAACGCATTGAACTTCTGTTTGGTCTTTCGGCGGATGGCCGAGTGGGTGATAGCGGGAGGCGCGTCGAGAACACTCCGTCGCTCCTGTTGGACGGCCATGGCCTCGTCGATCTGTTCCGCGGTTCGAAACTGATCGAGCGAGAGGCTTGGGTCGCCCGTCATGGGCGGGATCGAGCGTCTCGAACCGCGGCGGCTACCCTCCGCCATCGGCTGTGGCTCGGATTGAGACGGAAAGAGACGTCTGGCGGGCTGGCCAGCGGCTTTCTTCGACGCAGAGGCGGAAGACATGATTCTGAAAGCTTTCTCTGAAGAACAGTGAGTGTTTCTTCAGGTATATGCCCCGTAGAACATTGAGTGTTCTTCGAGACGGTAGGAATAAAAATTTGAGGGTTAGATCCCCTTCTTCTAGCGGCAATTGTTGTTGCCCGAAATATTTATCCGAAGATTAAATACTGCTGGAATGGACGGGCAACAAACAAGGTTGCGGGAGCACTTCCGAGGGGGTGTAAATAACACTAGATTTGCCGGGTTTGTTAGGCCCGGGCTTGAATGCTCTCGCGAGATGTTATTAATACAAATATTCGTGGATACAAGTATTAATGTGAGAATCTAAGTACAATGAGTGTAAAAAGATTCAATAATCCAGCTCTTGAGCGAAGCCTTGGTGTTCTTGCTCTCGGACGATCGTTTTCTATGTGAGAGAAGCTGAGAGGGAAGAATGAACCGAGAGATAGCTGTTGCCAAGAGTAGGAGAAAGCCAAGTTGTGTTGTGCTTGTTGAGATGCAGCGAGAATCAGAGTTTCGGGAGCTAAAAATCCGATGGGAATCCGAGTGCAGTCCAAGTGCAGGGAGCCTTCTATTTATAGGGGCTGAGGAGCCTTGTATCCTGGCGGGCGATCGCCTTTCGGCCAATATAATAATGGGGCGATCGCCTTTAAGACATACGGGCTGTCGGCCTAAAGTCCAAAGCAGCTGTTGGCTGCCAGCCGTGCGGTCCAATGAGGAGCCAGCACGCGTCCGGAGTCACTGTCACGGGCGGTCCTACTGACAGCTTTCGGCGGGCCTGTCGGCTGGTGGAAAGATGCTGACAGGCTGTGGTCAACGATCCGTGATATGCAGATCTTGTCTCGGCACTGCACGTGGGTTCCGTCCTGGGCTTCGGCTTTTGCCGACTAGGTGACCATCGGCTTCGAGCGGCATGAGGCGATCGTCATTAGTTGATCACCAGGGGACGGCATCGGTCGGTCACCAAGGGTCGATCACCAAGTGTCGGGAGATGATCGTCTGCTAGTCGGTCACAGGAGTCGATCGCCAAGTATCGAGAGACGATCGTCTTAGATGTCGATCGCTCGGCATCGGGACTTGTCTTGGGATCTTCGATCGTCCGATCTACCTCGGTTGCCGGGCTAAGGCTAGGTCGCCTGGTCTATGATCGGCAGTTCCGCCTCGGCTGCTCAGCCGTGACTAGGTCGCCCGATCTCTGAGGCGATCGCCGGTCGGAGAGTATAATTCTCGACAGAACAACAGGTTAAGCATTTCGAAACAAATTCTGCGACTTCTCGCTTCATATTACTCCACCAGTAATTTTGTTTCAAGTATTTGTACATCTTGCTAGACCCTGTTGCGATATTTCTTACACGCAAGTGCACGTCATCGTTTACAAGTAATAAAGTGATAAGTAGAGTATCGTTCCCACGAGGACTGAATCTCTAACTACCGATTTTTGTGTATTCCAATTTTATTTGAACAATCGAATGTGGGTTTTTGCAATTAACAACTAAAAGAATTACTAAGCGACTAAACAGTAGAAAACGATAGCTTGAATAAAAGAAATCAAATGATGAATAAGTCTAGGGTTCTGAATCCACCTCGGTTTATCCGAATTTACTCTCGATTATCCGTAATAAATAATTTTCCCAATTTATTGAAGGCGGAGATTGCTAATATATTCTACCGCCTCTCCCGAGGTCAATAGATTTATCTAAAGGCGAATAACGCACTCTATCCCTAGGTGAATTAATTCGTCAATAGGCGAAAAGCTTAAAATCTCCCAAAGGCCACGTAGTTCCTATGAGTATATTCCTATCTCACAGAATAAAACGGTCCTCACCAATAGTTCCTCACCAAATCTCCTCTCCCGATTCGAATTGAATGATTAAATCAATACAACTATTGGCCAGATAATTGCAAGCATTAAACACAATTGGGAAAACTCAACAAAAAGGTAATTAATTAGATAATCTCAAGCAATTCGTCAAAACAAAGGTTTCATTAAAACCCTAGATTAGGGCTTTAGCCTGACATACTAATAATTGAAAATACAGAATAGATAAATGAAAACATAAAAATCAAATGCAGATGAAGCTCGGATTCCTCCGTTCTTCAGCTTCCGCCCTCTGCCTTTGAAGTCTTCTGCTTCCCTCTTCTTCTGCCGTCTCCAAGCTTAAGCTCCAAAAGATACCAGATCCAAAGATAATTAATTAGGGTCTTAAACCCTATTTATAGCTCAACATATCCTCCAAATCGCGTCCGTATCCGTAGGTCGAAAACTGGCTTCGAAACGGACCTAATTCGCGCGGACAACCAAAAACCGCCAAGTGTGCCGCGGCGCACTAAACCTGTGCCGCGGCACAGAGCCTTATTGGATGCACGGCCGTCAATTTCTTACGTACGCGGCTCACTGGTATGCCGCGGCCGCAGTACGCTTTACTCGCCTTTGGTGGTGTCTTCTGTGCCGGCCCCCGCTTCCTTGTCTGCGGCTCGAGTCAGTTGCCGTTTTCGCCCGTTTTGCCTCGTTTTAGCTTCGGACTTCAATTTCCTGTCAATCATACAAAATTAAGGCATTAAAGGCTCATTTAGACAATTTCACTCTCCAAAATAATACAAAATCTTGATAAATAAGCGTATAAAAATACGCCTAACAAATACCCCAAACTTAAGCCTTTGCTTGTCCTCAAGCAAAAGAATTAAATTGATAAAGAATGTCGTGAATCATCGTGCAACTCATAGTGTTCAACCTAATCAATACTATCCTTTAATTCTCTCTAAATAATACGAGTGTCATAAAAGCGAGCTGCACTCAGAATAATGATTCCGCAAAGTAATCAAGTTTAGTCCTAATCACTCGTTCATGAAGAAAATCCAGCTCAAAGATTAACAAAACGTGAGTCAAATCGACCGTCAATATGAAAGGCTAAAATAAACAAGCTAGTTCGTTCCGTTCCACAGTCTAATGGCACAATTTTCACGAGTTTCATAACAAATAAACCTCGGACAGTATTCCCTTATGTATATGTTCAAGAATTTGATTCGAGTTGACCACTAGGTTAGGATCTCGGGATGTTTCATCGGGATAATCCTAGGATGGAACTTCCATTCTCATGTATTGGGAAACCGTTTGACGTAAAAGACACTCATGGGGCACATGGATGCTTCTAGTTACTAAGTTCCCTTCTATAGTGGAGAAACAACTCGAATATATAATTTCCGCATGTCCGAATCAAGGTCGCCGTTTTACGCGAGAGTAAACAGCGGGTCACGCGAATACCCCGATTACTAGGCTCCTATCATTGGCACATGTGAAATATCTAAATCACTAGTCTAATCAGTCGTCGTTTTACGCGAGAGTAAGCAATGGTCACGCGAATGCCCCCGGTTACTAGACTTCCCTTCATAGAACAACATTATCTCGACTTTTGGGAAAAACTGACCGACTCTAAACTCAATCTAAGTGCCAACACGACTAATATAACTGGACGACTAACTAACCGAAAAATGTAACCAAACGTATCGACGGTGATTTTAAAACAAGTATGTATCCTCTCTTATCCGCCAAGACCTCTACAATCACGAAAAAAATTTCGGACCTAAATGAATACTAAGCAGAACAGAAATTACTGACTACAACGCGACTAGAACTCGACCGTTTCTTCAGAGAGAAAAACAGTATCGTAACATCAGTATCACACAAATAGAATCACGAAAAATTCATGAATAGAGAAAAACTAAGACAAGCAAGGCTATAAAATTTTACGCAAAGTAATGAAAAGTGCAACGAAATAAAGTACAGCAATGAAATAAAGTACAACAATGAATGTAGCAACTGAAAGTAAATCCCCCCCCCCCCCCAAACTTAGGACGTACATTGACCTCAATGGACGAAATATGATATGCAATAAAAGTAAAAGGTCAAGTACTCCCCTCCAGTCCGCTTAGGAGCTGGTGCCGGCATCGTCCGGTGAGGAGGGTGGTGTGGCTGGCCGGGCGGGTGCAATAAATGGCCCGTCGGGATGCATGATATGAGCCGTCCATGCGGCAAGGTGCTCCTGATGATAAGCATCCCTCGCAGCCAGACGCCTCTCCTCTCATCGGCTGGCTCGGCGGGCCTGCTCTCGCATCTCGGCTCTGACGGCAGCAATAACGCTCTCCCGCTCCGTCCGCTGCTCCTCTCGCATGGCAGCCATCAAACTCTCCCTCTCGCTCCTCATCTCATCTCTCTCTCTCATCGTCTCCTCTCTCAGCTCCTCTCTCTCTCTCCTCAGATCCTCTCTCTGCTCCTCTCTCTGTCTCCTCAGATCCTCCCTCAGCCCATCAAACAACTCCTGCAACCTCGCTCTGTCGGGCGGCGGGCCGGCATCTCCATGTGTCAACAAAAGCGGCTCGGGGGATCCCTCGTGGGCCTCCTCTAGAAGAAATCCTCTCCCCCGAGCGTGCGCCGGCGCTCCTCCCCACTGGTCAAAGTGTGATATGATGCGGTGGTCGATCGGGGCCTGGGGGGCAAGCATCGGCTCGTCGTCTGAGCACGTCAGCCCCGACTGCCGGCACAAAGCGCAGATGAGAGAGAGGTGCTTCAAGCCCGTCTTGGCCCCCCTGGATACACTGGAAGATAGATCGGACCAGGATGGGGGCCACATCGAAACGCAGCCCGGAAGTGATAGCATAAAGTGTCCGGGCGCGGGAGAGAAAGACAGTACGGATCTGGGAGGTGGGGTCAATGCGTGCGCAGATAAAATAAAGCCAGGCACGCCCGAGCCGGCTGAGGCGCGAGCTCTTGAAGTGGAAAGTGGAAGAACCCTGTGCTCGCTGCTCCCAGTCGGAATCGGGCTGTGCAATGGTCTCGAGCAGGGCCTCCTTCGTGAGGCTGGTCATCACTCGGTCATAGGCCGACTCATCAACCACCGGAAGCCCAAACAGCCTCCGAATAGCAGCCGTGGAGAAATCAACTGTAACCCCTCGGACATCGACCTGAGTCCGAGACTCTAATGACGGCAATGTATGCCCTGCCCGAATGTGCTTCAGTAGTGCGCTGGCGTAGAACTCCTGCACAATCGAGATAACCACTGGCTCGGGAGGTGCAGCAAATATGGCCCACCCCATCTCATCAATCATGGTAAGCAATTCTCCGTCCTGAGGAGCTGGAGTAAATCCCCTCTCTGGAATAAGCGGTCGTGGCCGGATCTTTTCATTGAATATCTTGTGAATTTCGTGTCCAGCGGTGCCCCTCCGACTCGGCCCGACTACGAGAGGTCTCCCCTCGAGTGGGGGATGACTGGGTCCTAGCTCTCTTGCTCAGTTTCTTTGTTCTCGCCATAATCAGTCCTGAAAAGTACAACACGAGGGTTTATTCACGCAAACAATAATAACAATGATCTACACTTGGCTAAGGATGTCCAGCCAGAAATCCCGAATTTAACAAAATAGCGCATTCGTGAGAGAAGGATGAAATTGGACTTAAACGTTTAACCTGGATGTAAGGGTTGGGCTTGCTGTAAATTCAGCGTATCGTTGCGAAAATTCAAAAGATTGCTTTTCCAAAGAAAATTTTTCACTTAGGCAATTTATCAAACACCTTGAGGGCACGAGTTTACTTGAAGAATAAACATGGCTATAGCTCGATTCAACCCCCAAGAACAGAAACACAATTCAATCATCATCAACACAACACACTCAACTCATTCATATTCCAAACTAACCATGAAAATTCGATTAAAACTACCATGTTATTCCCTAAACCATCCTAGAAATTTTGAAGGAGAATAAACATGTTCAATCCATCCAAAGCATAAACAACTTCAAATTTAAACCATAAAAAGTCTGATTAAACATTGGAACATACCTTTTGGTTTTGTGAAGATTGCAAGAAATCGCAAGAAAAAAATTTGAAGAATGCTTGGCCGATTCGCGCGCGAGTAAGGGAGAGGGAAGGGAAAAGAAAACGTGCACAGGAGTTCGGCCGATTGAGAGTTATAAGGTACAGCCCATTCGAATTCAGTATTGTGTGCCGCGGCTAAAGTGAGCGCGGCACAGTCTGATCCCTTTTACTGTTTTCGTGTTGTCGTGTGCCGCGGCACAGATTTCGTGTGCCGCGGCTCAGTGCTCAAGTGTACCGCGGCTCATTTATGCCGTGCCGCGGCACAGGGTACAGTTGGTTTAGCCTCCCCTTACGATTTATGTGTGCCGCGGCTCACAATACCTGTGTCGCGGCTCAGACTTCAGTTTCTTCCCTGGGACTTTTCTGCACAGAATTTTTAGAAGAACACGTTAAAAGCGAGAGGCAGAAGCAAATTGAAGCACAAAAATGAAGAAAAAATAAAAATCAAGGATGCAAGAAAATTAAAGGAACGCAAAAATCTACAACTACGAACTCGGGTTGCCTCCCGAGAAGCGCTAAGTTTATAGTCTTCAGCCGGACCTATTTGAAAATATTAGTTCGCTTTTCGCAAACTCCATTTGGTTTCCGCCCTGTTCATCGAACCGTTCATATATTTGTTAAAATTATGACCATTGGTCGTTAGCGATTCGAATTTCGGTTCGGTCATCAAATGTTGTTTGCGGAAAGGTTTCGACGTGAACAACTTCCCGAAACACCCGTTTTTTCCATGACTAATTGTCCGCTGGGCTTTCGGCTTACTCTCCTCCTTCACAAACGCACTCAAGACTGTTAGGAATACTTGTTAGATTTTGATGATGTCATTAATTTAAAATCAAATGAGTATCTTCCATAGGCCAAAATACGTTAAGTATAAAATTGGCAAAATGTAAAGAAGAACCAAATGAGTATCTTCCATAGGCCAAAATACGTTAAGTTGGCAAAATGTAAAGAAGAACCAAATGAGTGTCTTCTATAGGCCAAAGTTAGTTAGGCTGAAAATCGGCTAAGTACTAAAGTACAGTCTAGTCTATCAGAGAAATCTGGCCGACTCAATCGAGTAGCCACAGTCAACTAAAATTTTATCGGAGAAGTTTGACCAGATGCTGAGGAACCTCGGGGAAGTCACACGACTGGACAAGTCTCAAACGATATACGGCCAGTGAACCTACTGCAGAAGTAAGCCGCACATCGTCTACTCAACTCTGACCCTAGTACTCCAAGTCCACGTCGGCATGCTTTGAAAAGTCAAATATTACGGAAAGCTCACATGCAACGTGAAGAGACAAATTGGAGTGATTCCATAAGAGATATGATTTATTTAAATCATCGACCCACCGTGAAGACTTTAATCCTTTTATATTCAAAAGATTCGGCGCTCACATGCGAAGTCATCACAACGGTCGGAAGATGAAATTAAATAATGGGAATCCAGACCTTGCAACGTTCGAGAAAAGATTAAACAATGAAGTCTCCCTCCAACGGGATTTGTTGATTTGCAACGGCTACAAGGAAGAAGCTCGAGATCGTGATCTATATATATCAGAGATCTGGCGAGCAACTACCGGTGCGAACATATACTCTAGCGATCAAAGCAAACAAAGCAATCTCAAGCAATCAAAAGCACCGTGAAAAGAGCGGATCCAAAAAGTTCATATTCAAGGAAGCTCTTAAGTTGGAAGACAAACACTCTTGTCTATAAAACTTGAGTACGGGGTACTTCCTTTGGTTGAAGTAAGTGGTGTAAAGGCATCCGAGGATCGAGGATCAAGAGGTGCAAGGCGATCAGTGTGTGTACAACGGCACGAAATTCCACCGGTTGGAAGTCTGTTGTAGTGTGTAGTGAATCACCGTAATATTTATCCTTTGGTTGAGAATTATAGTGAATTCATCTCCAAGTAGTTTGGAGAAAAGTGGATTAGTAGAGGATTACCCCACCTCTGAGACCACTATAACCGCTTTGTGTTATTCTTGTTTCTCGCATCATACTCTAACTGCTGCATACATTGTTAAAGTGTTTCATTAGATTAATTTATATTCGTCATCAGCTGACTTCCGCACTCATCCAAGAACAAACGACTCTAAGTCATCTGTTTGAGTATCAGATGAAGAAACTCACTCTTCGGAATAAGAGTTCAAAGAGTTTCTACAAGTCTATTCACCCCCCCCCCCTCTAGACTTGTACCTGGACGACTTGTGACCTACAAGTGGTATCAGAGCGGTTGGTTCATATTTTTTTCACGAACCAGATCTACTAAGATATATATATCTTATCTCTCACGTTATAATGGAACACATGCACTCTAGACTACCTGTCTTTTCAGTTGACGAGTATGATCTCTGGAAGATAAGAATGCAGGCACATTTATCTTCAATCCATGACGACATGTGGTGCATCATTGAAGACGGTCCATTCATTTTCGAGAAGGACAATACAGTGAGGAGATCGCGGTGGGAGGCCCGAAAAGATTCCTAAGAAGAGAACGGAGCTGACCCCGAAGAGAGAAAGTGGCCAATCTTGACAACAGGGCCAGAGATGTGCTTTACCAAACTCTTGACAAATCCACAATGGTCAAGATTAAAAATTGCAAGAATGCCAAAGAGATTTGGGACACATTAGCTCTAATGTGTGAAGGAACGGAGCTGATCAAGGAGAACAAGTTGTCAATAGCCATCCAAAAGTTTGACAACTTTAAAATGAAGAATGGAGAATCTATAGACCAAGTGGACACAAGGTTCACCGAAATTATCAACGAGATCAACTCCCTGGGCAAAACATATGGCAACAGGGAAATGGCACTCAAGGTCCTCAGATCACTCAATCCCGAATGGAGCATGAAGGCTGTAGCTATGAGAGAGTCCAAAGACCTGAATAAAATAAAGATTCAGGAGCTGTTCTCTGATCTAAAGGCTTATGAGTTCGAGCTTCCAAGCTCATCCTCAACCGAGCCTGCAGAGAAGGGAATCGCCTTTGCAGCCGAGTCCCCTGCTAAGAGCTTGTCTGATGTGAAACCTCCAAATCCGCTAGATTTTGAGGAGGAAATGGCTTTCATTATGCAAAGATTCAGTAACTTCAGAAAGAACTACTCCAAGTATAAGAAAAACTACAAGGAGAATCCCAGAAGGAACCAGAAGGCTGGAAGCTGGAAAGTTGAATGCTACAACTGTCATAAAATAGGACACATCCAAATGGATTGTCCCGAGCTCAAGAAGGATGAAACCAAGAAGGAGGTGGCCAGAAAGGAAGACAGAAGAAAAGCTCTCATCGGAGAAGACCAGGAGCATGTCGAATCAAGCGGCGGTTTCTTTTCTGATGACGACGAGGAATATGATTGCCTGATGGCAAACTTGGCTGATGAAGAGGTAACCTCTAAACCTACCGGTTCTAATAATAGCTCAGCCATGTCGCAAGATATGGATTTACATGAATCGGTAAATCAATTATTCAAAGATTTTGAAACACTTAAATCTGCACATCAAGGTATCGTGAGAGAAGACTAAGTTTGCAAGATGAGAATAGGCGGTGAAAAATGATTTTGAAAAACTCAGTCTAGATTTAAATAAGGTGAGACAAATACGGTGATTTTAAAAACCGAGGCAAGTGCCAATCTGGTGAGATAGACCGGCTAAATATTTTACTTAAAGAAAAGTCACCGCACTTGCTCATGCCAAAGCCGAGTTTACTAAGGGCACAGATAAATAAAACTCGGGCGCGAGGAAATAACCTCCTGAAAGCGTCGTTAACTCACGGGCCAATTGTGTACTAACAAGAGGCCACTATATTCAGATCAGGCCTTGGATATGATCTCCACACTCCCTCTAGTTCTAAAACCACTTTCATCAAGGGAGAAACAATGGTCTCATTGCTGAGCACGTGTATAAACCGATTTTCAAAAGCAGCGGCCCAGTCAAGCGTCTAAGTGCAGTCGAGTTACACAGACTGACCACCTAGACTAAGCGATGGCGAGCAAGCGTGCAAAAGCCAGACAACATGCCCACTATTACCAACAACTCCCTAAAAATAGATTTCATAATGGGAGGGGCAGATGGAAACCTCAAGGTTATCCAAATTACCAAAACGAACAAGTGTGGAGACCACAAAGATTTAATAAATGGTCTCAGCCTAGATTTAGAAATGGCTCACACTATTTTGAGGAATATCCGGTATACAATCCAACCAGGAGATTTAGACCTCGACCACAGGCACCTTTTAAGGGTTATAATAATAATTCCTATAATCCAAGGAGAAATCAATTCTCCAGGAAACCCACTAACCCCAAAGGACCCACACAAATTTGGGTACCTAAATCTCTGCTTGTTTAATTGCAGAAAAGGTGGAAGGACTACAACCACATCTCCTCAAGCTCAAATTTTGGAGGTGAAGAATGGTTTGTAGACTCTGGATGCTCAAGGCACATGACCGGGAACAAGAAGATGCTGACCAAATATATCAAAGAAAGAGGTCCCGATGTAACCTTTGGAGATAGCTCTAGAGGACAGACAAAAGGCTTTGGAGAGCTGCACCGAGGAAACATTGTAATATCCAAAGTCCATTATGTCAAAGGTCTCAAATACAACCTCCTGAGCATAAGCCAGTTCTGCGACGAGAAGAATCTAGTAGTCTTCACCATCTTGAAGTGTATGGTGATAGACATCTTATCTGGAGAGATAAAGCTACAAGGTTTAGAAGAAGAGATGTATACATGATTGATTGGAACACAGGAACACCTAACTCCTGTTTTCTATCCAAGACTGTAGCTGAGAATGGATGGCTGTGGCACAAAAGACTATGTCACCTGAACTTCAAAGCCATCAACAAAATTAGCTCTCAGAAGCTAGTCAGAGGACTTCCAAATGAAGCATTCAAGAAGGAAGCACTCTGTGATGCATGTCAGAAGGGAAAGCAGACCAAGGCGTCGTTCAAGCCAGTGCAGCCTACAACGCTCACAACAAGGATCTTAGATCTACTCCACATGGATCTATTTGGTCCTATCAAGCCAAGGACTTTGAGCGGCAGAAAGCATGCTCTTGTGATTGTAGATGATTATTCAAGGTACACTTGGATCATTTTTCTATACAAGAAAAGTGAAACCTTGACCAAGTTACCTGAGCTGCTGAGAAGGATCCAGAATGAGAAATCCCTCTCCATAATCAAGATCAGATCAGATAGAGGAGGAGAGTTCCTCAACAAGGCGATAACTGATTTCAGCGATCAGAATGGGATCCAGCATGAGCTCTCTGCAGCCAGGGCCTTGTGAGAATGGTGTTCTTGAAAGAAGGCAGAACCACTGAAGGAGCGGCTAGGTCCATGATTGCGAGCGGACCTACCCAGAGGTTACAGGCTGAAGGCTGTCAACACTGCCACACCGAGCAGGAGTATGATAGTAGGGAGACATGGCAAAACTCCCTATGAGGTTTGGAATAAGAACTCCTCGTTGCTTACTTTCATGTTTTTGGTTGTAAGTGTTTCATCCACAACAACGGTAAAACACACTAAATGCCTTTGATGCTAAAGCTGATGATGGTCTATTTATGGGATATTCCCAAAGAAGCAAGGCATATAGAGTTTTTAACAAAAGAACCTTAGTTGTGGAGGAAACACCCCATGTTGTTTTTGATGAATCTCTTGTTGAGTACAGAAACAACTTGAGCAAATTGAGAACAAGCTCAAGTCGGCAACTCTTGAAGAAGTCATTGTACATGACACTTTGGAATGGTGGACTCACTGCGGTCGGCTGATGACCCAATGCGGCCGATGAAGACCCAATGCAGATCGAGCAGGATCATCAAACCTACTCGATCCGATTCTTTGAAGAAGACCCGGCCGGAGGCGACAAAGACTCATCTGCGATTCGAGAACCAAGCTGCAGATGACAAGGCGGTAGCCGATCGATTCTGGGGCGAGAATCCACAGATGTAGACAACCACGAGCAATCAACAGAGAACAAACCCGAAGAGGGCGAGATCCCCAAATGGCTCAAGGATCATCCAATTCAGCAAATAATCGGAAAGTTGGTGATGGAGTCAAGACAAGACGATCAACTCTACCGGCGGGAATGGCGATGTTCTCATGTTTCATGTCGCAAATTGAACCCAAGGCAGCGAACAAGCCTTGGAAGATTATTCATGGATTAATGCCATGCAAGAGGAATTGGAGCGAGATGGAGAGAAACAAAGTTTGGGAACTAACAGACAGACCTAATCACAAGAAAGTTATTGGCACCAAATGGGTGTATAAAAACAAAAGTGATGAAGACGGAGCTGTTGTTAGGAATAAAGCCAGACTCGTAGCAAAAGGATATGCACAGTGTGAGGGAATAGATTTTGATGAAACTTATGCACCTGTTGCAAGATTAGAAGCCATCGACTATTCCTCGCATATCTGCATTCAAGGATTTTGAAGTCTACCAAATGGATGTAAAAGTGCGTTTCGAATGGAGTCCTAGAAGAAGAAGTCTATGTAGAGCAACCCCTGGTTTTGTCAAAGGAGACAAAGTCTATAAGGCATTGAAGGCTCTGTATGGACTCAAGCAAGCAAGAGCATGGTATGAAACAACATGCTGTGTTTCTTGAGAAAAATGGATTTTGCAAAGGAAAAGTGGACAAAACCCTATTCAGAGTGGAGCACGAAGGCCACATATTAATAGTTCAGATTTATGTGGATGACATCATATTCGGGTCAACCAATCCAGAACTATGTGAGAAATTCTCCAACCTCATGCAAGGAGAATTTGAGATGAGTATGATGGGAAAGCTTAACTTCTTTCTCGGATTACAAGTTAAGCAGATGGAAAAAGGAATTTTCATCAACCAGGCAAAGTATACCCGAGATCTTATCAAGAGATATGGAATGGAATCAGCCAAACCCGCAAGAATTCCAATGAGCACAAGTACTCACCTGGATGCAGACGAGGCAGGCATATCAGTGGACTCAACCCACTACAGAGGACTCATCGGATCTCTTCTGTACCTAACTGCAAGCAGGCCAGACATATCATATGCAGTTGGAGTTTGTGCAAGATTCCAGTCCAAGCCGAAGCAATCACACCTAGATGCAGCCAAGAGAATAATTAAGTACCTAAAGTCTACCATTAATGTTGGACTATGGTATCCCAAGGATGACAACTTCGAGCTATCAGGATACTCAGATGCGGATTTCGCCGGATGCAAAATCAATAGGAAGAGCACTAGTGGAACGTGTCAATTCCTAGGAACGGTGATATCTGGTTTAGCAAGAAGCGAGTTTCTAACTCTATCTCCACTACAGAGTCAGAATACCTAGCTGCAGGTAGCTGTTGTGCACAAATTCTATGGATCAGACAACAGTTAAGGGACTACAATATTATTGCCAACGAAGTTCCAATTTGGTGTGACAACAATAGTGCTATTGCAATAACCAACAATCCGGTTTTGCACTCAAGGACGAAGCACATTGACGTTAAGCACCATTTTATTCGAGACCACGTGCTTAACAAGAGGGTTAGAGTTGAAAGAGTCAGCACAGACTACCAGATAGCTGACATCTTCACAAAACCCCTGCCAGAAGAAAGATTCCTAGAGCTTAGCAGAGACCTTGGATTACTAGATTGGGAATCTAGTTCTGAAGCAAGTTGAAGGAAGGACGAACCCCCAGAATCAGCCTAAGCTGATGCAGGCGAGAAGACGAAGGCCAGTCGAAGCAACTTAGCTGTACAGATCACCAGGCGAGAGGTCAAACTCACCTGTAGCAGAGCGGCCAACAGTCAACGAATCAGACCAGCTAAGTTCTCTAAACTGATCTCTAATTTTTAATTTTTATCTGCCATATTTATAATATTATTTTGGCTTAAGAAATAGCATTTAAAAATACATTTTATGAGCCAAGTGGCAATTTTAAATACACGCGTCACACGCCTATTTAGTTAACCTCTACGGTGGCCAATCAGAATCAACCGTCAATTTTTAAATGGGGCCACCGATTCAAATTTGAGATTCAAAAGAATATGAAAAGGCGTACCACCGTTTAAATTTATAATAAAATAATCCAAACATCCTTTCATCTTCTTTATAAGGAAGAAAGCTTTTCACTTTTCTCTTTACGCTTTCAAGAAACCCTAGAACTTACAGAGCAAAATACACACTAAAAAAATCCTAAAATCTTTTGCAGAAATGGCATCTCTTGACGGAGCAAACTTGAAGGCGATGAAGGACCAGGTCATCTTCTCCATGGTCGTCGATTTCGAAGGATTACTGGAAGCAAACCTAGAGGACTTTGATATGCTCGACTTAATCCGGGCGATGAAGCTGAACGGAATCTACCCGTTTCTTGACATCAACCCTCAACACTTGTTCAAGGAAGATGTGGTTGAATTTTATCGCAACGCTCACGATTCAAGACGGGATTAAGAGCGAAGTCGGTGGAGTACCAGTCACCATAGATACAGAGAAGATTCGTTACGTGTTCGGAATGAAACATCGCGGTTTGGCGGTCGAAGCGCTCAAACAATCACCCGCCGACACGTGGAAGACGATTAAGCTCGAAAATGTCCCCGAGAAATTGAAGTTTACTGAAGAGAAATGAGTTGAAAAGGGTCTATCGAGTTGCTTTGGATATCACAAATAAGATAGTCATGGGAATGGCGAAGCTATGACCAACTATCATCTTCAAAATTCATGGTGTTGGGTGCGTTAATTCGGCGAGAGGAAGTTGATTGGGCGATTATATTTTTAGGCAACTTGTTCGCGAGGTGAACAAGGTCGAATGGCTCGAGGAGAAAAGAAGTTCAAGACTAAGTTGGCGTTCGGACGCATCTTAGTTGGTTCTTGGAGCAGGCCAGGAGTGGCTAAGGGAAACATTGACCCTTTCCACCCAAACAAGAGGTTAGGTCATATGGACCATGACAAGAAGAAGGTTGGAGTCACCGGGAGGCGGCCCGAGATATTGAAGGATTTACCGGACTCAAGCTATTGCCCAAGGTACGATCTATCGGACTCGGACCAACTGCGGTGAGATCGGAGCTGGTCGAGTCGAAAATGAGTCGATGATACTCAATCGCCATCCGTTTCAAGAGAAGGGGACCCGGCCCGAAGGACCTTCCAACTGCGGTCATCTCACGAACCCTCTCCAAAGAGGCCAAGGAAGGCTGCGATTCGGATGAAGGAGCGGCTGAACATCATGCGATCCATCGATTCAGTCTCGGCTCACCCAGACCGGCTGCACACCGAAACCCGAATTGTACCTGTCATTACTCCTCCAGTATACATGACCGAAGAAGAGGAAGCAGGTCTTGTTATATCTATCCACAAGCAGATTATACATTCAATCTTTTGGAAAATAACACTTTTAATCTTTCCATAGAACAACTTGACTTGTCAAGCCACAAGCAGAAAAACATTCCTTTGTCAATATTTTTAAGGAGTGGAAAACTCTTAAAACCATGTCCTTTACAAATTTTCAAATTTTTGTTGAAACTAGTGGTTGGGAATACCCCCAAGCCACGGAGGATGTTCTGACTGATTTTTGCAAAGAGTCAGATTTGGCTTTACTCCTCCAGGATAAGCTGGTTCATGTCACATATTGAGACAAACATGGACCATTTTATCCACTCTATAATGCTAATTATTTTTGATGGTACTTTTGGAGAAGAGGAGGAAGAGGAAGGAGAAAAGGAGATTAGAATTGAAGAAGTTGATGAAGAAAATGAAATTATCAATTTAGTTGAAGAGGATGAAGAAGAACAAGAAGAAAACATACCAGTTGAAAAGGAGACAGAGGAAATTGAAAAACAAGAAGTGGAAGATGAAGAAGATGAAGAAGAAGGAGAAGAAGTGGAGCAAGAAAAAGAAGAAGAAAATAAGGAGGATGATGATGATGATGAAGGAGAGAAGGAAAAGATGATGCTAAGGATGATGATGATGATGATCATGATGATAGAGGTGAAGGAGGAGCCGGTGTAGTTCTGAAAAGAAAAAGAAAAATCTGGAGAAGTAGAAAAAGAAAAATCTGGAGAAGTAGAAAAAGAAAAATCTGGAGAAAAAGAAAAAGAGAAATATCAAGAAGAAGAAGGCAAAGAGGACGAAAGAGAAAAGGAGCCGGAGCAGAGCGAGCCTACCAACGAAGCTGCAGATAGGATTGTTGTGCCTCCCGGACACCACCTAGATGCGGAGTCGGGCAGAGGACTCAGTCGGGACCCCGGAGAAGACTCTATCTGACTTACCTGCTGCAGACAGGAGCCTGCAGTCGAGTGGCTCCCTTGCTGAAGGATCAGGAGAACACTCCCCATCAGCTCAGTTATCTCCTACCATGACTGAGCTGATCAAGCAGATTGTCAGAGACACCATTGGGGAGCTGCTGTCAACACAGGTCACTCCTGACCTTCAAACCATTAATGCCAAAATCGACACCTTACTGCAGAGACAGATCCCTCAGCCTCCTCCTCCTACAAACAACAGAATGCCTTTTGGCATGTCTGACTGGATGAGCCGCATGGAGCAACAATTAACAACCCTCATTGATGCTGGCAAAAAGGGGGAAGAGAGGATTCAGGGGGAAGAGAGAGAAATCAGAAGTAAGAAAAAGCAGGATGTCCCTCAGATTGAAGGACCATCTAGCCTGAAGAGGAAGGAACTCCGTAGATTCAGAAGACAAGGTGACCCGACTGAAGGGAAGCGCAGAAGGACCAGAGGTGGCTTCGAACCTACTCTTGAATGGGAAGGTCTGGAGCTATGGTATGTTGAAGATTTCTGCCCACTTGAAGCTCTTGAAATGTGGGGAGCTGCTAGGAAGAAGTTCATCAGATACTTTTATGTCTGGGAACTACTTCAAGATGACAAACTCTCCCCACAGGAGATTTTCATAAACTGGATGGAAGAGGTTCATCCTAAGCTTTGGGTCATTCTAAAGAAGCATGCAAAAGATCAAAAGCTTTTCCCATGATCCCTAAATTCGTAGTGAAGAAGCACCAATCCGCATGGATGGTGAACTTGATGAACTACAACTATAGGAGGAAATCAAGCGAGTCCGCCTTGAGAACAAATTCAGATCGCGGCAGAGCAGGATTTCGCACTCTAGTGGTGAAAAGGAAGTATGGCCTTGCTCCACCAAGGTAAGACCCATTGAGCCAAACCATTCGGACTGCCAAGCACTGCTCAAGAGGCAGAGGAAGAGGCAGATGATTTTAACTATTTTCTTACTTGTAATTTATTTTCTGTACTTAAACATTCTTGTATAAATTCTATGATAAAAGTCAGAAAATTTTATGAACAGTCTGTTGAATGACAATTTTCCAGTTGTCTCAATATTTGACTGATTTCAGTTTTGTCTCGCACTTAAGTGCAGACTTGGTCATTTGATTTCTTACTTAGTTTTGCCATCATCAAAATAGGGGGAATTTGTTAGGAATACTTGTTAGATTTTGATGATGTCATTAATTTAAAATCAAATGAGTATCTTCCATAGGCCAAAATACGTTAAGTATAAAATTGGCAAAATGTAAAGAAGAACCAAATGAGTATCTTCCATAGGCCAAAATACGTTAAGTTGGCAAAATGTAAAGAAGAACCAAATGAGTGTCTTCTATAGGCCAAAGTTAGTTAGGCTGAAAATCGGCTAAGTACTAAAGTACAGTCTAGTCTATCAGAGAAGTACAGCCGACTCCAATCAGAGTAGCCCTGGTCAACTAAAATTTTATCAGAGAAGTTTGACCAGACTGCAGCCGAGGAACCTCAGGGAAGTCACCTGACCAGACAAGTCTCAAACAAGATCTGCCAAGTGAACCTACCTGCAGAGAAGTAAGCTGCACATCAGTCTACTCAACTACAGCCTAGTACTCCAAGTCCACGTCAGCATGCTTTGAAAAGTCAAATATTACGGAAAGCTCACATGCAACGTGAAGAGACAAATTGGAGTGATTCCCGCAAGAGATATGATTTATTTAAATCATCCTGACCCACCGTGAAGACTTTAATCCTTTTATATTCAAAAGATTCGCGCTCACATGCGAAGTCATCACAACGGTCGGAAGATGAAATTAAATAATGGGAATCCAAATTGCAACGTTCGTAAAAGATTAAACAATGAAGTCTCCTCCAACGGACGGATTTGTTGATTTGCAACGGCTACAAGGAAGAAGCTCGAGATCGTGATCTATATATATCCAGAGATCTCAAATCGAGCAACTACCGTGCGAACATATACTCCAAATGATCAAAGCAAACAAAGCAATCTCAAGCAATCAAAAGCACCGTGAAAAGAGCAGATCCAAAAAGTTCATATTCAAGGAAGCTCTTAAGTTGGAGAAGACAAACACTCTTGTCTATAAAACTTGAGTACGGGGTACTTCACTGGTTGAAGTAAGTGACTGTAAAGGCATCCGAGGATCGAGGATCAAGAGGTGCAAGGCGATCAGTGTGTGTACAACGGCACGGAATTCCACTGGTTGGAAGTCTGTTGTAGTGTGTAGTGAATCACTGTAATATTTATCACTGGTTGAGAATTATAGTGAATTCATCTCCAACTGGTTTGGAGAAAAGTGGATTAGTAGAGGATTACCCCACCTCTGAGACCACTATAACCGCCTGTGTTATTTACTGTTTTACTGCATCATACTCTAACTGCTGCATACATTGTTAAAGTGTTTCATTAGATTAATTTATATTCGTCATCAGCTGACTTCCGCACTCATCCAAGAACAAACGACTCTAAGTCATCTGTTTGAGTATCAGCTGAAGAAACTCACTCTTCGGAATAAGAGTTCAAAGAGTTTCTACAAGTCTATTCACCCCCCCCCCCCCTCTAGACTTGTACCTGGACGACTTGTGACCTACAAAGACTGCAGCAGATTTGTCCTCATGTTCGAGAAACGCCACTTGTTCTACATCCTTCTTAAAAATTGGACCATCTGCCACCAAATCTGAAATTTTCAACCGACTATGTTTTCGGTGCTTTCCTCTTTCAACTGCATCTACACTTTCAATTTGTGACCTTTTATCAACACTTCCGGGACATGGAAACGATTTGAATACTTGAAAAGTAACTTGCTCGTCTTGGACCCTCAGAGTTAACTCCCCTTTTTCCACGTCTATAAGGGTTCGGCCCGTCGCTAAAAATGGTCGTCCCAAGATGATTGGAATATCTTCATCTTCCTCCATGTCGAGTATGATGAAATCGGCCGGAAAGATGAACTAATCAACTTTGACTAATACATCCTCAATCACTCCCCTTGGGTATTTGATGGATCGATCCGCCACTTGTAAGCAGACTGTTGTTGGCTTGGCTTCCCCAATATCCAGCTTTTTGAAAATCGACAGAGGCATGAGGTTGATACTAGCACCAAGATCGCATAGTGCCTTATTAAAAGAAAGATTCCCCATGGTGCACGGTATGTTGAAGCTTCCCGGATCTTTCAATTTAGGTGGGAGCTTCTTTTGAAGAATTGCGCTGCATTCCTCCGTCAAGGCTACAGTTTCGAACTCCTCGAGTTTTCTTTTCTTCGACAATATCTCTTTCATGAACTTAACGTAACTCGTCATCTGTTCCAACGTGTCGGCGAACGGAATGTTAATGTGAAGCTTTTTAAATATGTCAAGGAACTTAGAAAATTGTTTGTCCGCCTTTCTTTGCTGTAATCTCTGCGGAAACGGGACGGGGGACATACATGTCTTCGGGTTATCCGGCAACGTTATTGAAGGTTTCAAATCTTGCGACTCCTCTGGCTTTAAATCCTTCTCTTCCTCAATATCATTCTTCTTTTCACACCGCTCGGGCTGATCCAGCACCTCTTTCCCGCTTCTCAAGCTGATTGCGTTTAGACTCTCTCTAGGATTTGTCTCTGTTGTACTCGGCAATGCTCTCTCCGGGCGAGCTGTCAACACATTAGCAATTTGGTCCAGCTGGACCTCCAAGTTCCGAATGGAAGCGGAATGATTTTGCAATGTCGTCAAGACGGTCATAAATTGACTCGTATTTGCCGCCAATTTTGCAAGTGCTTCCTCGAGAGACACTTTGGGAGCGGGAGAGGGTCTGCCGTTGATTCTCGAGCGAACGGGGCTGGTTTGAGTTCGTCCGTTTCTCCACGAAAAGTTGGGATGATTGCGCCACCGGATTATAAGTGTTGGAGTACGGGTTATTCTGCCGATTTCCATTTCCCACGAATTGAGCCTGCTCCATCTGATGTTGCTCGAACGGGTTTCCAACTTGACACTCCGCGCTCGGGTGTGATCCGTTACACCAATTGCATGTCTCAATGGTAACGGGGGAAGGTGCGTGCGAAAATGCCTGGAGCTGTTGGGTCAAAGCGGCGCCTTGAGCTGACAAGGTGGAAATCGGATCATTACTTGAAACTTCCATAACTCTCTTCGGTGTCAATCTTTCCGATGGCCATTGGTATGCGTTTGCGGCCATAGCTTCCAAAAGCGAGTGTGCCTCGACCATACTCTTTCCCATCAAGGCCCCACCAGCGGCCGCATCCACGAGAGTGCGTGTAGAAGCACTCAAACCAGTATAAAACGTCTGAATCTGAAGCCAATCAGGAAGGCCGTGATGAGGGCATCTTCGTAACAAATCTTTATATCGCTCCCACGCCTCGTGGAGTGATTCCATATCGTACTGACCAAAGGTGGTTATTTCGTTTCTCAACCTCGCCGTCTTAGCAGGTGGGAAGAATTTGGCAAGGAATGCTTGCGCTAACCCTCCCCATGTTGTAATCGACCCCGGCGGTAAGGAATTTAACCAAAATTTCGCTTTATCCCTCAAAGAGAAAGGGAAAAGCCTCAATCGGATGGCATCGTCGGTGACACCATTAGTCTTGAACGTGTCGCATATCTCAAGGAAAGAAGCAATATGGGCATTCGGGTCGTCATTCGGCGGTCAGAATTGGCTCGCCTGCACCATCCGAATAATAGCAGGCTTGAGCTCAAAATTATTTGCTATGATAGTGGGACGCCGAATTGCAAAAAAATTAGCATTGTGCTGCGGCTTGGCTTCATCTCGCAGAGCTAGTTCGGTTGAACTTGCCGCACATGGTTATCTCCTCCTTGGACTTCGATATTCTCGGCCATGTTGACCGTAATGCTGTAACTCTCTTTTCTCCTTCTTGTTCCTTCTTAGAGTGCGCTCGAGCTCGGTATCCAAAGGTAGTAGGCCTTCGTTACCGAGTTTTCTCATGCACTACACGAAAGGTCCTGAAAGGAAAAACAAATAAACGAAATTAAATACACAAAAATAAAAATAAAACGTTCAAATTAAGACTAGAAATACTTAAATCGATATTAGAAAATTCTGTCCCCGGCAACGGCGCCAAAAACTTGCTGCGATATTTCTTACACGCAAGTGCACGTCATCGTTTACAAGTAATAAAGTGATAAGTAGAGTATCGTTCCCACGAGGACTGAATTTCTAACTACCGATTTTTGTGTATTCCAATTTTATTTGAACAATCGAATGTGGGTTTTTGCAATTAATAACTAAAAGAATTACTAAGAGACTAAATAGTAGAAAACGATAGCTTGAATAAAAGAAATCAAATGATGAATAAGTCTAGGGTTCTGAATCCACCTCGGTTTATCCGAATTTACTCTCGATTATCCGTAATAAATAATTTTCCCAATTTATTGAAGGCGGAGATTGCTAATATATTCTACCGCCTCTCCCGAGGTCAATAGATTTATCTAAAGGCGAATAACGCACTCTATCCCTAGGTGAATTAATTCGTCAATAGGCGAAAAGCTTAAAATCTCCCAAAGGCCACGTAGTTCCTATGAGTATATTCCTATCTCACAGAATAAAACGGTCCTCACCAATAGTTCCTCACCAAATCTCCTCTCCCGATTCGAATTGAATGATTAAATCAATACAACTATTGGCCAGATAATTGCAAGCATTAAACACAATTGGGAAAACTCAACAAAAAGGTAATTAATTAGATAATCTCAAGCAATTCGTCAAAACAAAGGTTTCATCAAAACCCTAGATTAGGGCTTTAGCCTGACATACTAATAATTGAATATACAGAATAGATAAATGAAAACATAAAAATCAAACGCAGATGAAGCTCGGATTTCTCCGTTCTTCAGCTTCCGCCCTCTGCCTTTGAAGTCTTCTGCTTCCCTCTTCTTCTGCCGTCTCCAAGATTAAGCTCCAAAAGATACCAGATCCAAAGATAATTAATTAGGGTCTTAAACCCTATTTATAGCTCAGCATATCCTCCAAATCGCGTCCGTATCCGTAGGTCGAAAACTGGCTTCGAAACGGCCCTAATTCGCGCGGACAACCAAAAACCGCCAAGTGTGCCGCGACGCACTAAACCTGTGCCGCGGCACAGAGCCTTCAGCTGGATACCTGGGCTTCCTCAATTTCTTATGTGCCGCGGCTCACCTGGACTGTGCCGCGCCTGCAGTACGCTTTACTCGCCTTTGGCCGGGTGTCTTCTGTGCCGCGGCCCCGCTTCCTTGTGCCGCGGCTCGAGTCCAGACGGCTGCTACCGCTTTGCCTCGTTTTAGCTTTCGGACTTTAATTTCCTGTCAATCATACAAAATTAAGGCATTAAAGGCTCATTTAGACAATTTCACTCTCCAAAATAATACAAAATACTGATAAATAAGCGTATAAAAATACGCCTAACAGACCCCGGGTGAACGGAATAAGGGGTAGCATGAGCTTCTCTCAAAATCAAGTTTTTCAACTCGTCATTCGCCGGTACGCACAACCGATTCTTAAAACACAAAAGTCCATCCTCGTGGACCACAAATCTGGGGGCTTTCCCCTGAGTCACATCCTCTCGAATGCGTAATGAAAATGGGTCCGAACCCTGATTCTCCCTGATCGCCTCCTCAAGTGGCGATGAAATTTCCAACGTACAAAGTTGCCCTTGCACTCGCTGAAGCCAGACCTCGATCTAGGGTCTAAGGAATTCTTGTTGAAGCTCTTTCTGAACTGTTAGACGAGCCATCATCTGCTCCTGAACGGACTTACGACTCAAGGAGTCGGCGACAACGTTCGCCTTGCCCGGGTGGTAAAGGATCTCGATATCATAATCTTTGATTAATTCCAACCATCGTCTCTGTCGCATATTTAACTCCTTCTGAGTAAATATATACTTCAAACTCTTGTGATCAGTGAAGATTTGACAGGTAACGCCATAAAGGTAATGACGCCAAATTTTCAACGCGAAAACCACGGCTGCTAGCTCCACGTCGTGGGTCGGATAATTAACCTCGTAAGGTCTCAGTTGCCGGGAAGCATAGGCAATAACCTTCCCATTCTGCATGAGCACACATCCGAGACCCTGCCCGGACGCATCACTATAAACCACAAATCCCTCCGTCCCCTGCGGCAAGGAAAGTACAGGTGCCGACATTAACCGGATCTTGAGTTCCTCAAAACTCCGTTGACACGCGTCGGACCACGTGTATTTCTTATCCTTTCGCAAAAGGTTCGTCAATGGTTGAGCGATTTTAGAAAATCCTTCCACAAACCGCCGATAATAACCGGCTAATCCGAGAAAGCTTCGGACTTCCTTAACATTCTTTGGAGGTAACCAATCCTGGATAGCCTCCGTCTTCTGAGGATCAACACGCACTCCATCTGATGAAATTACATGCCCGAGAAAAGTCACTTCGGACATCCAGAATTCACATTTGGAAAACTTTCCATAAAGTTGCTCTCATCTTAACACGTCGCGAACCTGATGAAGATGATCCTCGTGTTCCTCTCGGTTACGAGAATAAATCAAAATGTCATCGATGAAGACAACAACAAATTGATCTAAAAAGTCGATGAAAACCTGATTTATTAACTCCATGAATACCGCATGTGCATTAGTCAATCCAAACGGCATAACCACAAACTCATAATGACCATAGCGTGTTTGAAACGCCGTCCTAGCGATATCCGACTCTCGAATTTGCAACTGATGATATCCAGATCTTAGGTCGATCTTGGAAAATATTGAAGCTCCCTGAAGTTGATCTAAAAGATCATCAATACGGGGTAAGGGATACTTATTCTTGATTGCCACCCTGTTCAACTCCCGATAATCAATACACAAACGGAACGAACCATCCTTCTTCTTGACGAACAACACTGGTGCTCCCCACGGGGACGTACTCGGTCGGATATAACCCTTCTCGAACAACTCTTCAAGTTGATTCTTCAACTCCTGCATTTCGGTCGGGGCCATCCGGTACGGTGCCTTCGATATTGGAGATGTACCAGGCTCCAACTCAATCGTGAATTCCACATCTCTCTGTGGAGGCAAACCAGGTAACTCATATGGGAATACGTCGGCATATTCTCTCACTAACGGTATATCCGCCAACATTATCGATGATTTCTCGGTTTTAGTCATATAGCACCAATAACCAATACACCCCTGATTGAGTAATCTCGCCGCTTTCATCATATTAATAACTCTTCCAGAACAACCGGGATTACCTCCCTGAAACACACATTCGACCCCATCGTCTGAAATGATAGTGACCATATGCTTACGGACACTAATGATGGCATCATGACGATCCATCCAATCAATACCCAAGATGACGTCGTCTCTCGGCAAATCTACCACGATTAGGTCCACTGGCCATACACGGCCATGAAGCTGAATCGGACAATTCTGAATCTCACGACTTCCGATAATTCGTCTACCATCAGGTAGACCAATGAATAAGGCTCACAACTACTAGCACTACCCAGACGTAGTCTACTCAAACATGACTCGGAAATGAATGAATGCGATGCACCAGTATCAAAAAGGGTACACATAGGTTGAGATAGAATATCGAGTGTACCTGAGATCATCCGGGCCTCTGGATCGTCGGTCTTCTTCATCTCATAAATCCGGGGCTTGCTAGTCCAGGCACCGGACGCTCCCATCTGCTGGCTATAGGCTCCACCTTTATTCGCTCCTATCGTCTTGAACGACGCAGACTGAGTAGCTTGATTCTGAACGGCTGACTGCTTCGGGGCCTGAGATGCCGCCGGAGTATTCTTTGAGTCTCTTCGGCAAAAACGGGCCTTATGCCCAACAATTCCGCAATTATGGCACGTGGCAGACTGTCTCGGACACTTGGTGCTGACATGACCAAGATCCCCACAATTAAAACAGGTGATGGCCGAACTGGCCGCTCGTGATGGAGATTCCGCAGGCTTAGGCGTCACAGGAGGTTGCTCCGGAAAGTCACATGATGATTATATTCCCCGCATGAATATCACGTTATGATTATGACATGAGATGATGAAAATGAGCATACACGCTCTAACACAGTGATTACATGAATGATCAACTGAGGTGACATGATTATCTGATGAAATTATTGAAATGATTATCTTGCACAAATTAACAAGATTAGTGATATGATCTTCCTGATCAACAACTGAGTAATGAAATGAATTAAGTGATTAACGAGCTAACATGGTCATCCTGGTCAAAATGAAAATGATGATTGAGGATTGTTAACTGATGAATTATGAATGAATGATTCTTATTGCCAGAAATTATACCATGGCGTTAGAAATCTTACAGTTCTTGGTCTGATTGGCTCGGCATTTGCACAGGTCACACGTGATGCGAAAGTCCAATGATACTAGTCCGATGACGATGATTTCAAATGAGACATGACTCGGAAGGTAGTATTCAAAACCACGCTCCGATACCAACTCTGTAACACCCCAAACTAGGCGGATATTACAGTGCCGTGGACCCCGATCGGGACCCACTGTGCGAATGAAAACTGATGAATTAAATAATATAATTGTAGTACCGAACCACATTATATTACCAAATACTCCGATGAGGAGCTTAAGTACAATACACCAGGATAATATAGAGTACTAGTATATTTTATATGAAGATAAAATACACCACCCTGAATAAATAAACATATCAAATGGAATTTGCAGCGGAAAATACAAATGACGGAAATGACTGAAATGACTGAAATGACTGAAATAACCGGAATGACTGGGGCCCCCTACTAGTATCACTGGGACTCTTCGCCGTCAACATGCTTTTCCCGTGCCTTTGCCTTGCCGTGACCTGAAAACAAAATTTCCCAACGGGGTCAGTTACACAGAACAACAATCCTCAAGGGTTGAAAATACACAATCATGATATATCTGAAGTTATGAAATATCCTTAGTTATGAATTACGCTGAAGAGGAGTATCATAGTACGCCCGTAGTGTTCTGTGAAAGTGTACAAGACGGATGACCGGAAACACCCGTCCTTGTACCTAATTAGTCTCACGGAGGTAATCGTTACCATGTGCACAGTCCAATGTATCACTCCCAATACATGGCCATCGCGTGCCCGACTAAAAATTCCACACATCCGCACTCGGCCACGCAATATGAACCCATAAGGTCATATGAACGAGAATGACCACAATGAATATCAATGGATAATAATTCGGCAAGGTCAAGAATGACTCACCGAGATGAAAATAATAGTGAACTGATTGATAACTCAATGAAATGATTGGAACCGTCGTTCCTCATGAATGAAATGATTATTCAACAATTACAAGTCTCAATACGGTTAATACAATGATGAATGAGTTATGATTATGAATGAACAACAACAAAAGGAATGAATATCCTTTTAACCGAGTAATAATTAACTTACACAACACCGGTGACAAATATCCTTCCACGAACAACGTCCTAATTGAGATATCGGTCGCTCGAACAACCTTGAATAATACAATTACCAACAATCCATTCAATATATGAATCAAACACGAATATAACGAACTCAAAACGTCGATACGATTAAACCAAGTTCATTGGGGCATTATATCGAACACTTAGTGGCCAAACTTCGATTGTTTATAACCAAGCCTCAATAATACCAACATCAAATCCCCAAGAAGTGTTTCAAACCAACACAACATCTTCAATACGATCAATAATCCATTATGAATATCCAAAATCGTGATTACAACAACGATTAATCGAAAACCCCCAAATCCAACTCAATATTCAAAGTGTTCTTGAATAATCCTTCAATAATCCAATGAATAATCGAACATATCCATAATCATGCGTATATCACTTCATACAACATGATCTTAACATCCAAAACATCATATTTCAACACAAATCGAAAATCCAAGAGGTTTGATGAATATTACCTTTGAAGATCCAAGCACTTTTGATCCGAAGAACACGCGTTAGATCGACTATCCGGGCTTCACGATCGAAAGGAAATGAAGAAAATCAAACCCTCAAGTGATGGATGATGAAAAGTTCCTCCCCTCAAGCTCTCTCTCTCGCAGGTTCAAGAAAAATGGAAGAAATGAGCTGAACACGCTAAAAAAACGCAATTATAGAGTTGACTGCCTTGTGTGCCGTGGCCCAGCCGAAGTGTGCCGTGGCACAGGGCCAAATCTGCCCCCAGTGATCGGCAGCGTGCCGCGGCACGTACGAGTGTGCCGCGGCAGTGTCTCGGCAGTGTGCCGCGGCCCTGCCGGCATGTGCCGCAGCACAAGGTACAGACGGGTTTGGCCGAAAATGCAATACGAGTGTACCGCAGCCCGGACGGGTGTGCCGCGGAAGTGACTCGGCAGTGTGCTGCGGCCCTGTCGGCATGTGCCGCGGCACAAGGTACAGAGTGCTCGGCCAAAAACTGGAAAATGTGTTGGGTCCTCAAATGATGAAAAATGACCCAGTAATGGAATAAGAGCAATAGGAATTGATATATGGGAACCAATAACACGAAATGGAAGTACGGAAACCCCAAAACGGTGGTTCCAAGTAATGATTACAAGGGTTCGTCCAACAAGAACACGATTTGAACAATGAAGAGATTTGAAATGACATGAATTCCAACGTCAACAACGACTAATGAATCAATTACCACGATCAAGATAATACTCTTGTCTCGATTCCCAAGTAAGGTTGAAACAATGAACAATATCGATACACAACTCGAAGTTATTCCGAACGGTGAACACGGATGAATGATTATAACGAGTGAAAAATTTACATAGTGACAATTACCGAATGAAATTACTGAATGATAATGACTGAATTACAACCGGGTATTACATAGGATCGGCAGGTAGCGCATGCTACTGTCGGTCGTAGCGCACGTTAACCGGCAGGGGTAGCGCACGCTGTCGGCCGACTAGTGTAATTACAGGAGAGCTTTTAGTCCGAGGTTATCGACAGCCGGCTAGCGCGCGCAGGCTTCCGGCCGTAGCGCACGCTAGCGGGAGTCGGGCGGACAAGATTGGTCGGTGGTGCCGGGTCGTGCGTGTAACACCCCCAAATCCTATTGGGTTATTACAGTGCCGTGGACCCCACGCCAGGAGATCCACCAGGCGAACATGACTAAAATACATTAAATTAAACAACAAGGGAAAATCATAGTCGCTACCATGATATCCGACACAATATTCCGATAAGGAGTTTCAACGACAACGATGGGCCTACATGGCCAAAAATAAAATATAACAACATCCACGAGCATCTGCTTGGGTAATACATAATGACAATGACTGACAGACTGAAGAACACTCCAACTGACTGACCAACATGAACAACTCGGACTAGTATCGCTCGAATGCCTCGTCGCCATCATCATGCCCCTGTGTCTCAACTCTCTCCTCGCAAGCACCTAAAACATGAAAACATGTTCCGCCCCCACGGGGTCAGTCATCCAGATAATGAACATCAAATACATGTATAACATGATATGCATCCAAAGGCAGAATGAAACGGTACAATGATAATAATAATACGAGATGCTCACAAACCAATGTAAGAACCGAGCATTCATGAAATACTATGCCCACGGCATACTATTAATACCTGTTCGACAGGTTAGAACGTAAATGCCCAACGGTGAATCATAATTATAGAGTACCACAATGAATTACACGACATGAACCAAACCAGAACTGAATTAATTATGAATCACAATGCCCGAAGGCTTCAATGAAATTCCCAGGACAATAATAAAGGCTTGAAAGCCACTCAGCCGAAGCTGTCAAATATCACAATCACATGAAGCCAAAATAGCCTGCAGCTGTTATTGATTAGGGCCGAAGCCACGGCACGAAGCCGTATCACCATTAGGGCCGAAGCCATGGCACGAAGCCGTATCACAATTAGGGCCGAAGCCACGGCACGAAGCCGTATCACCATTAGGGCCGAAGCCACGGCACAAAGCCGTATCACGATTAGGGCCGAAGCCACGGCACGAAGCCGTTTCACCATTAGGGCCGAAGCCACGGCACGAAGCCGTATCACAATTAGGGCCAAAGCCACGGCACGAAGCCGTATCACAGTTAGGGCCGAAGCCACGGCACGAAGCCGTATCACAGTTATGATAGTGTGCTACCTTGAGTCGGCCAACACGATAATGATGACTCACGGATGGGCATTGTACTCGACAGTCCCAATTCAATACCTCGATTACCTTAGAGTGGTCAATCGATAAAAACGACACAACGGATGGGAACTATCCTCGACAGCCCCAATTCAATACCTCGATTGCCTTAGAATGGCCAACCGATAACAATGATGCAGCGGATGATTCAATACCTCGATTGCCTTAAAATGGTCAATCGATAACAATGATACAATGATTGATTGAACACTTCGATTTGCCTGAGAACGGCCAATCGATAACAATGACACGAAGAATGAGTGAATACCTCGATTGCCTTAGAACGGCCAACCGATAACAATAATATGATGAATGATTGAACACCTCGATTGCCTTAGAACGGCCAATCGATAACAATGATACGAAGGATGTCTCGGCACCTTTAATCAGTTACCGACAACGAAGAAGAGAAATGAATACGTCAACGCCTTTAATCGGCCAAAACAACATCAAGGACAAAACTCCAACATTAATAGCAATGATTACAACGACGTCTTAAATCGACATTAATATCAACAACAACGATCGATACATTCATACCGCGAACCAGTGATCGATAATAACATTAACAACGAGTATCACAATGCCTTGAACCGGCCATTAACAAACAATAAAAACATTTGGCATAATTGCCGAAAGGTATCGTATCGAACGATCTCTTAATATCAATGAATTCATGAAGAGACTAAGTCTCGGAATGATACAACACATTCATACACATATATGATAACATTAATCTCATTGACTAGTACAAGTATAAAACTTGCCTCAACCGAAGGCGATGAAATCCTTCCACGAACAACGAACGGCGTCCTCCGATAAATATAAGCGCTCGAACAACCTTGAATGAAATACAATTTATTCAATAACACAATATCGAACGAAAACAACACAACGATCGAAGGAAACTCTTTGAGACATTTAATCGAACACTAAATGTTCAAAGTTCCTCAAGAACTTAAGAATCATCAATCGGGTTGAACGAATCGAAGATATGGATATACAATCCATAGAACATGATTAATAATGTTTACAAGCATCAACCGATTCATCAAATTCGGACGAAAAATGAAATCAAAGCCAAAACTCCCAAAAATCAAATTTTAGGAGATTTCAAGAAATTACCTTGATTAGGATGAAGAATCCACAAACATGTTGTTAATCCACACCACAACTTGAAGAAGATGAAATTATTTGAGTTTGATGATGCTAAATCGCCCAAAATATCGCCCACAAATCGCCCAAGGAGGAGAGGAAGAAGGAAAGTGATGAAATGAGGATGATTCCACAAGAAAACGCTGATATAGGCAAAACTGTACTATGTGCCGCGGCACAGGATGTGTGTGCCGCGGCCCATAGACAAAAAATGCCCAGCACCCTGCCTTTGTGCGGCCCCGGCGAAGGGCCGCGGCCCAGTCTGACCCGCTCCAAAGACAAAAAGGCACATGGTGCAGCCTTAGCTATTTCGACCATAACTCCTTCGTTCGGACTCCGATTGACTCACCGTTTGAACCATTGGAAAGCTAACTCGATTATCTAAAATATTTAAAAGATTCAGAATTTTTGTAGTTTCCAAGAATTAATGGTGATTTTACAAAGTCGAACTCATACGTGGAAAAGTCGCTTAAGAACACGGAATTCAACAGAACGACACCGAGACGAACTTGTATGACAAAAAGTGTAGAATTAATCATTCTCGGAATGAGGAAACGGTCACAATAGAGTTGCTAAGATGGAATTGCACCAGAAAAAAAAAATTATTGGAAATCAAAATCGCGGATATTACATACTACCCCCCTTAAAAGAAGTTTCGTCCCGAAACTTAAAACAAGTTGGGAGAAGCAATATCCCGCCAGGAAAACTCAATGAGATACACCAGAACTGAAAGCTCGCTTCTCATCGGCATCGGATGCCCATACAAACACTGATTCACCTCCAAAGAAGAACAGCAATGCACATATAGTCCTCGGAACCATATCTATCGCACGCCCAAGTCTCCATGACTTGACGCCTCGAATCACAATAAACAATCACCCAGATTATCACGAAATCTCAGTACAACACCAAAAGGAATGCATCAAACGACCTCAAAATCTCAAGATTCTCAAATACGATCATTATAAAATAGATCAACAATAAATGATCCATAACCACGATACATTATTACGGATTGAGTTATACAGTCATCCGAAAGACAAGGCTACATTTCAAATGTACCCAACATCGATATCCTCCATATCATCGATCTCCTCGATCCCAACGATTCAACGAAGACTCAAATCTGAACTCACCGCTTAATATGACCCCGAAAGGTTACCAAAAACGAGAGTGACTATGATGAATGATAAATGATTAGAAATCCGACAAGGATCAAGAATGACTCACCGAGGTGAACTAATAACGCAATGAGTGATAACTCAAATGAAATGATTGGAACCATTGTTCCACGTGAAGTGAATGATTAGTTTGATAATTATAAGTCTCAACGTGATTGATATATGATGAATGACTTATGCGAATGATTGAACGGCGATGAAATGAATGATTATCCTACTACCGAGCAAGAATTAACTTGCTCAAAACCGGTGATGAATGTCCTATTGTATCACAGTTAAAGCAAACAACAGTCGAACTCGTCGTCTGAGATGAAGATGCTCTCCCAGCACGAAGACGACTAGAAAACGATCTCTTGGACGTCGGAGTCCGATGTCCCTCTGACAACTCTTTCCATACCGAGGCAGGGAAGTCACGTGATAATTACAGATCTCGTATGAAGATTGTATTATGATTACGAGATGGAATGATAACAATGAGCATACACGCTCTAACATAATGAATGCATTAATAATGCAATAAAATGATCGTCGACATGACGCCGGAATATGATAAGATCGCATGAAAGATCAAGTGAGGTGACAAGACTATCTGATGAAATTCCTGAAATGATTACCTTGAACAAGTTAACAAGGTTGAAAATTTGATTCACAAGATCAACAACTGAACCGTGAGATGGACTGGATGATTAATGAATTAATTGAACAATGAGATTGACTGAGTGATAATGAATTAACTGAGCGATGAGATTGACTGAGTGATGAATGAATCAACTGAGCGATGAGATTAGCCGAGTGATGAATGAATTGGTGAGCAATGAGATTGGTGAGTGATGAATGAATTGATGAGTGATGAATGAATTAATGAACAATGAGATTAATCGAGTGATGAATGAATTGACTGAACAATGAGATTGACTGAGTGATGAATGAATTGACTGAACAATGAGATTGACTGAGTGATGAATGAATTAACTGAGCAATGAGATCGACTGAGTGATGAATGAATTGACTGAACAATGAGATTGACTGAGTGATTAATGAATTAATCTGAACAATGAGATTGACTAAGTGATGAACGAATTGACTAAGTGATGAATGAATTAACTGAGCAATGATATTGACTGGGTGATGGATGAATTAACCGAGTGATGAATGAATTATCTGAGTAATGATATTGACTGAGTGATGAATGATATTGACTGAGTGATGAATGAATTAACTGAGTGATGAATGAATTAACTGAGTGATGAATGAATTAACTGAGTGATGAATGATATTGACTGAGTGATGAATGAATTAACTGAGTGATGAATGAATTAACTGAGTGATGAATGAATTAACTGAGTGATGAATGATATTGACTGAGTGATGAATGAATTAACTGAGTGATGAATGAATTAACTGAGGGATGAATGAATTAACTGAGTGATGAATGAATTAACTGAGTGATGAAATCAAAATGATGATTGAGGATTATTAACTGATGAATGAGTTGATCCTTAATGCTTACACAAGTCACACGTGCTCCAAAACAATTAGTCATGAATCAATCATAACACTAATATCACATATAGGTTTCAACAAAGCATGAACAATTAATGACATGATGAATGTATGAACATAAAGAGAATCGAGTCCTTACACAGGTCATACGAAGCTTCGAGGTCTCACGATACTAGTCCCAACTGACGACGACTCGATGAATGAATGACTCGTGCAGTCGTACTAATATTACGACTTAAAACCCGATTGTCTGCATTGTCATAACCTGACAGTCCCACTACTACCGCATCGGTAGAGCCACATAACTCACATATCAGGGTATCTCACAACCCAAAAGCTCTGATACCATCTTCTGTAACACCCCCAAATCCTATTAGGTTATTACAGTGCCGTGGACCCCATGCCAAGAGATCCACCAGGCGAACATGACTAAAATACATTAAATTAAACAACAAGGGAAAATCATAGTCCCTACCATGATATCCGACACAATATTCTGATAAGGAATTTCAACGACAACGATGGGCCTACATGGCCAAAAATAAAATACAACAACATCCACGAGCATCTGCTCGGGTAATACATAATGACGATGACTGACAGACTGAAGAACACTCCAACTGACTGACCAACATGAACAACTCGGACTAGTATCGCTCGAATGCCTCATCGCCATCATCATGCCCCTGTGTCTCAACTCTCTCCTCGCAAGCACCTAAAACATGAAAACATGTTCCGCCCAGTCATCCAGATAATGAACATCAAATACATGTATAACATGATATGCATCCAAAGGCAGAATGAAACGGTACAATGATAATAATAATACGAGATGCTCACAAACCAATGTAAGAACCGAGCATTCGTGAAATACTATGCCCACGGCATACTATTAATACCTGTTCGACAGGTTAGAACGTAAATGCCCAACGGCAAATCATAATTATAGAGTACCACAATGAATTACACGACATGAACCAAACCAGAACTGAATTAATTATGAATCACAATGCCCGAAGGCTTCAATGAAATTATCAGGACAATAATAAAGGCTTGAAAGCCACTCAGCCGAAGCTGTCAAATATCACAATCACATGAAGCCAAAATAGCCTGCAGCTGTTATTGATTAGGGCCGAAGCCACGGCACGAAGCCGTATCACCATTAGGGCCGAAGCCACGGCACGAAGCCGTATCACAATTAGGGCCGAAGCCACGGCACGAAGCCGTATCACCATTAAGGCTGAAGCCACGGCACGAAGCCGTATCACGATTAGGGCCGAAGCCACGGCACAAAGCCGTATCACCATTAGGGCCGAAGCCACGGCACGAAGCCGTATCACAATTAGGGCCGAAGCCAGGCACGAAGCTGTATCACAATTATGATAGTTTGCTACCTTGAGTCGGCCAACACGATAATGATGACTCACGGATGGGCATTGTACTCGACAGTCCCAATTCAATACCTCGATTATCTTAAAGTGGTCAATCGATAACAACGGCACAACGGATGGGAACTATCCTCGACAGCCCCAATTCAATACCTCGATTGCCTTAGAATGGCCAACCGATAACAATGATGCAGTGGATGATTCAATACATCGATTGCCTTAAAACGGTCAATTGATAACAATGATACAATGATTGATTGAACACTTCGATTTGCCTGAGAACGGCCAATCGATAACAATGACACGAAGAATGAGTGAATACCTCGATTGCCTTAGAACGGCCAACCGATAACAATAATATGATGAATGATTGAACACCTCGATTTCCTTAGAACGGCCAATCGATAACAATGATATGAAGGATGTCTCGGCACCTTTAATCGGTTACCGACAACGAAGAAGAGAAATGAATACGTCAACGCCTTTAATCGGCCAAAACAACATCAAGGACAAAACTCCAACATTACTAGCAATGATTACAACGACGTCTTAAATCGATATTAATATCAACAACAACGATCGATACATCGATACCGCGAACCGGTGATCGATAATAACATTAACAACGAGTATCACAATGCATTAAACCGGCCATTAACGAACAATAAAAACATTTGGCATAATTTCCGAAAGGTATCGTATTGAACGATCTCTTAATATCAATGAATTCATGAAGAGACTAAGTCTCGGAATGATACAACACATTCATACACATATATGATAACATTAATCTCATTGACTAGTACAAGTATAAAACTTGCCTCAACCGAAGGCGATGAAATCCTTCCACGAACAACGAATGGCGTCCTCTGATAAATATAAGAACTCGAACAACCTTGAATGAAATACAATTCATTCAATAACACAATATTGAATGAAAACAACACAACGATCGAAGGAAACTCTTTGAGACATTTAATCGAACACTAAATGTTCAAAGTTCCTCAAGAATTTAAGAATCATCAATCGGGTTTAACGAATCGAAGATATGGATATACAATCCATAGAACATGATTAATAATGTTTACAACATCAACCGATTCATCAAATTTGGACGGAAAATGAAATCAAAGCCAAAACGCCCAAAAATCAAATTTTAGGAGATTTCAGGAAATTACCTTGATTAGGATGAAGAATCCACAAACATGTTAATCCACACCACAACTTGAAGAAGATGAAATTACTTGAGTTTGATGATGCTAAATCGCTCAAAATATCGCCCACAAATCGCCCAAGGAGGAGAGGAAGAAGGAAAGTGATGAAATGAGGATGATTCCACAAGAAAACGCTGATATAGGCAAAACTGTACTGTGTGCTGCGGCACAGGATGAGTGTGCCGCGGCCCACGGCCAAAAATTGCCCAGGACGTTTTGGGGGAAACACTTGAACTTTCGTCATTCGTTCTTTGAATTCAACGGCTTTAAGTCGTGCTATGGAATTCATTTTCATTGTTGTTATTGTCCTTCGTAGTTTATTATCGTGAGTTGGCATTCGGTGGAGTCGGCGTGTTCGTAGTCGGTTCGTGCCAACCTACTTCGGTCGATTCTCCGTATTGTTCTTATTCGAGGCAAGTACCTTGTCCATACTATTCTTGTTTTGTGGATATGATGATTGGTGAAAGTCTTGGTGTGTTTGTTTGTTTGTTTGAAATGAGTTTTCAAAAGATTTGGTTAGCCTTGTTAAAGGCCTTCTTTCAAAACCGCGTGTGTTTTGTGATTGGTGTGTTTCGTGAACGAGTATGTGACTCCCGTGGATATGTTTGGTGTTGATGATGCACTTGGTGTTACGTGTGGATGTATATTGTTTCATTTCGGTGTATTGTGGCTTGACGTGGTGTTTTGCTAAGTGTTTGATGCCTCTGGTTGAATTGTTTGGATATCCTTGGTGTGATATGTTATTTGCGCATGATTGCTTCGCTCACCTCAGGGGGTCCGACGGGATCACAGTGGGAATTCCAATGGCTTTTACCTGGATTCACGAGTGGTGAATGTATTTTACTCACCTCGGGGGGTCCGACGGGATCACGGAGGGAATTCCAATGGCTTCGACCTGGATTCACGAGTAAAGACTTCACGAGTTGCTGTGTGTTGTGTGAATGTATTTTGCTCACCTCGGGAGGGTTCGATGGGGCCACGGAGGGAATTCCAATGGCTTCGACCTGGATTCATGAGTAAAAACTTCACGAGTTGGTATTGATTTTATGTCCGTCGAGGACGCGTGACGTGGGTTTTAACCCTGTGTATTTTTGTCAGTTTTCTATTTCCGAAAACAAAACCTTTGAGCTGTGACCCTAGTTGATTTTTGGCAAGTTAAGTATTCGATAATCCTAAATTGTTTTCTATTAAAACTCTCGATGGTATTTTAAACTGTTTTATAAATTGTTTTCCCTTGATTTGTGACCTTTCGGTTTTAGAATGTTTTACCAAACTCTTGACTCAGGAAGTGCTTTTCGTTACGTTTGGATCTTTGAGGATTCCTGGTTATTATTGTTCTTGGAACTTGTATTGTATGGCTCGTATTTGCACTTTGTTCTTGCACTAGAAAAACAGTGGAGTTTTGCTAACCCCCGAGTATTCGGGGGGTGGATGTCTATTTTTACATTCAGGTTTTGGAGCAAAGCACAGGGTCGGCACGAAGGATGATGAAAGATGAACGATACTAATCACACGAGGATCCGTTGATGTCGTATTAGTCTAGTTGTATTTTATTTTCCGCTGCAGTATCTTTTCCCCGTTGTACGGGAGTTTATTGTATTTTGACCCCTGCATGGGTATGTGTTTGGAATTGAGTTGTATGTTATTATTGAAAGACCAGATCGGTCTACTGAGTCATTTTAGCCTTAAAGGCGATGTTTAGATGTTTGATTTTAGTTATCAGCCTGCTAGATCCTCGAGGAGAGGGTCTACGGCGTGTAATATCCCTGAGTGGATTGGGGGTGTTACATAAATTGTATCGGAGATTAGGTTGTGGAAACCTAGGCTGTCGGGTCAGTGGTGTCTGTTGAGTTTTGTCTTGTCGGATTTTGTCTGACTGAGTCGTGTCGCGACGCGTCGTCTGAGTTTGTTGGTCGTGATTAGTATCGTGGGGCGATCATCATCTTCGTGCGACCTGTGGATGTAAGTCTCCCTTCTTTGTGTTGTGCCTCGTGTGACACGAGCTATTTTTATGATTATTTGTTAACTGATGGAATCCTCTTATGGATTTTGATTTCGTGATATGTGGTTATTTGACTCTCATATTTCGTTCGTATGAGGAGTATTATTCTTTGTGTGCATGTCGAACTGTATTTCTTTTATCCATTGCGTGAGTCCTTTTGTAATGGCTTTCGGTATTTCTTGGTGAGTTTTATTTCGAAAACCGATTCCCTTACCCGAGTTTTTTTTTGGCATTATGGCCTTGATCATTTTGGCAAAATTCTTATGACGGTATTTAGTATTTTATAAATGGCTTTTGTGAGTTTTTGAAATATTACCGTCATCGGCCTTTTTGGCATTTTTGTAAATAATTTTTAGCCTGGTGGGTTCCGACGCGGGACCCACGGTGCTATAAAGTTTTGTGTAATTACCTTAAATTTTTGGGCATTCTAGCCCATTGAATTATCCTTGAAAACCTTGAGTATCTTAGAAAATAAATTTCGAGACGTACTTTTAAAATGAATTATTTTCTCGTGGTACATCCAAGGTGCCACAACATGTTTCAAAAAATCTTCTACCTCGAGGACCAAAATGTTTTGAGATATTTTCGATGTTTAGAAACACTTATACTTAGACCCGAGGGTCGGATATTCTAAAAGTTTTTCACTAAAAGAAAGGTGTCCTCATTTTTGTTCAAACGCAAGATGATTTTCAAAGTCTCGAAAATGATGTTTGTTCAACTTTTTGTAAAATGATACTCAAGATCAACTGGTGTTTCCAAACTGTCTTCAAAAGGTGGTTTTCGTTTTTTTTAAAAACCCATCATTTCTTGCTTGTGGTCGGAGAAGGTGTGTATGATGTTGGTATTGTTGTTAGGGTGTTAGCCCTCCGAATTGTGATTGAATTGGTGGTGTAAACGTTGAGTCGTTCGCCACGCATATGTTTTGTTAGCCCTTTGTGGGAGGTGTGATGACGATCTTTAATGTTTTCATTTCATGGTGACTTGCGTGTTATCGCACCTGTGTGAGCTATTAAAGCTTGGGTTTGTACGTTTGTGTACATGTGTGATTATTTCATGATGTTTGTAATTATGTGCTGGTTATTGTTCGGGCCGTTAAGGTTGCCGAACGATACCGTCGTTGTTGTATTGTTTGTGTGTGTATTACTTTACGATGGTAATCGTTGTATATGATATGTGTTATGATTCTTTGTTGTGCTGAGTTGGCATCTCCGCTATGTTGTTTTGCGACATTATGTCCCATTATATCTAGCATTTGTATTTTCGGTATGCCGAGTCGAGACGTTTCAACCGTGATGTGCCGGGGCATGCACGTGTAAATTGTCCTTCTCGTAGGTAACACATTTCAAGTGTGGACTCGAGGGACACCGAATTCAGTTTTGCAAATTGGCTACCGAGACTTTCGGAGTTCGCGCTTCAGCATAGTTATCAGAATCGGCTTTGAGAGGCCTTCGAAGGATGTTTCTGTCGGTTGCTTGTTGTGTCGTCTCCTTGATTTCGTTGTTGTGAGTTCCGGGGACGACACTACTTTTAGAAGAGGTCGAATATAATACCCGTATTATTTTTTGCTTCTGCATTTTCTCTTTCTCAATTCTATTGACTCGCTCGTGTTCGTTGATACTTTCTGAACTTGTTCTGTATTTCGGTTTCATCGTTCGGACGAGCTGTGATCTTGTTTTGAGTCGATCTGGTTATCGCTGTGACTTTTCCGAGTTCGGTTCGATTCTTTTGAACCTTGGAGTTGTTGTTTGAATTTTATTGTTCTTCGTTATTCGAACATGATTGTTCGCTTTTTGTTGTCTCGACCGTTGTGGTTCGATCGTTTGATTGTTCGGTTTTTGTTGATCTCATCTCGTGATTGTTGAGCATTCAGACTCCTTCGGGAAATTAGTCTTGTTTCGATCTTCCAACCCTTGGGCGGTGGAATTCCGTATGTGTTCAGTGTTTGGCTCGCGTTTTGATTGATGAACCGTTGGGTTGGTCAATCGTATTGATTTTCGTTCGTTGTGTTTTGTGATTGTTCGGATAATCGACTCGATTGTATTATGCATTTGATGACGCTTGTCACTTGTTGATTTTATTATGTCTCTATCGGTGGCGTTGTGTTAGTCGCCGCGGAGCGTATTTTCACGCCGTATGTCTCTTTGCGTTTCTTGCAGCGTTTCGCCGTCGGGCGCGAGTTTTCGATTTTTATGTATCTCGTCGAGTTTTCCTGGCAGGGGACATTGCTTCTCCCTACTTATTTTAAGTTTCGGGACGAAACTTCTTTTAAGGAGGGTAGAATGTAAAACCCGTAATTTCGATTTCCGGTAATTTCTTTTTTTTTTCGGCAGAAGTCCATTTTGACGACTCGCTCATGACCGTTTCATTATTTTGAGAATGATTAATTCTACACGTTTTGACATCCGAGTTCGTTTCAGTGTCATTTTGTTGAGTTCCGTGCTTTTTAGCGACTTTTTCGCACTTGAGTTCGATTCTTGCGAATCTCGGTCGAAACTGCTGTTTCGAGTTTCGCGTAAGTTAGTTTAACTTTGTTATACGTGTTGTGAACTTCGTTTTGGTTATTCGATCACGTATCGTGATTTTCGGGCGTTTTGGGCCATTTTGTAATTTATCCAAAGTTATGGGTATCCGTATCTGTATTTGTTGTCTCGACCCTTTTCTTGGTCGCGTATGATTAATTATTGCATTATGTTTTCATTTTGGGTCGTTGATGTTGTCCGCGAGCTTTTCGTTGTGTTCGTTCCGTATGTTTTCGGAAATCGAGTCGTCGGGCCATGTCGGCTGAGCAGCTGGCCAGACGGTGGCGGGTCCTGGCCGGACGGTTGCGGGCACTGGCCGGGATGACGCGGCAGGAACCGGCGTAGCGTACGCTATGACCGGAAGGCTGCGCGCGCTAACCGGCAGGTGTAGCGCACGCTGTCGTGCGGCCCAGCGTACGCTATCGGGTCTGGGCAGTGGGGTTCTGAGGTTCTGGACTTGGTTAGGATCGGCAGGTAGCACACGCTACTGTCGGTTGTAGCGCACGCTAACCGGCAGGGGTAGCGCACGCTGTCGGCCGACTAGCATACGTTACCTGGGCGAGCTTTTTAGTCCAGAGGTTACTGGACAGGTCGGCTAGCGCGCGTAGGCTTCCGGCCGTAGCGCACGCTAGCGGGAGTCAGGCGGACAGGTCATGGTCGGTAGGATTGGTCGGTGGTGCCGGGTCGTGCGGGCCCTGGCCGAGGGTACTGGGCCGATACTGGCCGATAGCGCACGCTAGTCCGAGAAGGCTAGCGCACGCTAGTTCCGGCCCAGTATATATGTGACAGAGCAGTCACATTTTCATTCATTTTTCACTTCCTTCCATTTCTATCCGCGGCTGGCGATTCGGAGGTGGCGAAGCCATGTTGTTTAACAAAAAATCCATGAAGTTCTTGAGGTTATATCATTGATCAATCATCCTATAACATTCTTCGATCCAGCGAATCAAGGTGAGATTTCCTAGAACCCTATTTTGAGAAATTTTGGGGTTTTTGCATTTTTGTCCGATTCGTTCCGTATTGTTGATTAATTCATGTTGGCTATGATTAATCTTGGTAGTATTCTTGTGTTTAACATCATTTAATCTATTGTTCTTCGTCGAATCGAATAATATTTCTTGATTTCATTCGAATCGACTTTTTGGGGGATTTGTTCTCGATCTCGTTTTCCATCCATTTTTGATGGATCGATTGTGATTAAATGATGTTGTTAAACATATTCAATGGATTGTATATCCATATTTCGACTTGGAATTCCATTTTCATGTTTTGTCGGGATGAATCGTGTTCTTGGCCGTTTTGGGGGAAACACTTGAACTTTCGTCATTCGTTCTTTGAATTCAACGGCTTTAAGTCGTGCTATGGAATTCATTTTCATTGTTGTTATTGTCCTTCGTAGTTTATTATCGCGAGTTGGCGTTCAGTGGAGTCGGCGGGTTCGTAGTCGGTTCGTGCCAACCTACTTCGGTCGATTCTCCGCGTTGTTCTTATTCGAGGCAAGTACCTTGTCCATACTATTCTTGTTTTGTGGATATGATGATTGGTGATCGTCTTGGTGTGTTTGTTTGTTTGTTAAAATGAGTTTTCAAAAGATTTGGTTAGCCTTGTTAAAGGCCCTCTTTCAAAACCGCGTGTGTTTTGTGATTGGTGTGTTTCGTGAACGAGTATGTGACTCCTGTGGATATGTTTGGTGTTGATGATGCACTTGGTGTTGCGTGTGGATGTATATTGTTTCATTTCGGGGCATTGTGGCTTGACGTGGTGTTTTGCTAAGTGTTTGATGCCTCTGGTTGAATTGTTTGGACATCCTTGGTGTGATATGTTATTTGCGCATGATTGCTTCGCTCACCTCGGGGGGTCAGACGGGATCACGGAGGGAATTCCAATGGCTTCGACCTGGATTCACGAGTGGTGAATGTATTTTACTCACCTCGGGGGGTCCGATGGGATCACGGAGGGAATTCCAATGGCTTCGACCTGGATTCAAGAGTAAAGACTTCACGAGTTGCTGTGTGTGTTATGTGAATGTATTTTGCTCACCTCGGGAGGGTTCGACGGGGCCACAGAGGGAATTCCAATGGCTTCGACCTGGATTCACGAGTAAAAACTTCACGAGTTGGTATTGATTTTATGTCCGTCGAGGACGCGTGACGTGGGTTTTAACCCTGTGTATTTTTGTCGGTTTTCTATTTGCGAAAACAAAACCTTTGGGCTGTGACCCTAGTTTATTTTTGGCAAGTTAAGGATTCGATAATCCTAAATTGTTTTCTATTAAAACTCTCGATGGCATTTTAAACTGTTTTATAAATTGTTTTCCCTTGATTTGTGACCTTTCGGTTTTAGAATGTTTTACCAAACTCTTGCCTCGGGAAGTGCTTTTCGTTACGTTTGGATCTTTGAGGGTTCCTGGTTATTATTGTTCTTGGAACTTGTATTGTATGGCTCGTATTTGCACTTTGTTCTTGCACTAGCAAAACAGTGGAGTTTTGCTAACCCCCGAGTATTCGAAGGGTGGATGTCTATTTTTGCATTCAGGTTTTGGAACATAGCACAGGGTCGGCACGAAGGATGATGAAAGATGAACGATACTAATCACACGAGGATCCGTTGATGTCGTATTGGTCTAGTTGTATTTTCTTTTCCGCTGTAGTATCTTTTCCCCGTTGTACGGGAGTTTATTGTATTTTGACCCCTGCGCGGGTATATATTTGGAATTGAGTTGTATGTTATTATTGAAAGACCAAATCGGTCTACTGAGTCATTTTAGCCTTAAAGGCGATGTTTGGATGTTTGATTTTAGTTATCAGCCTGGTAGATCCTCGAGGAGAGGGTCTACGGCGTGTAATATCCCTGAGTGGATTGGGGGTGTTACATATGTGGTGTTTGATAATGCGTGTGTACGTATATGGCTTCATTGCAGTGTATTGCGGTTTTGACATGATGTGATGTTAGTTGTTACTCCTTTGAAAGGAGGTTGCGATGCTTAATGTTGTTTCATTTCATAATCGATTATTGTTGTGTGCTTGTTATACGTGATGTGCCTCCGGGTAGGATTGTTGAATCTCCGGGATCCATACTTGCTAGTATGGGTCGGGCGAGACCATAGGGTTATCCAATCCGGGTATGTCTTGTGGGGACTCCGAGGTTCGTGGCTTGTTAGCCCGATGCCGGGATAACTAGTGGGGTTATCATCGGGTATGTCTTGCGGGGTCTCCGAGGTTCGTGGCTTGTTAGCCCGATGCCGGGATAACTTATGGTTGTGATTTGTGTGTGACTTGTTTCGCTAGCCAGCTCGGGAGGGTCCTTCGAGGCCTCGAGTGGGATTTGTGGCTTCGTCCCAGTCCTAGGCGATGCGTGTGTGTGATTTGTTTTGCTAGCCAGCTCGGGAGGGTCCTTCGAGGCCTCGAGTGGGATTTGTGGCTTCGTCCCGGTCCTAGACGATGCGCGTGCGCGATTATGTTTTGTTGATTTTTATGTCCGTCGAGGACACGTGATGTTGGGCTCTGGACCTGTGAATTGTTGTCGGTTTTCTATTTGCGAAAACAAAACCTTTGGGCTGTGACCCCTGTTGATTTTTGGAAAGAGAAGGATTCGGAAATCCTAAATTGTTTTCTATTAAAACTCTCGATGGCATTTTAAACTGTTTTATAAATTGTTTCCCTTGATTTGTGATCTTTCGGTTTTGGAATGTTTTACCAAACTCATGCCTCGGGAAGTGCTTTTCGTTACATTTGGAACTTTGAGGATTCCTGGTTATTGTTATTCGTGGAATGTGAATTGTATGGCTCGTATTTGCACTTTGTGCACTAGCAAAACAGTGGAGTTTTGCTAACCCCCGAGTATTCGGGGGGTGGATGTCTGTTTTTGCATTCAGGTTTGGGAGCATAACACAGGGTCGGCACGAAGGATGATGAAAGATGAACGATATTAATCACATGAGGATTCGTATGATGTCTTTGGTTTAGTTATAGTTTATTTTCCGCTGCAGCATTTTTTCCCCGTTGTACGGGAGTTCTTGTATTCGACCCCTGCGTGGACATGTAATGTGTTTGAGTTGTATGTATTTATTGAAAGACCAAGCCGGTCTACTGAGTTATTTTAGCCTTAAAGGCATCGTCGAGTTGTTTGCTAGTTGTTACCAGCCTGGTAGACCCTTGAGGAAAGGTTCTACGGCGTGTAATATCCCTGAGCGGATTGAGGGTGTTACATAAATGGTATCGGAGCTTAGGTTGTGGAAACCTAGGCTGTCGGGTCAGTGGTGTCTGTTGAGTTTTGTCTCGTCGGATTTTGTCTGACTAAGTCGTGTCGCGATGCGTCGTCTGAGTTTGTTGGTCGTGATTAGTATCGTGGGTCGATCATCATCTTCGTGCGACCTGTGGATGTAAGTCTCCCTTCGTTGTGTTGTGCCTCGTGTGACACGAGTTATTTGCTTGATTTTGTATTAAGTGATGGAATCTTTATGTAGATTCTCGGTTTCGTGATGTGTTGTGACTCATGTTTCATTTATTTGAGGAGTGTTGTCATTATTTACGTCCTTTTGACTGTGATATTCGACTGTTGTTTCCGGTAAAAGACAGGTGTTGTCTTGATTATTTGTTAAGTGACGGAATCCTCTTATGGATTTTGATTTCTTGATATGTGGTTATTTGATCCTCATATTTCGTTCATATGAGGAGTAGTGTTGCTGGATTGTGCATGTTTGACTTTATATCTTTTACCCGCGGCGTGAGTTCTTTTGTAATGGCTTTCGGTATTTTACCAACTGAGATTTGTTTCGAAAACTGATTCCTTTAACTGAGTTTTTGGCATTATGGCCTTGATCGTTTTGGCGAAATTCTGACGGTATTTAGTATTTTGTAAATGGCTTTTGTAAGTTTTTGAAATATTACCGTCATCGGCCTTTTTGACGTTGTAAATGATTTTTAGCCTGGTGAGTTCCGGCGCGGGACCCACGGCGCTATAATGTTTCGTGTAATTACCTGAAATTTTTGGGCATTCTATCCCATTGAATTATCTTTGAAAACCTTGAGTATCTTAGAAAATAAATTTCGAGACGTACTTTTAAAATGAATTATTTTCTCGTGGTACATCCAAGGTGCCACAATATGTTTCCAAATTCTTCTACCTCGAGGACCAAAATGTTTTGAGATATTTTCAATGTTTTAAAAACACTTTTATTTAGACCCGAGGGTCGAATATTCTGAAAGTTTTCACTAAGAGAAAGTGTCCTCATTTTTTGTCAAATGTGAAATGGTTCTCCAAAGTCTCGATAACGATGTTTCACGTTTGTACTTTTTTTTAGAAAGGTGATATTCAAGATCAACCGGTGTTCTTCTAAAATTATTTTCAAAATGAGGTTTTCGTTTTTAAAACCTATCCATTCCCGTTTGAGGACTGGGTATGTATGTATGATGTTCGCGTTGTCATTATGATGTTTGCTCCCGAGTGTTGCTACCCAAAATATTATCCGGAGATAGATATTGCTGGAATGGATGGATAGCAAACAAATGCGAGAACACTTCCGTGGGAAAAGTAAATAACACAAGAATTGCCGGGGTTGTTAGTCCCGGGCTTGAATGCTCTCGCGAGATATTATTAATACTAATATTAGGGGATACAAGTACTAATGTAAGAATACAATTACAATGAGTGTAAAGATTCTTGTTATCTTAGCTAGTGAGCGTGTAGATTGCCGGAAGAACCAGATATGATGCTCTGTGAGTTCTTGTAACAACAGAGATGAACTGTGACGGCGGTGAGAGATTGACAGTCTCTCACGGCGTGTATTAGCTGTATGCTTGAGCTCCTGGGCTTATGAATCTCTTTGAATCTGCCCTGTGGAGACTTCTTGCCTCTGCTGACCGTCTTCTGGATGAGAGGTTCTGAGAGAGAAATCCTGAGGTAGATTCCGGAGAGAAAGCTGGGAGCTTGGTGGTATTATGTCCTTCTGTATTTCCGTGAATGAAATCGGAATATAAGTGAATGAATTCGGAACCTTTTTCCAGTAGGAGGAGATTCTCTATTTATAGGACTTGGATATGCCGGGCGATCGCCTTTGCTGTATTATAATAAGCGGGCGATCGTCTTTTGGCACATGGGCTTGTCCCCTTAAAGTCCGCGACTGCTGCTGGCAGCCAGCTGTACGGTCCAATGGGGAGCCTGCACGCGTCCTGAGTCGCTATCACGGGCGGTCCCACTTCGTAACTTTCGGCGGCCCTGTCAGAAGGTGAGGTAGGTGACAGGCTGGGGTCAAAGGTCTTATCTGTCAGCGCCTTTTGTGGATCTGCACGTGGGTGCTGTTCTGAGATCCAGTCTTCGATGACTTTGCCGGGCGATCGTCCCTGTTCGGGGCGTAGGTCGGTTGTCCTTAGCCGGGCACTAGAGTCGATCGCCAGATGCCAAAGGGCGATCGCCTTGGGAGTCGATCACTAGGTACTTGATGGTGGGCCGGTATCTTCGATTAGGCGGGTTAGCCATAGTTTGATTGGTGTGGCCTCGGTCGCTCGGCCTTGTAGTCGATCGCCTGTCGATTCGAATAAATCTCGATACAACACCGAGTATGATCGAATTGGCAGTGTGAGCGTTGAGTCATTTTCCACACATTTGTTGCGTTAGCCCCCTGTGAGAGACGGGATGTTGGTGTTGAATGTTGTCGCCTCGTAGTAATTTCTGCGTTGTCGCGCATGTGCGAGCTGTTAAAGCTTGGTTTGGTATGACCGTGTGCATCGGTGATTGTTCCGTTATGTGTCGGTTGTTTAATGACATGTTACCTTGCTCCCGTTTTTGTGAATTTTGTGGACGAGGTCGAAGGTAATACCCATACTATTTTGACTTCGGTATTTTCTCTTTCTCCAGTCTATCGATTCGCTCATGTTCGTTGATACTTTATGAACTTGTTCTGTATTTCGGTTTCATCGTCCGAACGAACTGTGATCTTGTTATGGGTCGATCTGGTTATTGCTGTGACTTTTTCGAGTTCGGTTCGATTCTTGTGAACCTTGTTCGGAAGTGACATCATTTGGTTCGATTAGTTCTTTTATTCGAAGTGGATCGGATTTGGAACTCCTGTGTTTTCGACTCTGTCGACTCGTTTATGCTCGTTAACATTTTCTGAACTTTCCCTATCCCTTGCTTTTGTTGATCGAACGAGGGTGGTATTGTTTCGGAATAACTCATTTGTTGTTGTGACTTTTCAATCGCTATTCCCTTTCCTGTGGATCTTATGTGAATGCACATCTTGTTGCTTTCACCCAATCATATATTGTCTCGAGTTGAGACGTGAACCTGGGAGTTGTTGTTTGAATTTTATTGTTCTTCGTGATTCGAACATGATTGTTCAAATTTTGTTGTCTCGATCGTTTGATTGTTCGGTTTTTGTTGATATCGTTTCGTGATTGTTGAACGTTCAGGCACCTTCGTAATTCCCTTAAGTTCGGGAAATTAGTCTCGTTTTCGATCTTCCAACCCTTGGGCGGTGGAATTCCGTATTTGTTAAGCGTTTGGCTCGCGTTTTGATTGATGAACCGTTGGGTTGGTCAATCGTATTGATTTTCGTTCGTTGTGTTTTGTGATTGTTCGGATAATCGACTCGATTGTATTGTCTGTTTGATGACGCTTGTCACTTGTTGATTTTATTATGTCTCTATCGGTGGTGTGTGTTAGTCGCCGTAGAGCGTATTTTCACGTCGTATGCCTCTTTGCGTTTCTTGCAAGGTTTCGCCGTCAGGCACGAGTTTTCGGTTTTTGTGTATCTCGTCGAGTTTTCCGGGCGGGGATATTGCGTCTCCCTACTTGTTTTAAGTTTCGGGACGAAACTTCTTTTAAGGAAGGTAGAATGTAATACCCGTAATTTCGATTTCCGGTAATTTCTTTCTTTTCGGCGGAAGTCCGTTTTGATGACTCGCTCATGACCGTTTCGTCATTCTGAGAATGATTAATTCTACACTTTTTGACATCCGAGTTCGTTTCAGTGTCGTTTTATTGAGTTCCGTGCTTTTTAGCGACTTTTCCGCACTTGAGTTCGATTCTTGCGAATATCGTTCGAAACTGCTGTTTCGAGTTTCCCGTAAGTCCGTTTAACTTTGTTAGACGTGTTGTGAACTTCGGTTTGGTTATTCGATCACGTATCGTGATTTTCGGGCGTTTTGTGCCATTTTGTAATTTACCCAAAGTTATGGGTATCCGTATCTGTAATTGTTGTCTCGACCCTTTTCTTGGTCGCGTATGATTAATTATTGCATTATGTTTTCATTTCGGGTCGATGATGTTGTCCGCGAGCTTTTCGTCGTGTTCGTTCCGTCCGTTTTCAGAAATCGAGTCGTCGGATCATGACGGCCGAAAGATCGCCGGACAAAGTGCGGCACGGCCGGAAGTCTTTGCATCTGGCCGGACAAGCACAGCAGGAACCGGCGTAGTGCACGCTACGGCCGGAAGGCTGCGCGCTGTCACGGGGTTGGGTTTGAGCCCTCGAAAGCTCTTCGGACCCGTGCGGCACTAGACTAGAATTGTCTCGATCTAGCTAGTAAGCCTTAACTCACTCGGTTGCTAAGTATGAAAGGAGGGGTTTAAACACTTGGGAGTTGAGAGAAAACACTTCTATTACACAAACACTTTACAAGAATGTTGAGTCTTTGAGGGTTGGTTGCAAATGAGCCACTCCTCATCTATTTATACTACTCCTAAGAACCTAGAACCTTCTACTCCACCTCCTCATTTGGAGGGTTTTAGACCTATCTATATCATACCAATTCTAGAACCTATCTCTAGAATCATCCACACAAGTCTATATACAAGTCTTACAAACATCCACATACTTCTACCCTATTCTAGATAATTCCAAGTACAAGGCTAAGTACAATTATCTAGAATACTCTATAACATTCAAGTATTTCATCCTTCTAGGAGGCCCCCTAGAAGGTTCTTCCATCATCCCGGGCGCCCGGCCCATCTCTGTCCGTCTCGGCCCGCATCTGCCCGTCCCGGCCCGCACCGGCCCGTCTCAGCCCGACCATCTGGGCCTGTCTCTACAATGTTCCAGACTCTTCCCGAACCTCCTGGACCAATCCGGTCCGCTTCTAGTAGCTTCCGGTCGAGTCTTCCCTGCTGAGTGACTCCTCAGCTTTTCAATGTCTACTGCCCCCACAAGGCTTTTTCCGTCTAAGCCTATTATAGAGGGGAGGGTCTCTCTCGCACCTCGCGCGCGCACGCCTGCGCACGCCGTCCGTGCCCGGCATCCCACGCCCGCGTCCGGCCGCCCAGCTCGAGTCTTGTTCCCCGACTCGGCCTTGTCCCGTCGTGCCTTGTCCCACACGACTGCTGCTCGTCCGGCCTTGACCGCGCCCCCTGCGCTGTCGGACAGTCCCGAACATGTCCAGTCCGGAATGCCCCTTGGGCGATCCGCTTCCCACAGCGGCGTCCGTGCTCCCACGGCTTACTCGCGTGACTCTCCGTCCGGTCACGCCGTCCTGAAGGCTGAATCTTAACTTGCAGCCCGATGCCATCCTTGGCGTCCTGCTCGTGCCGGTCCCTCGGCACCCCGTGCGACCGTCTGCGCACACCTGTCTCGTCGTCGACTGTCGGCCGTGACATTCTCCCCTGCCCATTTCGTCGACGTCCTCATCGACGTGGCGGCCCCTCGATGAACCGAACTGCTCCAAGGTGGTAACTCGGCTCCTCCTCAAGCTTCCTCACGTACTTGAGTGCCGACATAGCTTGTCTCGAAGGCTCTGTGGTCAAGCGTATTTCCTGCAGCTTGGCTTGATCACACACGTACAACGCCTTCTTGTGTGGAACTACGCCAACATTGTTCTTTCTCAGGAAGTCCATACCCAGTATTATGTCCCGATCATCCATGCTCGTCACCTTGAAGTGCACGCGCAGTTCCCACATGCCAATCTTTAGTCACACCCCATTGGCGACTCCTGTAACTCGAATGGGTGGTGCATTATTCGACTTCATCCAGCCCCGTCCCTCGATGACCTGAAGCCCCAACCTCTGTGCTTCAGCCTCGTTAATGTAGTTGTAATCGGCCCCTGTGTCGACCAACGCCTTGACGGGTTTCCCATTGATTAGCCCCGTCGCATACAACAAGTTTTCCTCAAGCGGTGTTCCGTCCCGCGATGCCATCCCTATGGCTGAGTTCAATACTTGAAACGCCATCGATGTTCCCTCACCCTCGGCATCGTCCCGTGCCTTGGTGTACTCCATGGCGGCTACCCTCGGAAACTTCGAGCATTGCCTCGTCGAATGCTCCGTGCTCCAGCAAATCTCACATTTCTTCTTCTTCGGACACGCTGCTACAAGATGGTCTGCACTCCCGCACCCATGGCAAGTCCGAGTCCATCCTGACTGCTTGTCGTCCTTGGACCTGGCCATCCTCGCGCCCCTATACGCATTACCCTGGTATGACTTGACCTGCGTACTGATGTCGTCCTCGTCCCTCCTGGACTTCTGGCTTTCCCCGGCTGGTTTCAACTCGATCATCCGCTCTGCTATCGCAATCGCCTCGGACACGTTCTGTGCCTTGGCCCTCTGCACTTCCAACTTTGCCCACGGTTTTAGCCCATCCACGAACGCGAACAAAGCTTCCTGCTCACTAAAGCTAGGCAACTCCAGCACGATCTCCTGGAACTCCTTCACATAGTCCTTGATTGTCTTGCTGTGTGTCAACTCCTTCAACCTAGCCCGGACCTCAAACTCAACATTCTCCGGGTAAAACTGCTGCTTGAACTCGGCCTTAAAATCCTCCCATGTCTCCATCCGACATGTACCATGTGCGATCTCTGTTTCGCGCCTTCTCCACCATAGCAGCGCCACATCTGCTAAGAAGAATGGAGCCGTCTGCAACTTGGTCGCATCATCTGCTATCCCCGATGCACCAAAGTAACGCTCTATGTTCCACAGGAAGTCGTCCACTTCCCTACCATTCCACGATCCTTGGAACGAACACGGCCGGGGGATGTCGATTCGATGGGGTGCCGCACCTCGTTGGTCCCTGTCGTGGGCCATCGCCCGCTCGTACAGTGCTGTCCTTCCTTCGATGGTCTCGATCCTCCCTACGATCTCCTCTCGAAAGGCTGCGATCGTCGACCGAACCTCCTTCCTGACAGCCTCAAGGATCTCTTCACACAACTCGTGTCGCAACGCATTAAGGGTGCCCGTCACCCGGTTCTCAATCTCCTCCAACGACTCGCTCATCTCCGTCACCTGATCGGCCACTCTGCTCCATGCCTCAAGAGCATCCTCGTGTCTGCCCATGGTTTCCTCCATCCAAGCCACTCGTGCTTCCATGGCAACACCTCTTTCCACGGACTTGTCCCTAGACCCTTTCCTGGACTTGTCCTTCTCCTGGCTGGGTTGAACTTTGGTGACGCTGGACGTAGTTTCCATCGGTCCTCCTTGCACAAAACCTCTCAGCAACGTCTCAATGCGGAAGTTCCTTGAACCACTAGCGTGGCTCCGATACCACTTGTCACGGGGTTGGGTTTGAGCACTCGAAAGCTCTTCGGACCCGTGCGGCACTAGACTAGAATTGTCTCGATCTAGCTAGTAAGCCTTAACTCACTCGGTTTCTAAGTATGAAAGGAGGGGTTTAAACACTTGGGAATTGAGAGAAAATACTTCTATTACACAAACACTTTACAAGAATGTTGAGTCTTTGAGGGTTGGTTGCAAATGAGCCACTCCTCATCGATTTATACTACTCCTAAGAACCTAGAACCTTCTACTCCACCTCCTCATTTGGAGGGTTCTAGACCTATCTACATCATACCAATTCTAGAACCTATCTCTAGAATCATCCACACAAGTCTATATACAAGTCTTACAAACATCCACATACTTCTACCCTATTCTAGATAATTCCAAGTACAAGGCTAAGTACAATTATCTAGAATACTCTATAACATTCAAGTATTTCATCCTTCTAGGAGGCCCCTAGAAGGTTCTTCCATCATCCCGGGCGCCCGGACCGTCTCTGTCCGTCCCGGCCCGCATCGGCCCGTCCCGGCCCATCTCGACCCGACCATCTGGCCCGTCTCTACAATGTTCCAAACTCTTCCCGAACATCCTGGACCAATCCAGTCCGCTTCTAGCAGCTTCCGGTCGAGTCTTCCCTGCTGAGTGACTCCTCAGCTTTTCAATGTCTACTGCCCCCACAAGGCTTTTTCCGTCTAAGCCTATTATATGGGGGAGGGTCTCTCTCGCACCTCGCGCGCGCGCGCCAGCGCACGCCGGCCGCGCCTGGCATCCCACGCCCGCGTCCGGCCTCGCAGCTCGAGTCTTGTTCCCCGACTCGGCCTTGTCCCGTCGTGCCTTGTCCCACACAACTGCTGCTCGTTCGGCCTTGCCCGCGCCCCCTGCGCTGCCGGACAGTCCCGAACATGTACAGTCCGGAATGCCCCTTGGGCGATCTGCTTCCCACAGTGGCGTCCGTGCTCCGACGGCTTACTCGCGTGACTCTCCGTCCGGTCACGCCGTCCTGAAGGCTGAATCTTCACTTGCAGCCCGATGCCATCCTTGGCGTCCTGCTCGTGCCGGTCCCTCGGCACCCCGTGCGACCGTCTGCACACACCTGTCTCATCGTCGACTGTCGGCCGTGACAGCGCGCTAACCGGAAGGTGTAGCGCACGCTATCGGGCGGCCCAGCGTACGCTGTCGGGCTGGGCAGAGGGGTTACTGAAATCTTGGACTCGGGATGATCGCGAGTAGCGCACGTTATCACGGGCATTGCGGACGCTTCGACCGGCAGTAGCGCGCGCACGGCCGGAAGGTCGCGCACTTACCTAGCCGAGTCGGTAGGGCGGTGGAGGCTCGATCGCGGGCCGGGCGCAAGACGCTAGCTCGGCAGCCTAGTGCACGCTAGTCCGACCCAGTATAAATGTGGCAGAGCAGCCTCATTTTCACTCGTTTTTCATTTCTTTTCTTTTCGATCCGCGGCTAGAGCTTCGGAGGTGGCACAAGATACATCAAGGTTACAAGCAACACCGAACTATATCAAACTTTTCATACAAAGCACGCAAACCCCAAGTATATTCAACTCAAAAAGTTGTCATTCAAAATAGCTGTGCCAGTACAATAAAAAGAAAAAGAAAAAAAAAAGAGAAACAGAAGTAAATACATATACATGTCTACACTAAACTACAGGCTCTGAAGACGGAGGAGGCAACGGAGGAGAAGCATCACGGTTGGTCCCAACCACCTCGGGGCTAGGAGTGCTGGCCTTAACAGGTGAGCTGGGAGGAGTAGAAGGAAGCTCCAAATCCAAGCCAGATTGCTTTATGTGACTCCTCAAGGGCGTCCTTCCACCAGGCTGCCTCCGGAGATTCTTCCACATCCCCGGACCAACCTGAAGGAACGGGAGCCCCGTCCAATGCAGCATCCCGGTCCAGCTCGCCAGTGAAACCCAAAGAAGCCAGCTGCTCACGAGCATGAGTTAGAGCAAAATCAAAATATTGTGTCGCGGCAGGGGCTAGCTTAACCAGGAACGCGGAAGAATTGTGATACTGGGCCAGGAGGGCGGAACGGTAGGCCTCCAGGAAGGAGTGACCAACGTCACTGGTCAGGAATCGACGTCGGCCATCCGTCACCCCGCGCTCATAAGACGATCCCTCGGATCTAGCCTCGGCTAGTTGAGCTTCCAGCTGGGTCACCTTTTCCGATTCCGCTCTAGCTTGAGCTTCGAGTTGGGCGACCTTCTCCAACTCAGCCTTAGCCCGCGCCTCAAGTTGAGCTATCCTCTAGGATTCCGCCCTAGCTTCCGACAACTGAGCCTCGAGCTGGCCCACCTTCTCCGTTTCAGCTGTAGAAAGGGTCTTCCAAAATTTCAGCTCTTGGCCCAGCTGAACATTGGCCATCTGAGCCCGCTCCAAAAATGCCTCCCGCTCAGAACTTTGCTTAAGGGCAGCATCTAAGCGATACTCCCTCTCCTGAAGCTGAGCCGAGAGATCAGAATTAGCCGACAGGGCGGCCTCCAGGTCGGCTTGCATCTGGGTGAGCTGGGAGGAAGACGTAGCGCCGAGCTTATGATCCTCGGCGAAGGTCACAAAGGTGGCGAAGAACTGCACAAGAAGTTATATCAGGTCAGCAGAGGGTAATAATAAATATAAGAATAGCCAAAAAGGGTATGAAGGCGAGAAGGGGAATACCTTCCCAAAATACATCATCATAGCATCAAATTTAGGGCCCTCATCGGCATCTCGTAATCCCAGCTTATCCTTAGCCGGGACCATGGAGCTTAAATAAGGAAGAAATCTCTCGAACTCCTTGCATCGGAGAAGAGTCTCCATAGCCGGACCTGGGGAACCCGCGGTCTTCGGCCGTTTGGAAGCGGGGGAGCTAAAAGAAGAGGCCCTCTGAGTGACCTGAAGCTGCCGAGACGAACTCGCAGGGCTTCGTCCGGTGGTCAAGGTAGGAGCCAGGTCGGAGGGGAGAGTTACCCCAGACTTGGGGCGAGAAGGGATCTTCCGTTTAGCTTTAGACGAGCCCTCTACCCTCTCCTTGGGGGGATTCGTTGACTTAGGGACCTTCTCTTTTATTGGTTCAGCCGGATTGGAGGCATCCGACTGGCAGGTCCGCATGAACCGATCTACAAAAAACAATACAAACGGTCAGGGAAATAGCTAAAAAGCAAAATAACAAAGATCTGAAAGAAAAAATATAATAGATAAAGCCTACCGATGTCAGGGATAGCCGGGTAGGGATTCGAGCTCAGCCCACAATGGAGCAGAAGATCATGGAATTGCGTCAGCTGGAAAGCATTATAGGGAATGGCATTCCATTCCCGAACTTTCTCGACCCACGCAGACCGGATGGAATTGCGCCTAGGAATAGGATCCTGGCTCGGAGTAGCCTGCGTCCATTCCGTAGGAAAACCCCAAGAATCAGATGTAGGGAGCCGAAGGAAAAAGAAGCGGGACCTCCAGTCCTTCACATTGGAAGGAAGGTGGGTGAAGAAATGGGCGTTATTTCGGGAAGTCAAGTAAAAGGAGCCTTTAAAACTCTTTAGTCCAAAACAGAAATAGAAAAAGCCCAGGTCGGGTTCCTCATGTCTGTAATGACACAGCACGAAAAAACCAACCATGTAGCGAAAAGAGTTGGGAGAAAATTGGTTGAGGGGAAGATTGTATTTAACGGAGAGAGAGACAAGGAAGGGATGGGGTGGAAAGCGAAGACCACTGCTCACCTGATCCACAAACCAGGTAATATGCCCTGGGGGAGGATGATCAGGGGTATCAGTAGCCTGAGGTGTGACAAATTCCCACCCCGGGGGAAGTCTAAGAAATCTTATAAAACTAGCCAACGCGGCTGGGCTAGTCCTCGATAGAGGATGGGGAGGGAGAACTCGAGTCGCTCCTACAACCGTCTGATATGGATCGGCTAAGAGGCCGTCACAGTTACCTCGTCCATAGGAGGAGGGGAAGGAGGATCTACAATGATTAGGGGGATGCCAGAGGGAGGGATGTCACCTAGCTCGGACCAGTCTACGTCACCTAAAGGCTCATCCCTAAGACGGAGGGAGGAACCAGTAGCTCGCCCCGACATACCCCCCGAATCCCTGTCAGAAGTGGAAAGACCTTCTAAAAAAGAGTTCACGTCCTATTCGCCGGAAATATTTTGAGAATCCGAAGCAGACGACATAACAAAAGGAAGAAAAGGGGAGGAAGAAGCAAAGGAAAATATCTGTAAAACAAATCAAAAACTAAAGAGATGTTTAGATGAACATACCCATGGGATTGGGTGGAAGATCGCCGGAGAAAGGTAGAGCAAGTGCGTCGCCGGAGACAGATAGCTGTGATCGCTAGTGTCGCCTGAGAATTTTCGCACCAGAGATTGAGGGTATAAAAACGCGGAAGTAATAAAGGGGGAAGAAGACCTCCTTTTATAGGAGGGAGGGGCGAAAACCAAGAAGGATAGGGACGATCTGGAGCGTCTGATGCCCTATTCGAAAGAACGGCTGGGATTTGGCACCGTCTTATCCGACCTATAGCAGGTCGACACCTGGCTTTGACCGTCGATGCGACGTTTGGGAGGCGGGGAAAGGAAAAGACAGGTTATTATAGCGCACGAAGTCCGAAGAGCCTCGTTATCTGGGAACGGGAGTCCCAAGGATTATTGCGTCAAGGTCGTCTGGTTATAAACAAATCTTACTCTACTCGGTCTTACAGCTCGACTAGAGTAGGGGGGACTGGTTGATAGGACGTCGAATGTACGCTCCCTGAAAACCCGGTCTAAAATATGGACCAATAAAAGTCCGACCTAGGTTCTTAGATAAGGAGATGACAACCTCAAGGTCCTTTAGAAGGTCGCCGACCTCGGAGGCCCCACTTAGCTGTAACGTCTGTTAGAAGGGCGCCGACCTCGGAGGCCCCGCTGACCTATGATATCTGATAAAGGTCGCCGACCTCGGAGGCCCCGCTTAGCTATGACATCTGTTAGAAGGGCGCCGACCTCGGAGGCCCCCGCTGACTTATGATATCCGATAAAAGGTTGCCGACCTCAAAGGTCTCTCAACCTACTGATTTGAATAGGAATGAGCCGACCTAAAAACCACCGAACTCAGGAAGGTCGAACTCTTGGGAAAGAAGATATGACTCACCTGACAGAATCCCTAAGATCCAGGAGTTGAGAGCCCATACCTTGCAATCCCAGAGATCCAGGGATTGAGAGCCCATACCTTGCAATCCCGGAAATCTAGGGATGGAAAATCGCAGCTTGAATCCCTGGATATCCGGGATTTTCTCTGGGAATCAGGGAAAATCTCAGATAACAAGGCACCCTCCTCCTATAAAAGGGAGAGAGGGGGTTCCTCAAAAAACAACACAGACTCTGAGAATACAGCATATTTTAGAGAGAGAAAGAAAAGAGAGTATTTCATATATTTCGGGTTTTCTTAGCTAAACTTCTAAGATTAACCCGGTTCTTGGTGACCGATCAGCTCGGTTACATCAGAAGCCATTTGTTTAACAACAAATCCATGAAGTTCTTGAGGTTATATCATTGATCAATCATCCTATAACATCCTTCAATCCAGCGAATAAAGGTGAGATTTCCTAGAACCCTATTTTGAGAAATTTTGGGGTTTTTGCGTTTTTGTCCGATTCGTTCCGTATTGTTGATTAATTTATGTTGGGCATGATTAATCTTGGTAGTATTCTTGTGTTTAACATCATTTAATCCATTGTTCTTCGTCGAATCGAAGTATAATTCTTGATTTCCTTTGAATCGACTTTTTGGGGGATTTATTCTCGATCTCATTTTCCATCCATTTTTGTTGGATAGATTGTGGTTAAATGATGTTGTTAAACATATTCTATGGATTGTATATCCATATTTCAACTTGGAATTCCGTTTTCGTGTTTTGTCGGGACAAATCGTGTTCTTGGCCATTTTGGGGGAAACACTTGAACTTTCGTCATTCGTTCTTTGAATTCAACGGCTTTGAGTCGTGATATGGAATTAATTTCATTGTTGTTATTGTCCTTCGTATTTTATTATCGCGAGTTGGCGATCGGTGGAGTCGGCGGGTTCGTAGTCGGTTCGTGTCAACCTACTTCGGTCGATTCTCCGTGTTGTTCTTATTCGAGGCAAGTACCTTGCCCATACTATTCTTGTTTTGTGGATATGATAATTGGTGATCGTCTAAATGTGTTTGTTTGGTCGTTCGAAAATTATTTTCAAAAGATTCGATTAGCCTTGTTAAAGGCTCTCTTTCAAAACGCGTGTGTTTTGTAAGTGTGTGGGTTGTAAGTGACTACGTGTATCCTTTGGATATGTTTGGAGTTGATTTGGTGTTTGATAATGCATGTGTACGTATATGGCTTCATTGCATTGTATTGCGGTTTTGACATGATGTGATGTTAGTTGTTACTCCTTTGAAAGGAGGTTGCGATGCTTAATGTTGTTTCGTTTCATAATCGATTATTGTTGTGTGCTTGTTATACGTGATGTGCCTCCGGGTAGGATTGTTGAATCTCCGGGATCCATACTTGCTAGTATGGGTTGGGCAAGACCATAGGGTTATCCAATTCGGGTATGTCTTGCGGGGACTCCGAGGTTCGTGGCTTGTTAGCCCGATGCCGGGATAACTAGTGGGGTTATCATCGGGTATGTCTTGCGGGGACTCCGAGGTTCGTGGCTTGTTAACCCGATGCCGGGATAACTTATGGTTGTGATTTGTGTGTGACTTGTTTCGCTAGCCAGCTCGGGAGGGTCCTTCGAGGCCTCGAGTGGGATGTGTGGCTTCGTCCCGGTCCTAGGCGATACGTGTGTGTGATTTGTTTCGCTAGCCAGCTCGGGAGGATCCTTCGAGGCCTCGAGTGGGATTTGTGGCTTCTTACCGGTCCTAGGCGATGCGCGTGCGCGATTAGGTTTTGTTGATTTTTAAGTCCGTTGAGGACACGTGATGTTGGGCTCTGGCCTTGTGAATTGTTGTTGGTTTTCTATTTGTGAAAACAAAACCTTTGGGCTGTGACCCCTGTTGATTTTTGGAAAGAGAAGGATTCGGAAATCCTAAATTGTTTTCTATTAAAACTCTCGATGGCATTTTAAATTGTTTTATAAATTGTTTCCCTTGATTTGTGATCTTTCGGTTTTGGAATGTTTTACCAAACTCATGCCTCGGGAAGTGCTTTTCGTTATGTTTGGAACTTTGAGGATTCCTGGTTATTGTTATTCGTGGAATGTGAATTGTATGGCTCGTATTTGCACTTTGTTCTTGCACTAGCAACACAGTGGAGTTTTGCTAACCCCCGAGTATTCAGGGGGTGGATGTCTGTTTTTGCATTCAGGTTTGGGAGCATAACACAGGGTCGGCACGAAGGATGATGAAAGATGAACGATATTAATCACACGAGGATTCGAATGATGTCTTTGGTTTAGTTATAGTTTATTTTCCACTGCAGTATTTTTTCCCCGTTGTACGGGAGTTTTTGTATTCGACCCCTGCGTGGGCATGTAATGTGTTTGAATTGTATGTATTTATTGAAAGACCAAGTCGGTCTACTGAATTATTGTAGCCTTAAAGGCATCGTCGAGTTGTTCTCTAGTTGTTACCAGCCTGGTAGACCCTTGAGGAAAGGTTCTACGACGTGTAATATCCCTGAGCGGATTGGGGGTGTTACATAAATGATATCGGAGCTTAGGTTGTGGAAACCTAGGCTGTCGGGTCAGTGGTGTCTGTTGAGTTTTGTCTCGTCGGATTTTGTCTGACTAAGTCGTGTAGCGATGCATCGTCTGAGTTTGTTGGTCGTGATTAGTATCGTGGGGCGATCATCATCTTCATGCGACCTGTGGATGTAAGTCTCCCTTCGTTGTGTTGTGCCTCGTGTGACACGAGCTATTTGCTTGATTTTGTATTAAGTGATGGAATCTTTATGTAGATTCTCAGTTTTGTGATGCGTTGTGACTCATGTTTCATTTATTTGAGGAGTGTTGTCATTATTTACGTCCTTTTGACTGTGATATTCGACTGTTGTTTCCGGTAAAAGACAGGTGTTGTCTTGATTATTTGTTAAGTGACGGAATCCTCTTATGGATTTTGATTTCTTGATATGTGGTTATTTGACCCTCATATTTCGTTCATATCAGGAGTAGTATTGCTGGATTGTGCATGTTTGACTTTATTTCTTTTACCCGCTGCGTGAGTTCTTTTGTAATGGCTTTCGGTATTTTACCAACTGAGTTTTGTTTCGAAAACCGATTCCTTTAACCGAGTTTTTGGCATTATGGCCTTGATCGTTTTGGCAAAATTCTGACGGTATTTAGTATTTTGTAAATGGCTTTTGTAAGTTTTTGAAATATTACCGTCATCGGCCTTTTTGACGTTGTAAATGATTTTTAGCCTGGTGAGTTCTGGCGCGGGACCTACGGCGCTATAATGTTTCGTGTAATTACCTGAAATTTTTGGGTATTCTAGCCCATTGAATTATCTTTGAAAACCTTGAGTATCTTAGAAAATAAATTTCGAGACGTACTTTTAAAATGAATTATTTTCTCGTGGTACATCCAAGGTGCCACAATATGTTTTCAAATTCTTCTACCTCGAGGACCAAAATGTTTTGAGATATTTTCAATGTTTTAGAAACACTTTTATTTAGACCCGAGGGTCGAATATTCTGAAAGTTTTCACTAAGAGAAAGTGTCCTCAGTTTTTGTCAAATGCGAAATGGTTCTCCAAAGTCTCGATAACGATGTTTCATGTTGGTACTTTTTTTTTAGAAAGGTGATACTCAAGATCAACCGGTGTTCTTCTAAAATTATTTTCAAAATGAGGTTTTCATTTTTAAAACCTATCCATTCCCGTTTGAGGACTCGGTATGTATGTATGATGTTCGCATTATCATTATGATGTTTGCTCCCGAGTATGATCGAATTGGCAGTGTGAGCGTTGAGTCGTTTTCCACACATTTGTTGTGTTAGCCCCCTGTGCGTGACGGGATGTTGGTGTTGAATGTTGTCGCCTCGTAGTAATTTCTGCGTTGTCGCGCATGTGCGAGCTGTTAGAGCTTGGTTTGGTATGACCGTGTGCATCGATGATTGTTCCGTTATGTGTCGGTTGTTTAATGACATGTTACCTTGCTCCCGTTTTTGTGAATTTCGTGGATGAGGTCGAAGGTAATACCCGTACTATTTTGACTTCGGTATTTTCTCTTTCTCCAGTCTATCGATTCGCTCATGTTCGTTGATACTTTATGAACTTGTTTTGTATTTCGGTTTCATCGTCCGAACGAACTGTGATCTTGTTATGGGTCGATCTGGTTATCGCTGTGACTTTTTCGAGTTCGATTCGATTCTTGTGAACCTTGTTCGGAAGTGACATCATTTGGTTCTATTAGCTCTTTTATTCGAAGTGGATCGGATTTGGAACTCCTGTGTTTTCGACTCTGTCGACTCATTTATGCTCGTTAACATTTTTTGAACTTTCCCTATCCCTTGCTTTTGTTGATCGAACGAGGGTGGTATTGTTTCGGAATAACTCGTTTGTCATTGTGACTTTTCAATCGTTATTCCCTTTCCTGTGGATCTTATGTGAATGCACATCTTATTGCTTTCACCGGATCATATATTGTCTCGAGTTGAGATGTGAACCTGGGAGTTGTTGTTTGAATTTTATTGTTCTTCGTGATTCGAACATGATTGTTCAAATTTTGTTGTCTCGATTGTTTGATTGTTCGGCTTTTGTTGATCTCGTTTCTCGATTGTTGAATGTTCAGGCACCTTCGTAATTCCCTTAAGTTCGGGAAATTAGTCTCGTTTTCGATCTTCCAACCCTTGGGCGGTGGAATTCCGTATTTGTTCAGCGTTTGGCTCGCGTTTTGATTGATGAACCGTTGGGTTGGTCAATCGTATTGATTTTCGTTCATTGTATTTTGTGATTGTTCGGATAATCGACTCGATTGTATTGTCTGTTTGATGACGCTTGTCACTTGTTGATTTTATTATGTCTCTATCGGTGGCGTGTGTTAGTCGCCGTGGAGCGTATTTTCACGCCGTATGCCTCTTTGCGTTTCTTGCAACGTTTCGCCGTCAGGCGCGAGTTTTCGGTTTTTGTGTATCTCGTCGAGCTTTCCGGGCGGGGATATCACTACAAAAAAAACAGTTTTTACCGACGCCATTTACCGACGCCCGTACAGCCGTTGTTAAACTTATAATTTACCGACGCCATTATCGACGCCCGTTATTTAATTGATTTACCGACGCCATTACCGACGACCGGTTCGCAGACTTTTTTTTTTCTTTTTTTTCACATTTACCGACGCCATTTACCGACGCCGCCATTTACCGACGCCATTTACCGACGCCATTTTGGCGTTGGTAATTTTTTTTTTTTTTTTTTTAAAATTTAGCGACGCCGTTTACGCCATTACCGACGCCATTTCGGCGTCGGTAAATTTTTTGCACTATCCCACATCGAAAAAACAGTAGTGTTTTAGGTGGTTTATAAACCAAAATCCTTCTCAACCATTTGAAATTAAATGGAGCCCGAACCTGACCCGCCCGGACCCGGACCCGACCCGCCCGGACCTGGACCTGACCGGACCTGACCCGCCTGAGCTCGGACCTAACCCGCCTGAGCCCCGCCTGAGCCCGGACGTGACCCGCCTGAGTCCTGACCTGACTTTTTTAGATTTTTTTTTTAATTTAACGACGCCATTTTTGGCGTCGGTAAATGGCGGCGTCGGTAATGGCGTCGGTAAAAAATTACCATCGAGCGTTTTTCCAACGGCGGGTTTCCGTCGGTAATGGCGTCGGTAATTTTTTTACCAACGCCATTTTCTGTTTTACCAACGGCGTTTGGCGTCGGTAAAAACTGTTTTTTTTTGTAGTGATATTGCGTCTCCCTACTTGTTTTTGTAACACCCGCAATCCGCTCAGGGATATTACACGCCGTAGAACCTTTCCTCAAGGATCTACCAGGCTGGTAACAACATAGAACAACTCAACAATGCCTTTAAGGCTAAAATGACTCAGTAGACCGATTTGGTCTTTCAATAAATACATACAACTCAAACTCATTACCTGCCCACGCAGGGGTCGAATACAACACACTCCCGTACAACGGGAAAGAATACTGCAGCGGAAAATAAACTATAACTAAACCAATGACATCATACAGATCCTCGTGTGATTAGTATCGTTCATCTTTCATCATCCTTCGTGCCGACCATGTGTTATGCTCCCAAACCTGAATGTAAAAACAGACATCCACCCCCCGAATACTCGGGGGTTAGCAAAACTCCACTGTTTTGCTAGTGCAAGAACAAAGTGCAAATACGAGCCATATAATTCAAATTCCAAAAATAACAATAACCAGGAATCCTCAGGGATCCAAACGTAACGAAAAATACTTCCCGAGGCAAGAGTTTGAGTAAAACATTCCAAAACCGAAAGATCATAAATCAAGGGAAACAATTTATAAAACCATTTAAAATGTCATCGAGTGTTTTAATAGAAAACAATTTAGGATTTTCCGAATCCTTCTCTTTCCAAAAATCAACAGGGGTCACAGCCCAAAGGTTTTGTTTTCGCAAATCAAAAACCGACAACAATTCACAGGGCCAGAGCCCAACATCACGTGTCCTCGACGGACATAAAAATCAACACAATGTAATCACGCACGCGCATCACCTAGGACCGGGACAAAGCCACAAATCCCACTCGAGGCCTCGAAGGACCCTCCCGAGCTGGCTAGCGAAACAAATCACACACACGCATCGCCTAGGACCGGGATGAAGCCACAAATCCCACTCGAGGCCTCGATGGACCCTCCCGAGCTGGCTAGCGAAACAAATCACACACACGCATCGCCTAGGATCGGGACGAAGCCACAAATCCCACTCGAGGCCTCGAAGGACCCTCCCGAGCTGGCTAGTGAAACAAGTCACACACAAATCACAACCATAAGTTATCCCGGCACCGGGCTAACAAGCCACGAACCTCGGAGTCCCCGCAAGACATACCCGATGATAACCCCACCAGTTATCCCGGCATCGGGCTAACAAGCCACGAACCTCGGAGTCCCCGCAAGACATACCCAGATTGGATAACCCTACGGTCTCGACCGACCCATACTAGCAAGTATGGATCCCGGAGATTCAACAATCCTACCCGGAGGCACATCAAGTATAACAAGCACACAACAATAATCGATTATGAAACCAAACAACATTAAGCATCGCAACCTCCTTTCAAAGGAGTAACAACTAACATCACATCATGTCAAAACCGCAATATACTGAAATGAAGCCATATACGTACACACGCATTATCAAACACCACATAAACTCCAAACATATCCAAAGGATCCACGTAGTCACTTACAACCCACACACTTACAAAACACACGCGTTTTGAAAGAGAGCCTTTAACAAGGCTAATCGAATCCTTTGAAAATAATTTTCAAACGACTAAACAAACAAATTTAGACGATCACCAATTATCATATCCACAAAACAACAATTATATGGACAAGGTACTTGCCTCAAAATCGGCACGCAAGTATCCCGACGAACACGGCTCAACCGGAAAGCTTCGAAACGCCCGATGCTTTCGAAAAGGAAAACGACAATGAACGGAAGGATTCAACTTGGTTTCTTCGCAAGAAACTCTACCCTAACAACATATAATTAATAAATCAATGATCATACGAGGAGGAATAATCGTAGAACGTCCGAAAACCCCTCTAAGACATTCTACCGGACACCTTCAAGGCGTCAATCAAGAACTCGACCAAACCAACGAATCGATACGATCCAACCATGGAATAACAAGGGAAATAATATAATACATCTAAATAATCATCAATCCATCATAATCCTAAGTTAAATCGGATTAAATGGATGAAAACAACCAAAACACCCAAATTCCCCAAAACTAGATTTCTAGGAAATCTGACCTGATTCGGTAGATCGGAGGATGTTATAGGATGGATGACTGATGATATGAACTCCAAGACTTCATGGATTCATTGTATAACAACATTCCTCCATGATTCCCACACCTCCAGCCGCGGAAGAGAAGGAAGAGAATGAGAAAATGGGTAAAAAAACCCGACTGCAGGGCCCTAAATAGGCTGCCTGCCGGCCGCCTTACGTACGTAACCGGCCATGTGTCACGGGCTTAGAGTTTGCTATGCTCCTAAGCGTCGTGCGGCCTAGCAACCCCCTTGCTAGTCAGCCTTAAACTCTCCGAATTTGGCTAAGTATGAAAGTTGGCACAACGAAAGAGAGGCAATGGTTAATGGAAAGTTTTCTTCCACTAAGTCACAAAGAGATTACAAGTGTGTCTTACAAATGAGTTCCCAAGGATCTTGAGGGATTTTCGGATTGTTTGCAAATGAGCCTCAAGGCCCCTATTTATACTACCCTCCTAGCCTAGAACATTCCTCCACCTCCTTATTTGGAGGCTTCTAGACCCTCCTACACTATTACATGTTCTAGAGTATTCCAAGTACAATACAAGTCTTTGTACAATGTCTAGAAACATCTGCCAAGTTACAAGTCTTTTGACTCATCCAAGAGTCTCCAGCACTTTCCACATATTTCCGGACCTTTCCGGCTTTCTCGACCCGACCCGGCCCGCTCGTCCTGACTCGGCCCGACTCCATGTAACCCGACCCGATCCGGCCCGGCCTTCCACACATGCCTCCGGATTAATCTTTGACGTTCTGGACCATCCCGGTCCGTTTCTGGAATGTTCCGAGTACAACTTCCGCTCAGTGGACTCTTCGGCTTTCTAATGTCCACTGCACTCACAAGGCTTTATCCCGCTAAGCCTATTATAGGGGGAGGGGGCTCCGTGCGTCCCTCGCGCGCCGCCCGTGCGCGCGCCCAGCGCCTCGCGCGCACCCCTTGCGGGTCTCCGTCGCCTGTGTCCGAGTCTCGGCCCTCGGATGTGCCTCGTCTCGTCATCTTGTCCCGTGTTGTCCCGAAGCGGCGTGCCTGCCCGCTGCACTCGTCCGTTCGGTTCCCGGTGTGCCTTGTCTCGCCGCCCAGGTAGTCCCGCATCTGGCCTGATGGACTTGTCCCTCGGTCGGGCACTTTGTTGCCCGGATGGCCTGCTTGCTCGGCCATACATCCACGCATGCCGCGCCACACGGCTAAGTCCCTCAGTCAGTTGTGCCGCTCCACATGGCCTTGCAGTCCCAAACGTGCCCCGCGCACGTTGATCTGCTGGACCTCGAACCCCTCTGTGCGGGTCTGTCCGAGCACTCTGTCGGTTATTTCTCTCGGGGCGTGACACTCTCCCCCGCTTGTTCCGTCGACGTCCCCGTCGACGTGTGCTGCTACTCGGTTCCTCGATGTACCGCATTGATCCCAGACAGTACATCGGCATTTCCTCTTCAGTCAACTTCTTCTGAAATCGAAGTGTCGTCATCGCTGCGTAGGGAAGTTGCTCCACTGTCAAGGGGATAGTGATGGGTTTGTTCGGACCGTTCACCCATAGTACCTTTGCTTGTGGGAAAAAGGCAAAATCATTCTTCTCCAGGAAGTCCATTCCCAAAATGAGGTCCCGATCATCCATTGTGGTGACCTTGAAATGCACTCGACCTTCCCAGTTTCCGAGCACGATTCGCACTCCATTTGCTGCCCCTGTGACCGGCACTGCTGGTCGGTTGTTGGACTTCATCCAGCCCTTGCATGGCTGCACAAGTAGTCCCAATCTCTTTGCTTCGGCCTCAGTGATATAGTTGTAGTCGGCTCCCGTGTCGACCAAGGCCTTGATGGGTTGGTGGTTGATGGTTCCTTCCACGAACATCAACTTGCTTCCCCGCGGTCCCTCGCTGCCTGCACTGACGACAGAATTAAGTTGTGGGATCGTGCTTACCTGCTGCACGTCCGTGTGATCAATTGTTGGCCCCTCACATTCGGCCATGGGGTTGAGCTTCCCCATTTTCGGACAGTCCTTCATCCGATGAGCCCTGCCGCACATAAAGCATCCTCATTAGTCGGGAGCGCTCCTGCGTTCACCCGAGTAGTATGGCTTGTCCGCGTCATGTTGCGGTCTCGTCCCGAATCTTCCTCGTGATGGTTGGGCTGGTTGCTGTACTGACGTGCGGGTGTCTCCCCCGCCTTTGGCTTGACCCTCAGCTCGCGGCTCCTTCCTCTTCTCGAATTCGGCTAGGGACTCGGCCACTTTGATTGCCTCATTGACAGATTTCACCTCGCGGCTTTGTACTCTGTCCCTGACCCAACTCGGTAGTCCATCCAGGAAGAAAAATAGTCGATCATCCTCGGTCATGTCCGGAATCTGGAGCATGATCGATGTAAAGTCCCGAACATAGTCCCGTATGGTAGTCTTATTCTTGAGCTCGCGGAGTTTCTTCCTTGCCTCATAGCATGTGTTCTCGGGATAGAATTGTGCCTTGAGTTCCGACACGAACTCATCCCAAGTCCCGATCGGTTGGCAAGTCCCTTTCGTAACACTGGCCTGTCGATGACGCCACCACAGCGCTGCATCGTCAGCAAGATATAGTGCAGCCTGCCGTACTTTGGCCTTCTCGTCCGTCAGTCCCAGACCATCAAAGTAAAGTTCCATTCGCCATAGGAACTCCTCGATTAACTTGGCATCTCTCTTGCCAATGAACTCCTTGGGTTTGGGGACCTCGACCCTTGGTCCCTCGAACCTCGCCCCGCCAAATGTGTTGTTCCAGCTCGGCCCACCATTCGAGTTGGTGCCCGAGTTGCTTGCCCGACAAATTTTATCACAAAAATCTTCAAAACGTTTGGCACTTACCTCGCAAAACTCGGCATACTGCTTGCGCATCTCCGTGATGCTGGATGCCACATGATCCTCGATTGTTGCTAGCTCCTTGCGCAACGAGAGTTGTTCCCTCTTGAAGGTCTCGAGCTGGCCCAACGTGTGCCCTTCCAGTTGGCCAACAGCTTTCTCGAGAGTACCCACGCGTTCCTCCGTGCTCAATTGGGTGTTAGTAATGCGCTGTCCAAGAGCTTCGATGTCGTCCTCGATGTCGGGTAGGCGGTGTGCTAAGGTGAGTATGATCTTTCGGATGTCTTCATCCTCAAGAAGTCGGCTTCATGCCGGGTTCTCCTCGTGTTGCGGCGGCACCACACCGCGCGCCTTGCTCTTGCCACGCTTGGCTTTCCCTTCAGCTGGGACTTCTCCACGTCCCCGGACCTTTTCAGCCTCTGTGACTCGTCCGTCCTCCACATTGATGCCTGCCTCGATCTGTCCGTCGGCCATGATGCCTGCTGATCGTTAGCGTCGACTCCCACAGTCTTGCACACCTCCTTGTGTGGCTAACAATGTCTACGATACCACTTGTCACGGGCTTAGAGTTTGCTATGCTCCTAAGCGCCGTGCGGCCTAGCAACCCCCTTGCTAGTCAGCCTTAAACTCTCCGAATTTGGCTAAGTATGAAAGTTGGCACAATGAAAGAGAGGCAATGGTTAATGGGAAGTTTTCTTCCACTAAGTCACAAAGAGATTACAAGTGTGTCTTACAAATGAGTTCCCAAGGATCTTGAGGGATTTTCGGATTGTTTGCAAATGAGCCTCAAGGCCCCTATTTATACTACCCTCCTAGCCTAGAACATTCCTCCACCTCCTCATTTGGAGGCTTCTAGACCCTCCTACACTATTACATGTTCTAGAGTATTCTAAGTACAATACAAGTCTTTGTACAATGTCTAGAAACATCTACCAAGTTACAAGTCTTTTGACTCATCCAAGAGTCTCCAGCACTTTCCACATATTCCACATATTTCCGGACCTTTCCGGCTTTCTCGACCCGACCCGGCCCGCTCGGCCCGACTCCATGTAACCCGACCCGATCCGGCCCGGCCTTCCACACATGCCTCCGGATTAATATTTGACGTTCTGGACCATCCCGGTCCGTTTCTGGAATGTTCCGAGTACAACTTCCGCTCAGTGGACTCCTCAGCTTTCCAATGTCCACTGCACTCACAAGGCTTTATCCCGCTAAGCCTATTATAGGGGGAGGGGGCTCCGTGCGTCCCTCGCGCGCCGCCCGTGCGCGCGCCCAGCGCCTCGCGCGCACCCCTTGCGGGTCTCCATCGCCCGTGTCCGAGTCTCGGCCCTCGGATGTGCCTCGTCTCGTCATCTTGTCCCGTGTTGTCCCGAAGCAGCGTGCCTGCCCGCTGCACTCATCCGTTCAGTTCCCGGCGTGCCTTGTCTCACCGCCCAGGTAGTCCCGCATCTGGCCTGATGGCCTTGTCCCTCGGTCGGGCACTTTGTTGCCCGGATGGCCTGCTTGCTCGGCTATACATCCACGCATGCCGCGCCACATGGCTAAGTCCCTCAGTCAGTTGTGCCGCTCCACACGGCCTTGCAGTCCCGAACGTGCCCCGCGCATGTTGATCCGCTGGACCTCGCACCCCTCTGTGCGAGTCTGTCCGAGCACTCTGTCGGTCATTTCTCTCGGGGCGTGACACATGGCCGACTCACTGCCTAGAAATGCTGGAAACGTTACGTACGTTACCGGCCAGGGCCTTACGTACGTAACCGGCCTTATGTACGTAACTGCCGAGCACTACCGGCCGTAACTCGGCCAGTGCCGGCCTGGGCCCAGACTGCCCGGCCATGACTAGGCCGGGGCCAACTCCGACTGCCCGAACGGCCCCGAAACCCAAACCTGAATACGAATCGAAGATACGGTTACGAAGTACTCGCAAAGACGAATTCGAGCACTAAGAGAACACACGATTCCGACCACCCGAAGTCTCGAAATTCGACAATGGAAAGTAATTATCCCAAACTTAGGGAAATTACGAAAATGGCCCAAAACGCCCGAAAACCACGATACGTGATCGAATAACCAAACCGAAGTTCACAACACGTCTAACAAAGTTAAACGGACTTACGGGAAACTCGTAACAACAGTTTTGAACGAGATTCGCAAGAATCGAACTCAAGTGCGGAAAAATCGCTAAAAAGCACGGAACTCAACAAAACAGCACCGAAACGAACTCGGATGTCAAAAAGTCTAGAATTAACCATTCTCAAAATGACGAAACGGTCATGAGTGAGTCGTCAAAAAGGACTTCCGCCGAAAAAAACAAAATTACCGGAAATCGAAATTACGGGTATTACAGTTTTAAGTTTCGGGACGAAACTTCTTTTAAGGAGGGTAGAATGTAATACACGTAATTTTGATTTCCGGTAATTTCTTTTTTTCGGCAGAAGTCCGTTTTAACGACTCCCTCATGACCGTTTCGTCATTCTGAGAATGATTAATTCTACACATTTTGACATCCGAGTTCGTTTCGGTGTTATTTTATTGAGTTTCGTGCTTTTTAGCGACTTTTCCGCACTTGAGTTCGATTCTTGCGAATATCATTCGAAACTGCTGTTTCTAGTTTCCCGTAAGTCCGTTTAACTTTGTTAGACGTGTTGTGAACTTCGGTTTGGTTATTCGATCACGTATCGTGATTTTCAGGCATTTTGGGCCATTTTGTAATTTACCCAAAGTTATGGGTGTCTGTATCTGTAATTGTTGTCTCGACCCTTTTCTTGGTCGCGTATGATTAATTATTGCATTATGTTTTCATTTCGGGTCGATGATGTTGTCCGCGAGCTTTTCGTCGTGTTCGTTCCGTACGTTTTCGGAAATCGAGTCGTCGGATCATGACGGCTGAGCACTGGCCGGACAGCGGCAGACGGCTGGCGGAAGTGGCATCGCCGCAAGCACAAGCAGAGCGGGCGTAGTGCACGCTATGGCCGGAAGGCTGTGCGCGCTAACCGAAATGTGTAGCGCACGTTATCGGGCGGCCCAGCATACGCTGTTGGGCTGGGCAAAGGGGTTACTGGAGTACTGGACTCGGGGATGATCGGCAGGTAGCGCACGCTACTGTCGGGCATTGCGCACGCTACGCATCGCGTGTAGCGCGCCACGGCCGGAAGGTCGCGCACGCTACCCGGCCGAGTCGAGGGGAAGTGGGGGCTCGATCGCGGCACGGGCCGAGAAGACGCTAGCTCGGCAGCCTAGCGCACGCTAGTCTGGCCCACTATAAATGTGGCAGATCAGCCTTATTTTCACTCGTTTTTCATTTCCTTTCTTTTCGATCCGCGGCTGGAGCTTCGGAGGTGGTGAAGCCATGTTGTTTAACAACAAATCCATGAAGTTCTTGAGGTTATATCATTGATCAATCATCCTATAACATCCTTCGATCCAGCGAATCAAGGTGAGATTTCCTAGAACCCTATTTTGAGAAATTTTGGGGTTTTTGCGTTTTTGTCCGATTCGTTCCGTATTTTTGATTAATTCATGTTGGGCATGATTAATCTAGGTAGTATTCTTGTGTTTAACATCATTTAATCCATTGTTCTTCGTCGAATCGAAGTATAATTCTTGATTTCCTTCGAATCGACTTTTTGGGGGATTTGTTCTCGATCTCGTTTTCCATCCGTTTTTGTTGGATAGATTGTGGTTAAATGATGTCGTTAAACATATTCTATGGATTGTATATCCATATTTCAACTTGGAATTCCATTTTCGTGTTTTGTCGGGACAAATCGTGTTCTTGGCCGTTTTGGGGGAAACACTTGAACTTTCGTCATTCGTTCTTTGAATTCAACGGCTTTGAGTCGTGATATGGAATTCATTTCATTGTTGTTATTGTCCTTCGTAGTTTATTATCGCGAGTTGGCGATTGGTGGAGTCGGCGGGTTCGTAGTCGGTTCGTGTCAACCTACTTCGGTCGATTCTCCGCATTGTTCTTATTCGAGGCAAGTACCTTGCCCATACTATTCTTGTTTTGTGGAAATGATAATTGGTGATTGTCTAAATGTGTTTGTTTGGTCGTTCGAAAATTATTTTCAAAAGATTCGATTAGCCTTATTAAAGGCTCTCTTTCAAAACGCGTGTGTTTTGTAAGTGTGTGGGTTGTAAGTGACTACGTGTATTCTTTGGATATGTTTGGAGTTGATGTGGTGTTTGATAATGTGTGTGTACGTATATGGCTTCATTTCAGTGTATTACGGTTTTGACATGATGTGATGTTAGTTGTTACTCCTTTGAAAGGAGGTTGCGATGCTTAATGTTGTTTCGTTTCATAATCGATTATTGTTGTCTGCTTGTTATACGTGGTGTGCCTCCGGGTAGGATTGTTGAATCTCCGGGATCCATACTTGCTAGTATGGTTCGGGCGAGACCGTAGGGTTATCCAATTCGGGTATGTCTTGCGGGGACTCCGAGGTTCGTGGCTTGTTAGCCCGATGCCGGGATAACTAGTGGGGTTATCATCGGGTATGTCTTGCGGGGACTCCGAGGTTTCTGGCTTGTTAGCCCGATGCCGGGATAACTTATGGTTGTGATTTGTGTGTGACTTGTTTCGCTAGCCAGCTCGGGAGGGTCCTTCGAGGCCTCGAGTGGGATTTGTGGCTTCGTCCCGGTCCTAGGCGATGCGCGTGTGTGATTTGTTTCGCTAGCCAGCTCGGGAGGGTCCTTCGAGGCCTCGAGTGGGATTTGTGGCTTCGTCCCGGTCCTAGGTGATGCGCGTGCGCGATTATGTTTTGTTGATTTTTATGTCCGTCGAGGACACGTGATGTTGGGCTCTGGCCCTGTGAATTGTTTTTGGTTTCCTATTTGCGAAAACAAAACCTTTGGGCTGTAACCCCTGTTGATTTTTGGAAAGAGAAGGATTCGGAAATCCTAAATTGTTTTCTATTAAAACTCTCGATGGCATTTTAAACTGTTTTATAAATTGTTTCCCTTGATTTGTGATCTTTCGGTTTTGGAATGTTTTACCAAACTCATGCCTCGGGAAGTGCTTTTCGTTACGTTTGGAACTTTGAGGATTCCTGGTTATTGTTATTCCTGGAATGTGAATTGCATGGCTCGTATTTGCACTTTGTTCTTGTACTAGCAAAACAGTGGAGTTTTGCTAACCCCCGAGTATTCGGGTGGTGGATGTCTGTTTTTGCATTCAGGTTTGGGAGCATAACACAGGGTCGTAACGAAGGATGATGAAAGATGAACGATATTAATCACACGAGGATTCATATGATGTCTTTGGTTTAGTTATAGTTTATTTTCCGCTGCAGTATTTTTTTTCCCCGTTGTACGGGAGTTTTTGTATTCGACCCCTGCGTGGGCATGTAATGTGTTTGAGTTGTATGTATTTATTGAAAGACCAAGTCGGTCTACTGAGTTATTGTAGCCTTAAAGGCATCGTCGAGTTGTTCGCTAGTTGTTACCAGCCTGGTAGACCCTTGAGGAAAGGTTCTACGGCGTGTAATATCCCTGAGCGGATTGAGGGTGTTACATAAATGGTATCGGAGCTTAGGTTGTGGAAACCTAGGCTGTCGGGTCAGTGGTGTTACATAAATGGTATCGATACAAGATTCTTTCCCAAAACTCATTCCCACGCAGGGGCTGAAATACAATAACACTCCCATAAATCGGGGTGACAACACATCGGAGGGATAACCAACACGACTCTACCAAATACTCTACAATTTGTCTTCACGTGATTAGTATCTTCGTCTCCCATCATCCTTCGTATCGATCCTGTGATTCGCTCCCCAGCTACCTGCAAGTACCTGGACGGAATACAGACATCCACCCCCGAATACTCGGGGGTTAGCAAAACTCCACTGTTTTACTAGTGCAAGTATAAAACAGAAGTACAAGCCATACACAACTTGCTTCAAGAATATAAAAAAAATCTTGAATATATTTCCCGAGATAATTCACTTAATCAAAACAGTTTGATTTATAAAAGGTAGGAATAGAACCATGTATCTCACACAAAATATTTTATGATCTCGGGAGTTTGAAAACATTTGGAATAAAGGAATCCTAAAGTCCTTCGAAAACACTTAGGGACATGGCCCAAAATAATCTTTCCAAAATAAGATTCCAATAATAAAACGCGGGTTCACAACCCAATTCACAACACATGGGGTCTAAGACCCAAATCATAAGCCACAGGGTCCACGACCCATATCACATAACACATGTTCCTAAGGATTATTCGCGTCCCGTGCTAACAAGCCACGAACCTCAGATGCTCCCGTAGAACATACCCGAGTGAATAACCCAATAGGAAAACATACCAAATCACATGTCCTCGTGACAACAGTCACGGAACTATTCCAAACCACAACCATAAGTTATCCCGGCATCGGGCTAACAAGCCACGAACCTCGGAGTCCCCGCAAGACATACCCGATGATAACCCCCATGAGTTATCCCGGCATCGGGCTAGCAAGCCCCGAACCTTGGAGTCCCCGCAACACATACCCGGATTGGATAACCCTACGGTCACGCCCGACCCATACTAGCAAGTACGGATCCCGGAGATTCAACAATCCTACCCGGAGGCACATCACTTTCAACGATCACATAACAATGAGTAGAACATCAAGCCGAGCAACACGTAAACATCACAACCTCCTTTCAAAGGAGTAACAACTAATACCACACACAGTACGTTCTTACCGAACAAGTACACATAGCATTACGTAATCCCCGGCAAAGGATTACGGTCTATTAAACTCACTCAAAGTGATCATAGCATCTTTTCAACATACAAAACCAACACACATATTCCGAGAACACATATATTCACGAAGTACCCGAATTATCGTTGAAAGACAACATTTATCGAGAACATACCGATCCCTTTTTACGTTCATTAAACATTGGGTTTCGCATATAATCATTTATCAATAATTACGCCTACGAAACATGAAACGTATGGAAAAGATACTTGCCTCGATATCACGAGTGACGAAACGACGAACGGGCACGATCGGGCAACCTTCGAACTTCCAAAAACGATCAAGACTTCGACAGCCCACGAATACTACGAAAATAGCATCACCACGAATCAATAACACTAATCGAAATCCGAAACGATCCTAAAAACGACAAGGATCTAAGTGTTCTCAAATAAATCAAGAATCGTTGATCCGGGCTATAAAAATCGATGAACGGTTAACAACATCTGAAGATTACGTTCAAGACAAACAAGAACAAATAAACGATCGGATGAGATCGGTTAAGAATCACAAATCTAAGCAAAAACCCCAAATTTAAGTAAATAGGGTTCTAAAAAGAGATTACCTTGATTTGGACCAAGAAGACGATTAGATGTTGTTAAACATCTACATATCCGCTCAAAGATGAAGCTAGAAGAAAAAGATCGGTCCTAATCGCCTCTGGATCTCACTCCCGTCGGAAGGGATGAAGAAAAGTGGGAAAATGATGACTTAATGCTACTGTCCAGTATTTATACTGGACAGTTATTAGCGCGCGCTAAACACCCTGCATTAGCGTGCACTAACGGGGTCAACGCTCCAGAGAAACTGCCTATAACAAAGTTAGCGTGTGCTAGCTAAAAGCCGTAGCGTGCGCTAACGGGTCACAAAACCAGTCCAGTAGCCCCTGGACAGAACTTCACCTACCGGGTAGCGTGCGCTAGAAAGAAGAGAGAGCGTGCTGTCACGGCCGACAGTCGACAACGAGACAGGTGTGCACAGACGGTCGCACAGGGTGCCGAGGGACCGGCACGAGCAGGACGCCAAGGATGGCATCGGGCTGCAAGTGAAGAGTCAGCCTTCAGGACGGCGTGACCGGAGGGAGAGTCACGCGAGTAAGCCGTGTGAGGAGCACGGTCGCTGCTGTGGGAAGCGGATCGCCCAAGGGGCATTACGGACTAGACATGTTCGGGACTGTCCGGCAGCGCAGAGGGCGCGGGCAAGGCCGGACGAGCAGGGGTCGTGTGGGACAAGGCACGACGGGACAAGGCCGAGTCTGGGAACAGGACTCGAGTTGGGCGGCCGGACGTGGGCGTGGGATGCCGGGCGCGGCCGGCGTGCGCGGGCGCGCGCGCGCGAGGTGCGAGAGAGACCCTCCCCCCTTATAATAGGCTTAGACGGAAAAAGCCTTGTGGGGGCAATATACATTGAAAAGCTGAGGAGTCACTCAGCAGGGAAGACTCGACCGGAAGCAGCTAGAAGCGGACCGGATTGGTCCAGGAGGTTCGGAAGAGTCTGGAACATTGTAGAGACGGGCCCAGATGGTCGGGCCGAGATGGGCCGGTGCGGACCGGGACGGGCCGATGCGGGCCAGGACTGACAGAGATGGGTCGGGACGCCCGGATGATGGAAGAACCTTCTAGGACCCTCCTAGAAGGATGTAGCACTTGAAGGTTGTGGAGTATTCTAGATTGTACTTAGTCTTGTACTTGTAGAATACTCTAGAATATGTTTGTAAGTATTGTATGTAGACTTGTATGGATGATTTTAGAGATAGGTTCTAGAATTGGTATGATGTAGATAGGTCTAGAACCCTCCAAATGAGGAGGTGGAGTAGAAGGTTCTAGGTTCTTAGGAGTAGTATAAATAGGCTTGAGGTTGGCTCATTTGCACCCAACCCTCAAAGACTCAACATTCTTGTAAAGTGTTTGTGTAATAGAAGTGTTTTCTCTCAACTCCCAAGTGTTTAAACCCCTCCTTTCATACTTAGCAACCAAGTGAGTTAGGCTTATTAGCTAGATCGAGGTAATTCTAGTCTAGTGGTGCACGGGTCCGAGGAGCTTTCGAGTGCTCAAACCCAACCCCGTGACAAGTGGTATCGGAGCCACGCTAGTGGTTCAAGGAGCTTCCGTATTGAGACGTTGCTGAGAGGTATTGTGCAAGGAGGTCCGATGGAGACTACGTCCAGCGTCACCAAAGTTCAACCCAGCCAGGAGAAGGACAAGTCTAGGAAAGGGTCTAGGGACAAGTCCATGGAAAGAGGTGTTGCCATGGAAGCACGAGTGGCTCGACTGGAGGAAACCATGGGCAGACACGAAGATGCTCTTGAGGCATGGAGCAGAGTGGCCGATCAGGTGACGGAGATGAGCGAGTCGTTGGAGGAGCTTGAGAATCGGGTGACGGGCACCCTTAACGCGTTGCGACGCGACTTGTGTGAGGAGATCCTTGAGTCTGTCAGGAAGGAGGTTAGGTCGATGATCGCAGCCTTTCGAGAGGAGATCATAGGGAGGATCGAGACCATCGAAGGAAGGACAGCACTGTAGCGGCGGCGATGGCCTGGCAGGACCGGGGGTGCGGCACCCCATCGAATCGACATCCCCCGGCCGTGTTCGTTTCAAGGATCGCGGAACGGTAGGGAAGTGGACGACTTCCTGTGGAACATGGAGCGTTACTTTGGTGCATCGGGGATAGCAGACGATGCGACCAAGTTGCAGACGGCTCCATTCTTTTTAGCCGATGTGGCGCTGTTGTGGTGGAGAAGGCGCAAAACAGAGATCGCGCGTGGTACATGTCGGATGGAGACATGGGAGGATTTCAAGGCCGAGTTCAAGCGGCAGTTTTACCCGGAGAATGTTGAGTTTGAGGTCCGGGCTAGGTTGAAGGAGTTGACACACAGCAAGGCGATCAAGGACTATGTGAAGGAGTTCCAGGAGATCGTGCTGGAGTTGCCTAGCCTTAGTGAGCAGGAAGCTTTGTTCACGTTCGTGGATGGACTGAAACCGTGGGCAAAGTTGGAAGTGCAGAGGGCCAAGGCACAGAACGTGTCCGAGGCGATTGCGATAGCGGAGCGGCTGATCGAGTTGAAACCAGCCGGGGAGAGCCGGAAGTCCAGGAGGGACGAGGACGGCATCAGTACGCAGGACAAGTCGTACCAGGGTAATGCGGATAGGGGCGCGAGGATGGCCAGGCCCAAGGACGGCAAGCAGTCAGGATGGGCTCGGACTTGCCATGGGTGCGGGAGTGCAGACCATCTCATAGCAGCGTGTCCGAAGAAGAAGAAATGCGAGATTTAGTGGAGCACGGAGCATTCGACGAGGCAATGCTCGAAGTTTCCGAGGGTAGCCGCCATGGAGTACACCAAGGCACGGGACGATGCCGAGGGTGATGGGAAATCGATGGCGCTTCAGGTGTTGAACTCAGCCATAGGGATGGCATCGCGGGACGGAGCACCGCTTGAGGGAAACTTGTTGTATGCGACGGGACTGATCAATGGGAAACCCGTCAAGGCATTGGTTGACACAGGGGCCGATTACAACTACATTGACGAGGCTGAAGCACAAAGGTTGGGGCTTCAGGTCATTGAGGGACGGGGCTGGATGAAATCAAATAATGCACCACCCGTTCGGGTTACAGGGGTCGCCAATGGGGTGTGACTATAGATTGGCACGTGGGAACCGCGCGTGCACTTCAAGGTGACGAGCATGGATGATCGGGACATAATACTGGGCATGGACTTCCTGAGGAAGAACAATGTTGGCGTAGTTCCGCACAAGAGGGCGCTGTACGTGTGTGATCAAGCCAAGCTGCAGGAAATACGCTTGACCACAGAGCCTTCGAGACAAGCTATGTCGGCACTCAAGTACGTGAGGAAGCTTGAGGAGGATCCGAGTTACCACCTTGGAGCAGTTCGGTTCATCGAGGGGCCGCCACGTCGCCGAGGACGTCGACAAAATGGGTGGGGGAGAATGTCACGGCCGACAGTCGACGACGAGACAGGTGTGCGCAGACGGTCGCACAGGGTGCCGAGGGACCAGCACGAGCAGGACGCCAAGGATGGCATCGGGCTGCAAGTGAAGAGTCAGCCTTCAGGACGGCGTGACCGGACGGAGAGTCACGCGAGTAAGCCGTGGGAGGAGCACGGTCGCCGCTGTGGGAAGTGGATCGCCTAAGGGGCATTGCGGACTAGACATGTTCGGGACTGTCCAGCAGCGCAGGGGGCGCGGACAAGGCCGGACGAGCAGGGGTCGTGTGGGACAAGGCACGACGGAACAAGGCCGAGTCTGGGAACAGGACTCGAGCTGGGCGGCCGGACGCGGGCGTAGGATGCCGGGCGTGGGATGCCGGGCGCGGCCGGCGTGCGCGGTCGCGCACGCGCGAGGTGCGAGAGAGACCCTCCCCCCCTATAATAGGCTTAGACGGAAAAAGCTTTGTGGGGGCAGTAGACATTGAAAAGTTGAGGAGTCACTAAGCAGGGAAGACTCGACCGGAAGCAGCTAGAAGCGGACCGAATTGGTCCAGGAGGTTCGGGAATAGTCTGGAACATTGTAGAGATGGGCACAGATGGTCGGGCCGAGATGGGCCGGTGCGGGCCGGGACGGGCCGATGCGGGTCGGGACGGACAGAGATGGGCCGGGGCGCCCGGATGATGGAAGAACCTTCTAGGACCCTCCTAGAAGGATGTAGCACTTGAAGGTTGTGGTGTATTCTAGATTGTACTTAGTCTTGTACTTGTAGAATACTCTAGAATGTGTTTGTAAGTATTATATGTAGACTTGTATGGATGATTCTAGAGATAGGTTCTAGAATTGGTATGATGTAGATAGGTCTAGAACCCTCCAAATAAGGAGGAGGAGTAGAAGGTTCTAGGTTCTTAGGAGTAGTATAAATAGGCTTGAGGTTGGCTCATTTGCACCCAACCCTCAAAGACTCAACATTCTTGTAAAGTGTTTGTGTAATAGAAGTGTTTTCTCTCAACTCCCAAGTGTTTAAACCCCTCCTTTTATACTTAGCAACCAAGTGAGTTAGGCTTACTAGCTAGATCGAGGCAATTCTAGTCTAGTGCCGCACGGGTCCGAGGAGCTTTCGAGTGCTCAAACCCAACCCCGTGACAGTGCGCTAAGCAGTCGATAGCGTGCGCTAGCTATCGGCCTTAGCGTGCGCTAACAGAGCTCAAGTCCCAGTCCAGTAGCTACTGGACTGTCTCTGGACTGCCAGTTAACGTGCGCTACAAATTCGGTAGCGTGCGCTAACCACAACGCCGTAGCGTGCGCTATGCCACAAGCATTAGCGTGCGCTACACCACAAAAACTCAACAACCCACAAAGTGATCCGAAATGCCTCCAAACACATGTCCCAACAAGACACAACCAAACATGGCACGAAATTCCTACGATGAGGACAATGACAATCCGATAAAACCCAGAAAACCCAACGAATCCGGAATAAAGATCTCGGGTATTACATTCTACCCCTCTTAAAAGAAGTTTCGTCCCCGAAACTTGAAACATAAAATGAACGACACAAGACAAACTCAGATAACACATGATATCCGTTGCCGAAATAACAAGACACAACGAACGGAAATCAATACGGTTGAACAATTCAACAGTACATCAACCAAAACACGAGCTATACGCTGAACCAATATGAAATTCCACAGCCCAAGGGTTGGAAGATCGAACATAAAACAAATTTCCTGAACTTAAGGAAATTACGAAGGAGTCCTAATGCTCAACAATCACGAAACGAGATCAACAAAAACCGAACAATCAAACGATTGAATTACAACGATCGAGGCACAAAAGTCGATCAGTCATGTTCGATTCATGACGAACAATAATACTCAAAACAACAACCCCAAAGTTCACATCTCGACTCGAGACAATATACGATCCGGTGAAGACAACAAGATGTGCATTCACATAAGGTCCACAGGAAAGGGAATAGCAATTTGGAGAGTCATAACGACAAACGGGTTATTCTGAAACAATACCACAACTCGTTCGATCAACAAAAGCACAAGACAGGACAAGTTCAGAAAATATCAACGAACATAAATGATTCGAAAGAGCCGAAAGTACAGAGTTCAAAATCGGATCCACTTCAAATAAAAGAAGTTAATCTCCAGAACATCGAAACAACAAAACGGGGGAATTAACATAACAAACAACTGATAGGCTAAGCCACTCAGGGGCTTCTCGGAGTCGATCCAGATATCGGTGCTCAAGTCCGTGCCCCGGAAGGCTCGGTAACCATCTCGCAAAACTGAACTCGGTTTCCCTCGAGTCCGCACCTGTAACACGTTACTAGCAGAGAAGGACAATGTGCACGAACATGTCTCGCCACATTACAGCGGAGAGACTACTACGTTGAAAATTAGAAACACCGACTTGGAACTCTCGGATCCACGCATCGAGCGATGGAGCTTCACAGCGGAGAGACTACTACGTTGCAAATTAGAAACACCGACTCCTGTACTGTCCACACGATCATCGGACTTCCTCTGCTTCTTCGACTCGGGCACACGCTCCGACGATAATGAAGCTAGTTCACGAGCTAAGGCTCGATCTTGATAGTCTCTCAATGAAGTGTAATTGAATCCCGACATATACACACGAATATCCGGCTTCATCCGTCTGTCAAAGTGAAGGATCCTCTCTTCCTCGGTTCTCACCCGATCTCGCACATAACTGAGTTGTTTGGTATAATCGATGATAGCCTGCGACACCGATATATCTTGCGGTTCTGCCAAGTAGAATTCGCGAATCCTCTGCTCTCTAATCGGTTTCGGACAGAACTCAGCTTCCATAAGTGCTTGGAACTCCGCCCACGTGACATCACGATCATGAGGTTTAACAACTTCCCACCTATTAGCGGCATCTTTGTCGAGAAGGTACTGAGCGATAGGTACCTTCCGCTCTTCAGGACATCCGACAGCCTCGAAAATCTTTCCCAACTGGAAAATCCAACCATCCCAGCCCAACGCATTCGCAGCACCGGCGAATCGAGGGGGATTCATAAGAACTACCTCGCGAAGCCATTGATTTACACCGACGTTCTGACTCGCGTCAATGCTACGTTGAACCACCTGGGTCAACTGAGTCATCTGAGTCGCTACTTGTTGCAATATAGTAGCAACACCCAAACTAAAATCATTCTCAACGACATTCTCTCGATTCCGCATCTGATCCCCGTGGCCATCAGCACCACGGTTACGACCACGACCTCTGCCCCTCGGCATACTAACAAACAACAACCTATGGCAACGAAGGATCATAACACATAGCAAGATATTCATATCTCTGTATTTAATCCAACATCATTAAATTATATACATATTACCATTTAATTCCAGCTAGAGCACAATATACAAACTATTATACCAAAAATCTTCATTTATAATGTCGTTGTTATGCGATTTATAAATGCAATGAAATTGAAATCATCCATTATATCAAAATCATTTTCTGTACGGTTTCCGTGCCGGAACTCACCAAGTTGAAAACCATTTTCAAAAACATTCCAAAATGCCAAAAAGGCCGATGACGGTAATACTTTCCAAATACTCCCCAAAAGTCATTTTCCAAATACCAAATACCATCATCAAATACCATTTGAAATTACAAGGCGTAGACACGGAAACTCAATAGTTTCAAAATATATGTTAAGTCACCCGACAAAAGAGTTAGGAAAAAGGGTCACCGAAATAATTCAAATTTACAAACCCGAAAGGTCATTTTGAAACACACAATATTTGGTAAAAGTACCCAAAAAGTCATTTTGGACTTTACACATGCAGCGGACAAGAACACAGTTCAAATTACACATAATCACACACAACAATTGTTATTTATGAACAACACACATAGAGTACGGTCTCAAACGGTCAGCCTAACAATCGCAAAAGTTAGACTTACGGCCAGAATGTAGTTTCCGAGCTTCTGCTCAGACCGATTAGGGTATGATTTAACAGAGACTTAGCGTGCGCTAGCTATGCCACGTTAGCGCGCGCTAGCTATTCTCATCCAGCAACACATTCATGAACATATACCAAATAATGCCAAAAGTCGAAGGTTACAAATAAACAACAACATACGAATCCAAACTCCAACAATTTACATTCTCACTACATATCGTTTGACCGAAAAAGTTGAAGGCGAAAGTCACGTCTCAAGTAAACTATTGGTAGACCTCGTTTAAGCATTTAAAAATCAAATTTTGAAAATTTTCAATCCAAGATGAAAATATAATATGTGTAGTTTGAATTCTCAAAATCTTTGGTCTCGAGGTTGTTGGGAAAACAAAGACCCTGTATCGAAACAGCCGGGATACCCGATCCCTGTATCGAATGATATTTGATAAAAAGGTTTTGACATATATGCCAATCCGAATACAGTAAAGGAAACTGTATCGAAGCTTTGAGGCTTTATCTTGTATCGAAAACCTGCCTCGAATCAGCATATAGTGAAGCTCTTCAGTACAGCAAGAAGTCTTATAAAAAGACCAAGTATGGAAACTGTCTCGAAACTCAAAATACAGTTATCTTCCATACAGCTCACAACAGGACAAAGAAGGAACAGAAGTCAAGTCCCGTTGAATAAAGAAGTATTTAAATACTCAAGGATAAAGTATTTAAATACTGCCAGTATTCAGATCTTCAGAATCCCGCGAAATCCGGATCGTGTCATAATCCCGTTGGAACGAAATCTCATTCAAATGGATACATCTCAACGGATACTTTCTTCAGAGACTATATATATCTTATGAAGGCATTGAAGATCAGTTACCCAGTAACCTAACGCTCAAGCTATCAAAAGTTATCATCAGAGCAAACATATCTCCAAAGCTTACTGCAATTAAGAACGAAAGAGATATATAGTGCTCATTATCCTGAACAACACTTCATCAGCTGAAAGCTCTTAAAGTCAAAGTTGTTGTTCACCATCTGTTCTATACGTTGAACAAACTCAAGATCAGCCCTGTGTGGACTGAACAATCTGTGCTTCTCCGGAACTGTGTGTGAAGGATTTGCATTGAAGAAGACGAAGCTTCAGAACTGTGTGTGAAGAAGCAAGTCAAAGCATTAGCTCAAAACCAATCTGTGTGAACGGTTTAAGCTAAGATCTTTATATCAATCTGTGTGAACGATATATTGATTGTGTGTGTTATTATAATTACGTAGTTGTGTACGCAGAATTATAATAAACTTTACTCTGTGTGGAGGACCGGTGGACGTAGAGGGTTTACCTCGAACCACTTTAATTAATGTGTTATTTACCTTCACTTTTCTTGTTTTAAATTACTGTGATATATTAAGTATACACTATACACTTAGTTGTCAGATCCACAAAGAACCCATCGTATCCAAGACTTCCGCTACGCACTCAGATTTAGAATCCGTACGGTTTGTTGTTTAAACTATTTCCCAAACCGTATCCGGTATACTTAGTGGCCAACAAGTGGTATCAGAGCAGTTGATTCTAAAAAGAATCGGTCGTATTTCTTTTTAACCGAATCGATTCAAATCACTTATTTTCAAAAGTCTCTTTCATTCCTATATTATCGATGGATACTTCTATGATTAACAAAGTCCCTATGTTCTCTATTAACGAATTTGACGAATCGGAGAATTAGAATGGAAGCTCATCTTGCGGCAATGCACGAAGAGATGATTTTGTTATACAGGATGGTCCTATCAAGATCATGAAGGTAAATCCGCCGCAAGGATTGAGGGCCAAGCCCATGCCGAAATGCTCGAGAAGGAACGCGAGCAATGGACAAGATGAAAGGAAGCGAGCCAATCTCGACAACGTGGCTAAGAACGCGTTATTTGTCACTCTTGACAAAGGCACGTTCTCAAAGGTAAAGAGCCGCAAAAGCCCAAAGAAATGGGATAAACTCAAGTTAATTTGTGAGGGAACCGAGCTCTCAAAAGAAAACAAGATTTCAAAACTAACTCAAAGAATTTGAATCTTTTGAAATGAAACCAACGGAAACACTTGAGGAACTTGACCTCGATTTACCGGTATTGTTGGTGAACTTGAAGCGTTGGGCAAGATTTACACCCAAAAGGAGAAGAACTTAAAATTTTCAGATCTCTCGGCCTCGATGGGACATTAAGACCACGACTATGCGTGTATCCCGTAATCTTAATGAAATATCCACTTTTGATCTCTTCTCCGACCTCAAAGCTTTTGAGTATGATATTGTGAAGAGAGAAAGTCAAGAATCTCCTTCAAAGGTCACGGCTCTCAGTATCGAACCGTCAACACAAAGATGCCTAGCTCGTGCCGGGCCACAAGAATGCTGACAGTGATGACGACATCCTGTCTCAAGATGAAATGGCGCTTCTAATGCATAAATTCAAAAAGTTCATCAAACAGTCTGGAAAGACTCCCTACAGGCCCAAACATGTCCATAAGGTAAGTACCGAAACATCATCTGGTGATGCTAACTCGTGCTATAATCACAGGAAACTGTGCCATTATGCAAATAAATGTCCTCATCCCAAAGTCCAAAGATTGCCTGAGGCCGAGCAACAAGAGAGAGATGAAAGAAGACGTGCTTGGAAAGACAAGCTCAAGGCCCTGATTGGAGAATCAGAAGCCTCCCCCACACCATCCAAATCAGCAGAATGTCTTGAGGTGGTCACTGAAAGTGATTCATCTAACGATGAGTTCGATGATAAAGCATACATGTGCTTTATGGCCAAAGATGTTCCAGAAGGTGAAGACAGCGACGATAAGGACATTCTAGAGGAGGATACCTGGTACTTCGATAGTGGATGCTCGCGTCACATGACCGGAGATAGGAGCAAGCTATCTGATTTTGTAGAAGGTCGCGGTCCAAAAGTTCACTTCGGTGATAAGTCTAAAGGAAGAACAAGAGGGAAAGGAAACCTACTTGTCGGGAAATTCAAGGTCACCGATGTTGCATATGTTGAAGGCTTACAGTATAATCTACTTAGTATTAGCCACGTGATAAACAGTTCTCGGTGAAGTTCTATATAGATCGCTGTAGAGTCAAGAACACCCAAACCAAGGAAGTTGTGCTTACAGGAAGCAGATCAGGTAATATGTACATTGCTGACTGGAAGCCTATGAGCTCCTCAATTCCATGTTTTGTTGCCAAATGCAATGCAGATATTAGCTGGTTATGGCACAAGAGGATGTCTCACGTCAACTTCAAGACGATCAACAAGCTTTCAAGACAGGGTATGGTTAGAGGTTTGCCAAATGTGTCATTCAAGAAAGACAGCGTCTGCGGACCATGCCAGAAAGGCAAGCAAATCAAGTCAACCCTGAAAAGCAAATCCTACCTTTCAACCCAAAGAGTGTTGGAAATGCTACACATGGATCTCTACGGCCCTGTAGACCCAGTAAGTTTGGGAGGTAAGAAATACTGCATGGTTATTGTTGATGATTATTCCAGGTATGCTTGGACGATCTTTCTTAGCAAGAAGAAGGAAACAACATCAAGGCTTCCCGAGCTCCTGAGAAAGTTGCAAAATGAAAAAGCATCGAGTATCGTGTGCATTCGTTCCGACAGAGGTACTGAATTTACAAACCGCTTTATAGAGCAATACTGTTCGGAGAATGGAATACAGCACGAATACTCAGCTGCCCATACACCTCAACAAAATGGTGTTGCCGAGCGAAAGAATAGGACGTTGAAAGAAGCAACAAGGACAATGATTGCCGCAAGCAAATTGCCACAGCGTTTCTGGGGTGAAGCAACCAATACAGCGTGCTACACTCAAAACCGCTGTATCGTCAACAAGCACCACAACAAAACAGCATATGAGGTATGGAATAACAAAACTCCATTAGTTTCATATTTTCACATTTTTGGATGCAGGTGTTATGTATTGAACAATGGGAAGGACCAACTTAGAACCTTTGATGAAAAATCAGATGAAGGAATATTCGTAGGATACTCCTCCGTCAGCAAAGCTTTCAGAATCTTTAATAAAAGGAAGCTGACGATCGAGGAATCAGTTCATGTAGTGTTCGACGAACCACACCATGACCCTACAGGAGTAGATGATATCACTCAGAACATCCACCATCTATCTATCTTGGATCCACCTACACCCATAGAACCTGTCGTTGATTTAGAAATCAACCCCGCAGCTGTAAGAATCGATATGGATGAAGTCGACGATGTACAAGCTGAAGCTGTATCCACAGAAACTTTCGATACAGTACGGGATCCTGAATTAGAACCCGACCGAAGATGGTTGAGAGATCACCCGCAAGAGCTGATCATTGGAAACATTAATGCCGGTGTTTCTACTCGTAGGAGAATACAGAGTACACAAGGAAATGTACTTTGTGCACAAGTAGAATCTAATGCTGAAGTCTCACAGTTTCCTGAATGGAAATCTCAATCCGAACTTAGGAGACTCAATATGTGCACTATCGCTGTATTCTTAGCCTGATCCGAACTGTTTCGACCATAGACGCTCTTAACAACTCTCATTGGATAACATCTATGGAAGAAGAGCTTAACGGTTTGAAAGAAACAATGTATGGTATCTTGTACCTGCATCGACACAAAGAATCGGTTATAGGAACCAAATGGGTATTTCGAAGCAAAAAGGATCGAAATGGACTTATCATAAGGAACAAATCCACACTAGTAGCACAAGGCTATTGTCAGGAAGAAGGAATCGACTATGATGAAACCTTCGCCCCTGTAGCGAGACTAGAAGCCATTAGGATATTTTTATCCTTTGCCGCCCATAAGAGTTTTATCGTATACCAAATGGACGTCAAGAGTGCTTTCCTGAATGGAGATCTTGCAGAAGAAGTTTATGTTGAACAACCACCAGGGTTTGCCAACACAGACGGTATCGATCTAGTTTACAGGCTAAGGAAAGCCCTGTACGGACTTAAACAAGCCCCTAGAGCACAGTACGAAACCCCGTCCCAAGATCTAACCAACAACGGATTTGAGAAAGGTGTCATGGACAAAACCTTGTTCAAGATACGAAGGTGATGACCTTTTAATGGTACAAATCTATGTCGATGATATTATTTTGGTTCAACTAACCTTGCTCTATGTCAAAGGTTCTCTCATCTCATGCAAAGTAAATTTGAAATGAGTATGATGGGGAACTTAGTTATTTCCTAGGTTTGCGAGTAAAGCGATTTGCCTACAGGTATATTCATCAACCAGGAGAAATACAGCAAGGAGCTTCTCAACAAATTTGGAATGAACACTTCCAAATCCTCGCCAACCCCTATGAGCACTTCCGTGCAAATTAGTGCTGATGAAGCCGAAAAGTCGTTTGACCAATCACTCTATAGGAAGATCATTGGTTTGCTCTTGTACCTAACGGCTAGCAGGCCCGATATCCAGTTTGTTGTTGGAGTGTGTGCGAGATACCAACTTGCACCTAAGGAATCACACTTCAATACAGCTAAACGAATCCTGAAGTACATTAAAGGAACAGTGGATGCAGGACTATGATATACTAAGGAAAGCGGATTCGATTTAGTTGGATACAGCGACTCGGATCTCGGAGGCTGCAAGCTAGATAGGAAGAGTACAAGTGGAACTTGTCACTTTCTCGGACCTAGACTCGTTTATTGGTTCAGTAAGAAGCAATTGGCTAACTCTCTTTCCACGGCTGAATCAGAGTACTATGTCTTTGGTAGGCGGCCGTATGCAGATCCTTTGGATGCAAAGAACAAGCTGCCGACTATGGAATCGATGCTAGAGAGACTCGATCATGTGTGATAGCTCGAGTGCAATTGCAATCACGCACAACTCGTTTCGCACTCGCGCACTAAGCATATCAACATGAAGCATCATTTTATCGGGAATCATGTCGAGAACAAGGATGTTCGCTGAAAAAGTTCATACAGACGTTCACCGCCGACATCTTCACCAAGCCGCTCGACACGGCAAGATTCAAAGATGCTCGGACAAGAATTGGGAATGCTACGGCGAGACTCCTGTAAGTAATTTCTTGCTTTTACTCAACAATTGAGGGGAATCTCAGTAAGACCCGTAAATACGATATCAACATTAATTATTTGTACACTTAATCATCAATACGATCAGTAGCGAGCGAAGGCATATGAATCCTACAGTGTGTGTGTGCAATAATTAAGGGGGAATCTCAGAGGACCCATGAATACGGCATTAATCCAAATATTCCGTATGGAATTCAAAACCTATAAGTACCTTTTTGAGGGGGAACGTGTATCGACGAAAACAAAGACATGCTATAGGATTTCGATTCGATATAATACAATATTATTTCCTTTCAAAATAATTTTTGTCCACGTGCCTGTTTTTATGTAAAACGTCATGTTCATTAAATGCCTTACGGGACATCCGACAATCAATCTCAAAAGCCGCGATGTCTTTAAATTGTTTATTATTTTTAAACCGCCGTTTTAGGCATTTAGGTATCAACCTATGTCGAAGTGGGACCCGCTCTATTTTTAAACCTTTTAATGGATTAGCGTATCAGTTACACTCAGTCCATCTTAACCGTTGATTTCAAAACCGGTTCCCATCCCTTAAAATCGACCATTCGTACTGCAAAACCCTATTTCGCGCCTAACTATAAAAGGATCGAACCGCCATTAGAGACTCTTTACGCTTTCGCAAATTCAAGAGTTCTCAAGCAAATACATTTACATATTTTTCTGCATTTCACTGCATATTTCGATTGTTTTCTTGCACCCTTTTTCTTAAGAAAACATCAATGGCTGGACAATCTTCTTCCCCTGTTCTGAAGAAATTCGCTAACATCATTGATGGCCGGATCTTCTCCAAACCCGTCATCATTGAGCGTATTCTCTCAGAAACCAACGACGCAGAACCTATGGAATATATCATTACTCGTCTTCAACAACAAGGCCTCTATCGCCTTGGAAGCAAGACCGCCGACAAATTCGACGCCCATCTGGTTGAGGAATTCTACCTCAACGCCGCCGTCCGTTTTCTGTCATTAGCCCAGGGAGGTCATGTTGCTGACATCACTGCTACAGTCCAGGGAGTGGAGATCTGTATCGATCGCGATCTTCTCCAGAGAATCTACAGGCTACCCGCTGATGGCCTAACCATGGATCAACTTGAGACGTTCGGGTCTCAAGAGCTCATTACAAAATTTTATGGACTGTTCACAGGGTCCAAAGTTGTTGACATGGTGACAACTACTTGTCACAAGAAAAAGTTTATTCTTCCTTTTGTGTATCTTCATGACTTTTGCTCCAGGATTATGGAAAACCGAACCGGTGCGTTCGAGATGTGCACAAACTTAAGGTTCAGGATGATGGTGGCTATTTTGACCTATGAAAAGGTCAATTGGTGCCAAATAATCCTGAAACGCCTACAAGAGGAGGTGTGCAAACCTGCCACCCAGAAGAAACCTTTCGGTTTAATGTTGAATTATATCCTGACGAAGTGCGGACTGACACAATCCGCCGATGCGAAGAAGAATAGCTCGAGGATATACTTAGGAGGCGTCAAGCCTACTGCGTATAACCAGCGCACCATGTCTTGCAACCACCCAAGAACCAGGCACATGCCAATTTCTGATAATCCAAGAGATGAATCCGTGAAGGTCCCAGAAGTGGAATCTTCAAAGAAGCGAAAGAGATCTCACAGCAAGAAACACTCTGCTGGTGAGAAGCCCAAGAAGAGACTCAGGAGGCTTTCGAAAATCAAATCTGCCAAGCACTCCAAGGAAGTCTCCCCCGTGGCTCAACCCACTGATGAAGAACCCCAGGGCCCAACCCCTGTGGAAGAGGTGTCTCCTACTGTATCGACAGTAGATCCCGAGCCTTTGGCAGCTAGGACGGATATTGAGACATCTGCCAACGATCAAGACTTTAGCAAGTCGGCTGCCCACTTGGAGCCAAAAGTTACTTCTCCTCTGTGGGATCCCACACCCGTACAGGATCCATCTTCCTTCAGGGCACCATCCCCTGTAAGGAGTCCCTCTTCCGTACAGGATCCCATACCTGTACAGGAATCCCTCGATACAGCGTCTCCAGACGTTATTCGAAGTCCCTCCCCTGACTCGATCATTAATCAGACCCTTCTTTCAGTTCAAATTGAACACGCCTACGAAAGATTTTGGCAATGGAAAGGCTACAGGCTAGCTCCGTACGATACACTGTACAATTGGAGCGATTGGAGCCACGAAGAGAGATTTGTCTCAGAAGTGACGGACTCAACAGAAATTGAGGCCCTGCTTCGATGGGACAACCCCTCTTGCAAGGATCTAATTGAAAGCCATCTTCTGCACCAATCTGACACTCGGAGGAAAGGAAAGAAAAAGTCAGAGGACTCTCCCTCTAATCCAAAAGATGACGAAGATCATGACTCAGACGACGACGACGATGCTTTACAAGCAGGTCTGAGAATGAGTCGTGAAGAGGCTGAAGCTCGAGATGCCTCTCCACCCAAAGATGACGAAGGGCCTTCTACCCAGGCCAATCCCCCTTCGCCACAGCCTGAGAACATCCCTGACGAACAAGAGGAATCAGTCCCTCCAGTCGAGGAAGTACAAGAAATTTTGGAACAGGCACCTGAGCCTGCTGCGACCGAAGAAGCCATTCCTGAAAGACAACAGGAGGATTCAGTCCCTCCTGTATCCATGTTTGCTGAAAAATCTTCGCAACAGGAAGATTCTCAACCCCCTGTCGCCGAACCACAGGAAGCTGCTCCCGCCCCTTCAACCGTGGAATCCGAGGACGGTATCAAACCTGAGGATGTCCAACTTACTTCACGCCCATCCGTGAATGTAAGAAGGTTGAACAGCTCTGCAGACCTTGCCCAACCAGATTCTCCGATCTCTGCCGCACGAAAAGAGCGCCTGCGTGCTCTTGGCCTTCAGACTGTATTCATCCAGGATGCAGTAAATGCTCTATCTTCCGTTGAAAAAGCATTGAATTGGATGTATACTTCTGCCGTCGAAGAAATGACCACTCTTCAACATGAAGTATCTTGTGTTGTCGACGCATTCATTCTTTTGCCAGAAGTTTTCAAACAAGCTTTGAAGATCATGGAAGATAAGCAGGAGCAAGCTCTTGAAGGAAGAAGCAACAAAAGCGAGGATAGTCAAGCCAAGACCGCTTGTGCTATGATTGAAAACTTGACTCTCATTGCGTGCTCACGACAAATGCATTCAGAAATGTCGCAGACTCTTTCCTCCCTTGTAGAGAATGACCAAAGATCGAGACAAAACAGGACGCTGCTCTAGAAATCCTGCAAAGTCTTGATGAAGCCAAAAAGGGGGAAGAGGCACGAGAAGCTGCTAGGAAAATTAGGCTGCAACAAGAAAGGGAATTTGAGGCTGCTCAGAACAGTATCACTGCCGAATTGAACAAGCTAGCACCTCCATCCCAAAGTTTTAAGATTTCAGGCTCCAGACCGGAATTTCATGATCCCAATGTCCCTTGGCAAACTCTTATTCAGAGACCTTCGGAAATTCGTCTGCCGACCAACCGCAACCCTACTGCCGACGAAGTGAAGCACTGGAGGAAGAACGAACTGATGAGATACTTTTTCAGACTCATCAGGGAATCCGCCATCTTCAAGAACTATAAAACATTAGCGGAGGCCGCAGATAAATTTACGAAGATGCTAGAAGACGGGAAACTCCCTCTCCAAATCGAAATGAAATCCAAACACAGAAGAGGAGATCGGGTCACCCATCCAGAAGACTGGATACTTGCCTTTGATCGATCCTATGATGGAAGAACTATATACCAGGATCGAGGCAATGATTCTCTTCAAAACTGGTGGCGTGGTACCGAGAATGAACCAGGGAAAAGGCCATGGAGGCATGCGGATTATAGATAAGGAGCTGAAATCTATCTATATATTTTTGTTTTGTAATTTGTCTTCGAAACTGCAAACTCTGTACTCAATTTATTTTGAATATCAATAAAAACGTTTGTTTGTCTTGAAAGATTACAACTCGTAATCTACTGTGTTGATGTATGATTACTTAAATTGTTTGATAGCAATCTCAAGTTAGATAAACTTGATTGAAAAATAAGCTGTACGAACTAATCTACGAACAGTTCATAATTTCAGTAGTAAGCTTAGAATACATTGTAAGATTGTGCCTGCGCGCCAATCATAAGCTTAAGTTGTAATAATCCTTAAACTGTATCGAACTTGCTGCGAGCGGTTCATTATTGTAGACTAAGTCACTAAGTCGGACCTTTTGACGAAAGAACAAGAAATGCCGGAAGTCATCAAAGAAGATCGCTTCATGAAGAAGGTTTTGGCATCATCAAGAAGACTTGAAAAGTTAAGAAAGAAAGTCTTGGCAAATTGTCAAAAAGGGGGAAATTGTTGGGAAAACAAAGACCTGTATCAAAGCATAGGGATACCCGATCCTGTATCGAATGATAATTGATAAAAAGGTTTTGATATATATGCCAATCCGAATACGGTAAAGGAAGCGTATCGAAGCTTTGAGGCTTTATCTGTATCGAAAACCTGCCTCGAATCGGCATATAGTGAAGCTCTTGATCTGCAAGAAGTCTTATAAAAAGACCAAGTATGGAAAGCGTCTCGAAACTCAAAATACAGTTATCTTCCATACTGACTCACAACAGACAAAGAAGGAGCAGTCAAGTCTGTTGAATAAAGAAGTATTTAAATACTCAAGGATAAAGTATTTAAATACGCGATGTCGAATCTTGAGAATCCGCGAAATCCGGATCGTGTCATAATCCGTTGGAACGAAATCTCATTCAAACGGATACATCTCAACGGATACTTTCTTCGAGACTATATATATCTTATGAAGGCATTGAAGATCAGTTACCCATAACCTAACTCTCAAGCTATCAAAAGTTATCATCGAGCAAACATATCTCCAAAGCTTACGCAATTAAGAACGAAAGAGATATATAGTGCTCATTATCACGAACAACACTTCATCAGTGAAAGCTCTTAAAGTCAAAGTTGTTGTTCACCATCATTCTATACGTTGAACAAACTCAAGATCAGCCTGTGTGGGTGAACAATCGTGCTTCTCCGGAGCTGTGTGTGAAGGATTTGCATTGAAGAAGACGAAGCTTGAGCGTGTGTGAAGAAGCAAGTCAAAACATTAGCTCAAAACCAATGCTGTGAGCGGTTTAAGCTAAGATCTTTATATCAATCTGTGTGAACGATATATTGATTGTGTGTGTTGTTATAATTACGTAGTTGTGTGCAGTAATTATAATAAACTTTACTCTGTGTGGAGGACCGGTGGACGTAGAGGGTTTACCTCGAACCACTTTAATTGTGTTATTTACCTTGGCTTTTCTTGTTTTAAATTACTGTGATATATTAAGTATACACTATACACTTAGTTGCTGTATCCACAGCAACCTACTGTATCCAAGACTTCCGCTACGCACTCAGATTTAGAATCCGTACAGTTTGTTGTTTAAACTATTTCCCAAACTGTATCCAGTATACTTAGTGGCCAACAGAGGTCATCATACGAAAATCAAATCATTTTTCCTCCTCGAAGGATGTTTTTAAATAGAATTTACGTGACTTCCCCAAAACATTTGAAGTTCAAAATACCACATTGATAAACTTTTATTGAGTAACCACTCCAAAACATCATCCCTGTAAAAACAACTTCACACAAAGATGTATACATATATACATGCATACCGGTACTACTCTTTATTCCAACACAATACGAGAATCAAACAAGTATGGAGTAAGTATTCACGAGGCACAATTAAACTCCACATAATAACACAGAATCACATAAACTCGTATAACACGAGACACAACAAAATAGGGAGACTTACATCCACAGATCGCACGAAGATGATGGTTGCACCTCAATACTAATCACGACCGACAACTCAGACGACGCGTCGCGACACCACTCAGTCAGACCAAATCTAACAAGACAAGACCCGACAACACACAACTCAACCCGACAGCCTAGGTTTCCTCAACCTAAGATCTGATACCATATTCTGTAACACCCCCAAACCACTCGGGAATATTACGGCGCCGCAGACCCTCTCCGCGAGGATCTACCAGGCTAAATACAAAACAATACATCACTTCACATGCCGACATGGTTACATAAAGGACCATTAGACCGATTTGGCCTTTTGTCACAACACACACAACATTACATACAAGATTCTTTCCCAAAACTCATTCCCACGCAGGGGCTGAAATACAATAACACTCCCATAAATCGTGGTGACAACACATCGGATGGATAACCAACACGACTCTACCAAATACTCTACAATTGGTCTTCACGTGATTAGTATCTTCGTCTCCCATCATACTTCGTATCGATCCTGTGATTCGCTCCCCAGCTACCTGCAAGTACCTGGACGCAATACAGACATCCACGCCCCGAATACTCGGGGGTTAGCAAAACTCCACTGTTTTGCTAGTGCAAGTATAAAACAGAAGTACAAGCCATACACAACGTGCTTCAAGAATATAAAAAAAAATCTTGAATATATTTCCCGAGATAATTCACTTAATCAAAACAGTTTGATTTATAAAAGGTAGGAATAGAACCATGTATCTCATACAAAATATTTTATGATCTCGGGAGTTTGAAAACATTTGGAATAAAGGAATCCTCAAGTCCTTCGAAAACACTTGGGGACATGGCCCAAAATCATCTTTCCAAAATAAGATTCCAATAATAAAACGCGGGTTCACAACCCAATTCACAACACATGGGGTCTAAGACCCAAATCATAAGCCACAGGGTCCACGACCCATATCACATAACACATGTTCCTAAGGATTATTCGCGTCCCGTGCTAACAAGCCACGAACCTCAGATACTCCCGTAGAACATACCCGAGTGAATAACCCAATAGAAAAACATACCAAATCACATGTCCTCGTGACAACAGTCACGGAACCATTCCAAACCACAACCATAAGTTATCCCGGCATCGGGCTAACAAGCCACGAACCTCGGAGTCCCCGCAAGACATACCCGATGATAACCCCCATGAGTTATCCCGACATCGGGCTAGCAAGCGCCGAACCTCAGAGTCCCCGCAAGACATACCCGGATTGGATAACCCTACGGTCACGCCCGACCCATACTAGCAAGTACGGATCCCGGAGATTCAACAATCCTACCCGGAGGCACATCACTTTCAACGATCACATAACAATGAGCAGAACATCAAGCCGAGCAACATGTAAACATCACAACCTCCTTTCAAAGGAGTAACAACTAATACCACACACAGTACGTTCTTACCGAACAAGTACACATAGCATTACGTAATCCCCAGCAAAGGATTACGGTCTATTAAACTCACTCAAAGTGATCATAGCATCTTTTCAACATACAAAACCAACACACATATTCCGAGAACACATATATTCACGAAGTACACGAATTATCGTTGAAATACAACATTTATCGAGAACATACCGATCCCTTTTTACGTTCATTAAACATTGGGTTTCGCATATAATCATTTATCAATAATTACGCCTACGAAACATGAAACGTATGGACAAGATACTTGCCTCGATATCACGAGTGACGAAACGACGAACGGGCACGATCGGGCAACCTTCGAACTTCCAAAAACGATCAAGACTTCGACAGCCCACGAATACTATGAAAATAGCATCACCACGAATCAATAACACTAATCGAAATCCGAAACGATCCTAAAAACGACAAGGATCTAAGTGTTCTCAAAGGAATCAAGAATCGTTGATCCGGGCTATAAAAATCGATGAACGGTTAACAACATCTGAAGATTACGGTCAAGACAAACAAGAACAAATAACCGATCGGATGAGATCGGTTAAGAATCACAAATCTAAGCAAAAACCCCAAATTTAAGAAAATAGGGTTCTAAAAAGAGATTACCTTGATTTGACCAAGAAGACGATTAGATGTTGTTAAACATCTACAAATCCGTTCAAAGATGAAGCTAGAAGAAAAAGATCGGTCCTAATCGCCTCTGGATCTCACTCCCGTCGGAAGGGATGAAGAAAAGTGGGAAAATGATGACTTAATGCTGATGTCCAGTATTTATACTGGACAGTTATTAGCGCGCGCTAAACACCCTGCATTAGCGTGCGCTAACGGGGTCAACGCTCCAGAGAAACTGCCTATAACAAAGTTAGCGTGCGCTAGCTAAAAGCCGTAGCGTGCGCTAACGGTTCACAAAACCAGTCCAGTAGCCCCTGGACAGAACTGCACCTACCGGGTAGCGTGCACTAGAAAGAAGAGAGATCGTGCGCTAAGCAGTCGATAGCGTGTGCTAGCTATCGCCCTTAGCGTGCGCTAACAAAGCTCTAGTCCCAGTCCAGTAGCTACTGGACTGTCTCTGGACTGGCAGTTAACGTGCGTTACAAATTCGGTAGCGTGCGCTAACCACAACGCCGTAGCGTGCGCTATGCCACAAGCATTAGCGTGCGCTACACCACAAAAACTCAACAACCCACAAAGTGATCCGAAATGCCTCCAAACACATGTACCAAAAAGACACAACCAAACATGGCACGAAATTCCTACGATGAGGACAATGACAATCCGATAAAACCCAGAAACCCAACGAATCCGGAATAAAGATCTCGGGTATTACAAATTGTTGTCAGTTTTCTATTTGCGAAAACAAAACCTTTGGGCTGTGACCCCTGTTAATTTTTGGAAAGAGAAGGATTCGGAAATCCTAAATTGTTTTCTATTAAAACTCTCGATGGCATTTTAAACTGTTTTATAAATTGTTTCCCTTGATTTGTGATCTTTCGGTTTTGGAATGTTTTACCAAACTCATTCCTCGGGAAGTGCTTTTCGTTACGTTTGGAACTTTGAGGATTCCTGGTTATTGTTATTCGTGGAATGTGAATTGTATGGCTCGTATTTGCACTTTGTTCTTGCACTAGCAAAACAGTGGAGTTTTGCTAACCCCCGAGTATTCTGGGGGTGGATGTCTGTTTTTGCATTCAGGTTTGGGAGCATAACACAGGGTCGGCACGAAGGATCTGTATGATGTCTTTGGTTTAGTTATAGTTTATTTTCCGCTACAGTATTTTTTCCCCGTTGTATGGGAGTTTTTGTATTCGACCCCTGCGTGGGCATGTAATGTGTAACACCTCGAGATATTCGGAGTATGTTACAGCGCCGTGGACCCCTACATGGGACCCACCAGGCTATAACAAGAAAACACCACTCGACTAACCATCTCGGTTAGCGAGGACACACATTTAAATGATATGACATATAAAGATACGCCCGGAGCAACCGGCGAAATAAGCATCATCCGACAATGTAACAATTTAAAGTAATACAATACGGAGTTTGTAATGAAAAGCCTAAGTACTCGCGAGTACAATCTATAAGTTTATAACTGTGGGAACAACCATATCGAAATAGACAAAGGAAATAAGAAGACCCAAATGCACATGTCAACGACCCTGGCCAACATCCTCGTACTGTCCCGGTGCTCGCTCGTCCGGATAATCATAACCTGAAATCCATAACAAGAATTTCCCCAAAACGGGTCCCCAAAGGGGTTAGCAATTACGCTAGTACAAGTAATCAAGGCAAACCAATCGCTTACACATTTCATAGTACATGCACCAATATCATTTCAAAAACCAAAACCAGACATGTATTTTCCGGAAACAAACAGTCAAACAATTTGCCTTGGGAACAGAGTAATATCATAGATCCCGCCCGAGGCCTCTAAGGACCCTCCCGAGCTGGCCATATTATAAAACAAAACACGCACGTGCATCGCCTTGGGAACAGAGTAATATCATTGATCCCGCCCGAGGCCTCTAAGGACCCTCCCGAGCTGGCTAGCTAAACAAACTCATGAATCCAGGACTCAACCCTTTGGATTCCCTCCGTGATCCCGTCGGACCAACCCGAGGTGAGCAAATCACCCACAAAATACATTACCATTCCACGTTAAGCGTAAAGGTTTCCAAAAATACTTGCCTTGAATAATTGATGACGCAACGACCGGAAAGGATAATCACCGACGAACGCTAGGAATCAACGGAACCAAACCTAACGATTCGAAGAACATTATTACAACCAACTCTAGACGAATACGGAAATGGAATACACCCGAAAACCTGCCTACGATTCATGTATATTCGTACAAAAATAACAACGAGGGCGGACCACAACCAAACCCTCTCGATTCCGCAAAACCATGAAAATATACCATGAATCCGTAGGGAAACTAATTATATTGACAAGTTTAATCATATCATCATGAATCCACCAACAAAACGGAACGAATCGGAAGAAAATCCCAAAACCCCCAATTTATCCAAAAGTAGGGTTCTAAGAGATTTACCTTGGATTAGGATGAAAGATTCGTGTTGATGTTGTTATAATACACCAAGAACTCCAAAAAGATGTTGGATGAGATGATTGGAGGAAGAAATCGCCAAGAAAATCGCCCGGAATCGCGTTGGCCGCGGAGAGGAGGAAGAAATGAGATTTATGATTATCTCGGTCAACTCCCTGGTTTATATAGCCAGGGAGTGTTAGCGCGCGCTAACTCCTCAAGGTTAGCGTGCGCTAGCGGGATAAAATTACAATCCATACAGTTAGCGTCCCAGTCCAGTAGCCAGATTTCTGGCCATTAGCGTGCGCTAATAACCTATCGGTAGCGCGCGCTATCGACCAATAGCATGCGCTACCTGGGCATCAGTCGAGTCCAGTGGCAAACTGTCCAGAACTCACCTGACCCGTTAGCATGCGCTATCGTACAAACATAGCGTGCGCTACCTGGCACCTGACCGAGTTCAGTAGTAAACCGTCCAGCACTGGACAGTCACGCTAGCGCGCGCTAACGAACAACTTAACGTGCGCTAGTCCCCCGACATTAGCATGCGCTAGACAAAGTAGCATGCGCTAATCCGATAGTCCAGAGGGCTGGGAACAGAACTGCCACTCCCAGGGCTAACTCGCTAGCGCGCACTACGAAGTAAACGTAGCGTGCGCTACTAAGGGACCTCTAGCGTGCGCTATGCAGAAAATTTAGCGTGCGCTAGATACCGAATATAAATGGTCCAAAACACCGGAATACGAACGAAACGTCAAACGGAACATCTCAAGACACATCAAAACATAGGATGGATCCACGGCAACCCCGAAACAGCGGTTCCGCACAACAATAACGAGAATCAGATCATTAGATGCCGGGAAAGATACACCGAAAGATACACGAGGGTCTCTACGACCGAAAAATACATCGAAAATGAAAATTCAAAGGAAAGAAAAATGCGGATATTACATAATGTGTTTGAGTTGTATGTATTTATTGAAAGACCAAGTCGGTCTACTGAGTTATTGTAGCCTTAAAGGCATCGTCGAGTTGTTCGCTAGTTGTTACCAGCCTGGTAAACCCTTGAGGAAAGGTTCTACGGCGTGTAATATCCCTGAGCGGATTGGGGGTGTTACAGTGTGTGTGGTCCGGGTAAGGTCCGTCGAGGTCTCCGGACTTCGGTACATGATGTGTACGAACAACGATCGTATAACAGTGATTGTTTGTATAACATTTTAAATATGGATCTCGGACTCATAATGATATATTATCTAGTGTGTTTTGAAACGAGAATCGGGCTAAGGCCCTAATGTTTACAAAACGGTTTTGTAAATTGGGACTCGAGGTCCAAAAGAATTTCTGCTTTAAAAATCCTCGAGATGATGCGTTCCCTTTTCAAATATCTCTTGCTTGAGTTCAAAATTCTAAAACTTCTTGGGAACATTTTGATAATTGATTTCTGTAGTAAATTCGTAGTTGCTATTTACTTGTTGTATTTCGTATCGTATTATACTTGTACTAGTAAAACAGTGGAGTTTTACTAACCCCCGAGAAATCGGGGGGTGGATGTCTGTTTTGCATCCAGGTACATACAGGTTCGAGGGAGCAGTCACAAGATTGGCACAAGTGGATGATGAGCTGCGATACTAATCAAGAGTTGAGAGATGTTTTGATTCTTGTAGTGTTGTCAGAGTTGATTTCTGTCTTCCGCTGTATTGTGTTTCGACCCCTGTGTGGGTAATGTTGTTTTAGTCAGTTTTGTTGATGGAGTTGTGTGACATCATCGGTCTGTGTATTCATGTGTAAGTGACCTTAACGGTCTGTATTATTATATTGTTTGACCCTGGCCGGGCAAGCATTTGGTTGTTTATGGATGTTTAGCCTGGCAGATCCTTGTGGAAAGGGTCTACGGCGTGTAATATTCCCATACAGTTTTGGGGGTGTTACATTTATGGTATCGGAGCTTAGGTTGCGGAAACCTAGGCTGTCGGGTCAAGTCGAGTCGTGAGTTGTCGAGTATGGTGTGGTTTTGTCATTTAAGATGTCGAGTGACAAGTTGAGTTGTGCGTAGTCACAACGTGTCGGGTATGTTTTCGGATGAGATTAGTATCGTGGGCGACCGTCATCTCCGTGCGGCCTGTGGATGTAAGTCTCCTCTTTTATGCGAAGTACCTGTGTATCATGATTTTATCTAAATGAGTTAATTGTGGTGCATAATTTTATTTGCACGGTGTTGTGAATATAATTGTATTTAATACGCGTGACATATGGTATATGTATAAAACTGGGCCTATTATTGTTTTACCTTTGAACCACTGTGAGAGGTGGTATGGTGTGAAAATTGAGAACCTTGATGGGTATCGACGATTGAGTTCGTGAGAAACTCCGAGGAATGGTTTTGTTGTATGTTTAAACTAGATGTTGTGAGATGTATTCAATTGGATTGTGCATGTTGGACTGTATTCCTATTATCCGCTGCGTGAGTTCTTTTGTAATGGCTTTTGGTATTTTATCGACTGAGTTTTATTTCGAAAACCGATTCCCTTAACCGAGTTTTTGGCATTATGCCCTTGATCGTTTTGGCGAAATTCTTATGACGGTATTTAATATTTTGTAAATGGCTTTTGTGAGTTTTTGAAATATTACCGTCATCGGCCTTTTTGGCATTTTTGTAAATGGTTTTTAGCCTGGTGGGTTCCGGCGCGGGACCCACGGCGCTATAATGTTTCGTGTAATTATATGAAATTTTTGGGCATTCTAGCCCATTGAATTATCTTTGAAAACCTTGAGTATCTTAGAAAATAAATTTCGAGACGTACTTTTAAAATGAATTATTTTCTCGTGGTACATCCAAGGTGCCACAATATGTTTCAAAATTCTTCTACCTCGAGGACCAAAATGTTTTGTGATATTTCCAATATTTTATAAACACTTTTACTTAGACCCGAGGGTCGAATATTTCCGAAAGTTGTTCACGAAAAGAAAGTGTCCTCATTTTTATCGAATGCGAAATAGTTTTCCAAAGTCTCGATAACGATGTTTCACGTTTGTACTTTTTTTTAAGGGTGATACTCAAGATCAATCGGTGTTTCCAAAATTATTTTCAAAAGGGGGTTTTTATATATTTTTTTTTGAAACCTATCAATTCCCGTCTGCATTTGGAAATGCATGTATGATGTTTGCTTTGTCGTTATGATGTTAACTTCCGAATATGATCGAATTGGTGGCATGAACGTTGAAGCGTTGTCACGTATTTGTAGTACTAGCCCTCTGTGAGAAGTGTGAACTGGTATTTACTATTTGTTGCCTCGTGGTGATTTGCGTGTTGTCGCAAGAGTGTGAGCTGTTGAAGCTTGGGTTTGTACATTTGGGTATATGTGTGATTGTTTCATGATGTTTGTAATTATGTGCTGGTTATCATTCGGGCCGTTGAGGTCGCCGAACGATACCGTCGTTGCTGTAGTGTTTGTGTGTGTATTACTTTACGATGGTAATCGTTGTATATGATATGTGTTATGGTTCTTTGTTGTGCTGAGTTAGCATCTACGCTATGTTGTTTTGCGACGTTATGCCAAATTGTATCTAGCATTTGTATTTTCGGTATGCCGAGCCGAGTTGTTTCAACCGTGATGTGCCGGGGCATGCACGTGTAAATTGTCCTTCTCGTCAGTAATGCGTTTCAAGTGAGGACTCGAGGGACACCAAATTCAGTTTTGTGAATTGGCTACCGAGACTTTCGGAGTTCGCGCTTCAGCACAGATATCAGGATCGGCTCTGAGAGTCCCATGGGAGATTTTTCTGTCGGTTGCTTTTTGTGTTGTTACCTTGTTTCCATTTTTGTGAGTTGAGGGGACGACATTCCTTTTATAAGAGGTCGGATGTAATACCCGTACTATATTTGACTTCTGCAGTTTCTCCTTCTAAATTCTATCAACTTGCACGTGTTCGTCGACACTTTTTGAACTTGTTTGATGTCTCAGTTGTCATCGTTCGAACTGGTTGTGACCTTCTTTCAGATCGATCTGTTTATCATCGTGACTTTTCCGAGTTCGGTTCGATTCTTGTGAACCTTGTTTGGAAGTAAACATCTTTCACTTTCTACCAGTTTTTTTAATGTCTGGAGTTGAAGTGGGGACTTCAGAGTCATTGTTCGACTGTTGTCATTCGATCATTGTTGTTCGATCATTGTTGTCCGATCGTTGTTGTTCGATCATTGTTATTTGATCATTGTTGTTCGATCATTGTTATTTGATCGTTGTTGTTCGATCGGGGTTGTCTGACTGTTGTTGCCTGATCTCGTACCGCGTAGAATTGTAGTTCACCATTAGTCAGCTGTTTCGAGTGTGGCCGAGTGGATCACCGAGCCGTGCATTGCGAGACGGTAGCTGATGGATTTGGGGATTGAGGTTGCGTCTCTGCTCCGAAAGGACACAAAAATGCCTAGTGTAGTCTTTGAGGATTTCGGCGTAGTCCGAATTGTTTGTGGTTGTTCTTGTGGATCGTTTGTGTGTTTATTTCTGTTTTCTTGATTGTGCGTGTTTCCTTGTAATGGGTGCTTTGTGTTTTATGATTGTTCGGATAATCGACTTGGTTGTATTATCTGTTTGATGACGCTTGTCACTTGTTGGTTTTATTATGTCTCTATCGGTGGCGTTATGTTGGTCGTCGTGGAACGTGTTTTCACGCCGTATGCCTCTTTGCATTTCTTGCAGCGTTTCGCCATTGGGCGCGAGTTTTCGGTTTTTGTGTATCTCGTCGAGTGTTCCTGGTGGGGATATTGCTTCTCCCTACTTTTTTTAAGTTTCGGGACGAAACTTCTTTTAAGGAGGGTAGAATGTAATATCCGCAATTTTCGATTTCCGGTAATTTTTCTTTTTTCGGCGGCAGTCCGTTTTGACGACTCGCTTGTGTCCGTTTCGTCATTATGAGAATATTTAATTCTGCACTTTTCGAAGTCCGAGTTCGTTTCTGTGTCGTTTTGTTGAGTTTCGTGCTTTTTAGCGACTTTTCCGCACTTGAGTTCGATTCTTTCGAATCTCGTCCGAAACTGTTGGTTCGAGTTTCTCGTAAGTTCATTTGATGTTATTTTTCATGTTGTGAGCTTTGGTTTGGTTATTCGATCACGTATCGTGATTTCGGACGCTTTGGGCCATTTTCGTAATTTCCCAAAGTTTTGGGGTGTTTGCCTTCGTATCGTCCTTTCAACCTTCGGGTTGTCGGAACCATGTGTTTGTGTAGTGCTTCACTCGTGTTTTGAATGTTATACTATTCATCGTGTTCGTTAAAATGCGTTTTGGAATTCGAGTCGCCGAGTCATGGCGGCTAGGCACGGCCAGTCACGTGCGCGGTGACCGCCAGTACACACGGCCCCCACACGGACGAGGCGCAGACGGCGCTCGTGCGGGATGTGCAGATCGGCTGGCGATCCCTAGTGGCCGCGCACGAGCAAGGCGCACGGGCCAGCGCTCGTGCGGCACTGGGCAGGAGGTAGCAGGCGCGCACGAGTAGTGCTCGTGCGCGGTGCTCGTGTGGTTCGGCAGAGGCAAGGCAGTGCCAAGCACGAGCAGGCCACATGACCGGACGCCCGAGCATCATGCTCGTGCGTGCCCGGAAGACTCCCAAATGTGTTCCGGCAGGTTCTTGGCGCACGAGTCACGCACGGCCCGTGCTCGTGCGTGTCTACTCGTGCGTCGTGCGGGATCTATATAATGACCCGTCAGACGTGTTTTCACCTGTTTTCTCACCTCATTTCATCCTCTTCCGCGGCTGGAGAATCATGGAGGGATGTTGTCAGGTGTTAAATCCATGAAGTCTTGGAGTTCATATCATCAATTGTCAGTCCTATAACATCCTTTGATCGAGTGAATCAGGTCAGATTTTTTAGAAATCTAGTTTTGGGGAATTTGGGTATTTTGGTTGATTTCGTCCGTTTAATCCGATTTAACTTAAGATTATGATGTATTGATAATTATTTAGATGTATTATATCATTTCCCTTGTTATTCCATGGTTGGATCGTATCGATTCGTTGTTTTGATCGAGTTCTTAGTCGACGCCTTGAAGGTGCTCGACAAAAGGTCTTAGAGGGGGAAATTGGGCGTTGTATGATTATTATCCATCGTACGATTGTTGATTTATCATTGGCATGACTTAGGGACGAATTGTTGTGAAGAACTCGAGTCGGAACCCTTCCGTTCGTTGTCTTCTTCGGGGTCCGAGCTTCCCGATCGAACCGTGTTCTTCGGAGTAATCGGTAGCGGTTATTAAGGCAAGTATTTTACTATACGATATGTGTCTTGTGAATAGGGACGTCGTGTTATGGTTATGATGAAATGATTTATCTTAGCGAATATGCTTCGTATGAATTGATTATTATGCACGATTGATGGTAACGATAATACATTCACTTAGTTAACATCATGGAATTGTGTTGGATGTGCAAATCATCTAAGTTTGTGCCGGGTGTGATTAGTCATCGTTGAGTTGTTGTTATGATTATGATATTTGTGTTGTTTTGGTTTACATACTTGATTATACATTTCGGTGTAGTGTGGAATGGCTTGACATTTGATGATTATGAGTTGTGTCGTGTCGATGTGTATGTGTTCCAGGTAGGGTCTGACGAGGCCTCTGGAGTTCGGTACATGATGTGTACGAACAAGGTGTGTGATCCATGTAGGGTCTGACGAGACCTCTGGAGTTCGGTACATGATGTTTACGAACGATGTTTGTGGCCGGGTAAGGTCCGTCGAGGCCTCCGGAGTTCGGTACATGATGTGTACGAACAGTGTGTGTGGTCCGGGTAAGGTCCGTCGAGGCCTCCGGAGTTCGGTACATGATGTGTACGAACAACAATCGTATAACAGTGATTGTTTGTATAACATTTTAAATATGGATCTCGGACTCATAATGATATATTATCTAGTGTGTTTTGAAACGAGAATCGGGCTAAGGCCCTAATGTTTACGAAACGGTTTTGTAAATTGGGACTCGAGGTCCAAAAGAATTTCTGCTTTAAAAATCCCCGAGATGATGCGTTCCCTTTTCAAATATCTCTTGCTTGAGTTCGAAATTCTAAAACTTCTCGAGAACATTTTGATAATTGATTTCCGTATTAAATTCGTAGTTGCTATTTAATTGTTGCATTTGGTATCGTATTATACTTGCACTAGTAAAACAGTGGAGTTTTACTAAGCCCCGAGAAATCGGGGGGTGGATGTCTGTTTTGCGTCTAGATACATGCAGGTTCGAGGGAGCAGTCACAGGATTGGCACAAGTGGATGACGAGCTGCGATACTAATCAAGAGTTGAGAGATGTTTTGATTCTTGTAGTGTTGTCAGAGTTGATTTCAGTCTTCCACTGTATTGTGTTTCGACCCCTGTGTGGGTAATGTTGTTTTAGTCAGTTCTGTTGATGGAGTTGTGTGACCTCATCGGTCTGTGTATTCATGTGTAAGTGACCTTAACGGTCTGTATTATTATATTGTTTGACCCTGGCCGGGCAAGCATTTGGTTGTTTATGGATGTTTATCCTGGTAGATCTTTGTGGAAAGGGTCTACGGCGTGTAATATTCCCATACGGTTTTGGGGGTGTTACACCCTCGACAGTCCCAATTCAATACATCGATTACCTAAGAACGGTCCATCGATAACGATGATACAATGGATGGGAAATGTCTTCGACGGTCCCAATTCAATATATTGATTACCTTAGAATGGTCAATCGACAACAACGATGCAACAGATGGGAATTATCCTTGATAATCCCAATTCAATACATCGATTACCTTATAACAGTCAATCGATAAATAATAATACAACAGATGGGAATTATCTTCGATAAACCCAATTCAATACTTCGATTGCTTTAGAACGGTCAATCGATAACAATGATACCACAGATGTCTCGGCACCTTTAATCGGTTACCGATAATGAAGATGATAATCGAATACGTCAATGCCTTCAATCGGCCAATATAACATCAATAACGAAGCACCAATATCAATAACAATGATCACAACTATGTCTTAAATCGACATCAATATCAACAACAACAATCGATACATCGATACCGCGAACCGGCTATCGACAACAATATTACCAACAAGTATCGTAATGCCTTGAACCGGCCATTTATGAACAACATTAACATTTGGCATAATTTGCCGAATGGTGTCGTATCAAGCAATCCCCTGATATCAACAAAATCATAAATAGACCAAGTCTCGAAATGATACACGCATTCATACACATACATGATAACATTATTCTCATTGACTAGTACAAGTATAAAACTTGCCTCAAACCGAAGGCGAGAAAGTCCTTTCACGATCAATATCCCTCGATGAAACGACGAACGGCGTCCTCCGATGATTACAAGCACTCGAACAACCTTGAATGAAATACGATTCATTCAATAACACAAAATCAATGGAAAGCAACACCAAAACAATCCCGATTCAACCCCGAATCGGCTAAACTCCACCAACGAATATCATAGTTCTCAACTATGAATTCTAACATCCTCCAACACCTCAATGATCGATTAACATGATCATTATGTTCTTAGCACTTGTGAAATCAATTCAACAAGAATCACTTAAGAACAATCATCAAAATAAACATCTCAAAATGATAATATCACTAATATCATCATCAATATCCCAAGAACATCATCATCTCAACAAACATGATGTCTAACAATAATCCATCACTAATTCATCATGAATTCGGATTAATCAACAAGATTAAATCAACCATTGTAAGATTATGATAATCATTACATAATTCATCATAATTCCTTACGAAAATGGTTATAATCCCTCCAAAAACACAAACAACAATAACAATCAAATCAAGACTATGTTAATCATATAGCAATCTTAACATAATCCTTCCTAGACATGATTATAACATCCTAAACATTCTAAAACATCAAGAACAACTCCTCCTCAATACAAAATCATCATGTTCTTCATCAAAAGTTATAAAACTCATCAAGAATCATGATATACTCCAACAATCAATCAATACCCGAAGAAAACAACACGAACATCATCATCATACTCGAAAATCACTTGAAGAACAAGAGATTAAAAGAACTTACCAATAAAGAACAAGAAGAACTCTCCAAACACCAAAGGAGCACCAACAAGCTTCTAACTCCAAGCTCTAAATCAAGTTATGATGATCAAAAATAATATGGAAGGGGCTAAATATCAAGAACAAGTCCAGAGGGACGGTTCTAGGGAGAGAAACTCGATTTTGGTTCGTGAGGAAATGAAATACGAAACCAAAATAAATAGACTGACAAGCTCATTATGTATGCTATACACCAAGCCTAACATACGTAAGGGCCATTACGCACGCTATACCCATAACGTACGTAATGCCAGTCCAGAACCAACTGAATAAAAATACGAAGACCTTAACGTACGTAAACAACAACCATTTACGCACGTTAACAAGCTGCATGGATAACGTATGTAAGACTCACACCCTAACATACGTAAGGGTTCATTGACTGCAATAGTGAGATCTGATCGAAAGAATCCTGGCCCTACCAGCCGAAAGTTGACATCGAGGAAGGTTCCTACCACCGACCACGCATTACGTACATAACCATACAGGACTAACGTATGTAATACTCAGCCCATAGCATACGTAATTCTACACATGTAGCGTACGTTAAGGCTAGTATAATTGGCTAAAAAATCCAAACTCTCCAAGCAACATCCAAACGACGAAACCAAACCGACGAAAAGTATAAATATTTCGATCCCGAAATATCCCAATATAATATACATTGTATTGGTCCAAAACAAAAACACTTGTACAATTCTAAATGAATACGTATAACTCAACAGTAACACGAAAAAAATTACCCCCGAATATTACAATTTCTTTGATTTGAGGGGAATTGAATATTTTGGAATGTTGTTACAAATGCTTTGAAGCTTGAAAATGAATTTGTGAAATGCTTGAATATAATGATGTGTGATTTTTATTTACACTAGCGGTTCCAGTGCTAACCCCTTCGGGGGTAAATGCCTTTTATGCATTTCAGGTGATGGTCCATTCAAGGAACAAGCACGAGGGTGCACACGGGAATGACGGGCAATCAAGATGTTAGAAAGCTCGTGTCATGTTGTTCGAGTTTTTTTGGTGTTGTGTTAGTACATTTTGAATGTTAAGTACACTTTTTATATTAATTGTCGTGGAATTCCCCTGCGTGGGCACCTAAGTTCATTTATCTTTTTATTATCGGACTTGGTAAATTACCACATTTTGACCGTGGCCACAACCCAATTATTTCTTAAATATTTTGTTTGAGTTATGAGTCAGATCTTTGTGCATGTATGGTGTTAGTCTGGTTGACCTTTGTGGAAGATTCCATGACGTGTAATAACCTTAATAGTTTGGGGTGTTACAGAACTTCAAACCAACACCCCTTCTAACAATCAAATCAAGTTGAAAAGGGCTAATACAAGTGAAGGGAGACGATAACATAGGCTCGGGAGGCTGAAAACCGAAATATAAAGTGGACAAACTGAGGAAGGGTTGATCTGATTTTATAAGTTGTACAAGCTTTACGAACGATACATCGTACGCTATGTCCTTTGACGTACGCTATACGCTCACCATTATATATTCTATCCAAGGCAATAACTTAAGTCAACTACCTGTGTATCTTAATGTACGCCCAATATGTATTCACATGACCCGTCGTTTACATTCATGTAAAATAGTGACATTAAATTTACATATTCAAAAAACAATTATGGTTGTTGAAATGTTTGTGAAAAAGTGCTCTTATGATTAATCAGAAGCAAATGAGGTTTCTATAGAACCGTTGTTGAACTTGTAGCTTCTACAGTGCTTAATGGGAGATGAAATGATTTTCATGTGTTTAGTTATAAATTGCTCAAGTCGAGTCACTTTACCTATATTGTTCTACCCCAACTAAAGAATCTACAATACAACTACATAAGAGTGTTTTTATTCACGAAATTCCATACACACTAAGTGGTAGAGATATTAGACAATTTGTGAGCCTATGATAGGTTTTACTTCATTGAATGAAATTGAGCATAAATACGTCCCCTATGCACTTTTGAAAGTGAGCATACACTTATGTGAGGTTCATGAATTTGAGGGATTGGCCATAATTTTGGGGAAATATTCTTGGGATTTGATCAATTCTATTAACTTTTGTTTATTCATTTCTGGATGCCTATTGAAATACTACAAAATTACCTCTTGCGGTTGTTAGACTTTGAATGAGTTGTAAAAAATATATTATTTGCGTGTATTGATTGGGACTGTCAATGTTTATGGTTGGAAGCTCTTGTTAGCATGATATTTTACACATACTTTAGGTGAATTTATTGAGCTAAAATGTATATAAATGTATAATAATTGCATTGTAGTGCTTTAATTCATTATGTATTTGGATGATATTGCATTTTCTTGTCTTCTATGAATTATAGGTGTTTTTGAGACTCTATACAAGCAAGATGGATGGACATACTCCCCAATACTAACTACACGATGCACGAGGACTGAAACAGGCAAAAAGGGGAAGAAAATGGGCAACACAGTAGTCAACACCAGGGCCATATCGAGAGACACGGATCATGTGATTTGACACGGTCGTGTCACATGTCGTGTCGAATCCCAGCAAGTCTAAAATTTGTGTTTTTAGGCGGCACAGGCCATGTCAATTGACATGTTGTGTTTGACGGCACAATAATTTTTGTAAAACACGGATTTTGACCTCTTGAATAGAAATGAGGCTTTAAATACACCTTTTCGGTAAAGAAATAGGATTATCAGCTATTATCATAAGTGGTGACCAAATGGGCGAAATGAAGGAAATTAAATTATCAGCTATGTAATTAATATGTATATATGTTATCAGCTATTATCAGCTATGAAATTAATACGTATATATGTTATCGTTCTTCCATGTCCGGCTAAATCCTTAAATTCCAAGACACGGGGCAAATCTTTATGATGGTTTTTGAATAATTATTTGGTTTTGATTGTTTTATTTGATGCCCTATTTAAGTATCTTGGTTTCATTTCATGTTTGTCATGTGCCGTATGATTTTACAGGTTAGATAATATTATTCATAATTCGAGAGCTGAGTTCAATATTAGGTCTTAGATACTTGACACAAAGTATCTATTAGGTTGAGAAATCAATAGTCTCTTGTGAGGTTATTAGATCTTATATAAGTTTGGGAAGAATAGGAAAAAAGAAAAGAAAAAACAGAGATAGAAGTTTGGGTGCAAAAACAGCACATTGCAATAATTTTCTTTTATATAAAGATTGTTAAGGGCGTCTGCGAATGTATTAATAGCATTTGCACCACCAAAATTTTTCAGAAAAAACCCGTCTCCCCTGTTATTTTCATTTACCCTGTTATATTTTTCATTCGACAGTATTGGCATTGGTTTATGAGTTACTTATACTGTTTTCTTATCTAATTACTTTGAATATTTACATCATACCCTACTATCGTCCAGTATTCTTCTCATGATTTATAGGTAGAGCCGGTCCTGAATTACTAGATGCCGTGTGTGAAATATTAGGGGTAAGGATCTAGTGCAAACAAAAATTTTGCAAACTCTACAAACACGGATTTAGAGTACATCTGTACTCAAAGTGTATACTTTTGAGTATATATGTACTCTCAAAATATTTAAACATATTCATAACTCACACTATACACTTTTACAGAGTATTTGTGTACTCATATCTTTTTTCTTTGAGTACATTTGTACTTTTTTGCATGGTTTGCATGAAATTGTAATTGCACCATAAGGGAGTCCAAATATTAGATATGGCCCAATAAAAAAGTTCTCGAATATATTTCATACATTTATTGAAAATCTTAATACTAAATACATTACATAAACAAAGTATATATGATAAATATGGGAGCATATAATAGTTATAAACAAGTTTTAAACAAGAAGCTAACTATCGAATTAAAGAACCTTAATCAAATAAGCTAACCTTTCAAGTTTGTTGATTTTTTATTAAATAAAATTCAGTGAGGATTCGAACTTAGGTCTATAAGTTAATAAACATAATTAAACACATATATCGATCAAACTACAATACAAGATTTTTATATGATATTTATATTATTTTTTATAAAAACATATTATTGTATATCGTAAAAAATGGAGGTTCTGTACGAGGCACAAGTTGTATCCCTTCATACCTAGTAATATTCATCGGGTGCACCAGTGAAAATCGAGTGCTGGATCCGCATATGATTAAAAGACAAAAGTCATTTATATTATTGGATCATAATAAATTATAAGGAATACATGTGAATAGGTAGGTATGAACGGAAAAATATTATTTATTATCGGATCATAATAAATTATTAAAGAATATATCTGAATATGTATGTACAAATGGTAAAAAATGTACAACCTAAGGGGATGTTTGTTTTAAGATTCATTGTGATTTAGAATCCTGGTATTCTGAATCTTAGGTATTCTGAATTATGTGAATAGTACGGATCTTTGTTTGTTATAGGATTGAGAATCCTACTTTTTAATGTAAATGTTAAATCATATTTGAAAAGAGTATACAGATGAAATAATCGTATTTTTAAGGCTAAAATGCTCATGTGGTCTCTTAACTTAATTTCAGATAACGATTTAGTCATTTATCTTTTTTTTGTCCCAATTAGATAAATGACTAAATCGTTATCTGAAATTAAGTTAAGGGACCCCAGGAATATTTTAGCCTTTTTTTAAATATAAAAGAGGAGATATGAAAGTAGTTGTATGTTTTAAAATATAAAAAAAGGATAGAGGAAATTAGTTTTATTTTTTATATAAAAATATGAGAGAGGAAAATAATTTTATTTTCTAATTATAAAATGTAGAGAGAGAAATGATGTAATATAAAATAAATATACATAATGTATAAAAAGTGTTGGTGATGATTTAAATTTTGAATCATACAACCAACACAGGTATTTGAGACTGAGGATCCCACCCCATTCTGAATCTTAAATACAAACATCACCTGAAAATGATTGGGGTGTGTTTAGCCCGACCCCGTAACTTATCATCCAGTTCAAAGCCCAGTTTTTGCCCCAGACTCCGCGTATCGGCCACCAAAAAGTGTTTTTTTTTTTTTATCAGTTAAAAATGAATTAATTGATCAAAGAGATACACATACATTGGGCATACTCGGGAGAGAAACAGTCCGAATGGAAGGCCACAAGTTGGCTCCTCAAGCGGGATAATCAAAACAAACCAAATGAGAGAGGTAGCCACAACGTCGGCTCCTCACTCTCGCTCGGGAGCTAGTCGAAAGAAACTATCTTTATAGTTCGGAAATAAAGCATACAAAATCATAAATGCGTGTATTTTAATACGGCGAATGATGAAGTCAATATGCAATACTTCGCGTTCGAAAATCAGACGGTTGCGAGCATTCCAAATGTGATACACGGTTGAAGCGAATACAATCTTCTGCCCCTTAGCTTGCCAGGAGTTCCCTTTGGCCTCCTTCTTGATCCATTTGAGAGCACTCCTCAAGGTAGTCATCGAACGGGTGATTCCTATCCACTCTTTGATGGCAGTCCAGATTTGGGCACCAAACGGGCAATCAAAAAATAGATGTGCACCGGATTCAGGCTGAGAAGCACAAAAGCTACAAGATTCGTCCAGGCCGAGATGCCTAATTCTGTCTTTGGTCCGAAGCCGCCCATGGACAGCAAGCCATAAAGTAAATACATGCTTGGGCGTGACCCCACTAGTCCAAACCACGATGGCCCAAGGCCTCGGTGTACCAACGATCCGAAAAAAATTATTTGGATGGTGACTGCTGTAAAACCCGTAATTTCGATTTCCAGTAATTTCTTTTTTTGGGCAGAAGTCCATTTTGATGACTCGCTCATGACCATTTCATTATTCTGAGAATGATTAATTCTACACTTTTTGACATTCGAGTTCGTTTCGGTGTCGTTTTGTTGAGTTCCGTGCTTTTTAGCGACTTTTCCGCACTTAAGTTCGATTCTTGCGAATCTCGGTCGAAACTGCTGTTTCGAGTTTCCCGTAAGTTTGTTTAACTTTGTTATACGTGTTGTGAACTTCGGTTTGGTTATTCGATCACGTATCATGATTTTCGGGCGTTTTGGGCCATTTTGTAATTTACCCAAAGTTATGGGTATCCGTATCTGTATTTGTTATCTCGACCCTTTTCTTGGTCGCGTATGATTAATTATTGTATTATGTTTTCATTTCGGGTCGTTGATGTTGTAACACTCCCAAACCGTTCGGGAATATTACAGCGCCGCAGACCCTCTCCGTGAGGATCTACCAGGCTAAATACAGAAAACACAACAACACAATACATGCCGGCATGGCTAAATAACGAACCATTAGACCGATTTGGTCTTTTACCACAACATACACATCAACCATACATTACTCTTTCTCGCAACTCGTACCCACGCAAGGGCTAACATAAATCAACATTCCCGTAAAACGGGAATAATAGACACACGGAAGGACAAAACAACAAGACATCGCCAAAAGACTCAACACCGGTCTTCATGTGATTAGTACCATCGTCTTCCATCATTCTTCGTAACGATCCTGTGAATTGCTCCCCAGCAACCTCTAAGTACCTGAATGCAAAACAGACATCCACCCCCCGAATACTCGGGGGTTAGCAAAACTCCACTGTTTTGCTAGTACAAGTATAAATACAAGGACAAGCCATACATATCATATTCCAAGAACATAGAAATCGTGAATATATTTCCCGAGATAATTCACTTGATCAAAACAGTTTGAATTATGTAAGATAGGAATAGAATCATTTACATCTTACAAAATATTTTACGATTCTCGGGAGTTTTGAAAGCATTTGGGGTTTAAGAATTTTCAAGCCTTTCGAAACACTTAGGGACACCGCTCAAAAATCATTTATTTCAAAATACGATTCCGATAACAAAATACGGGGTCCACGACCCAATCATAACATTCCAACCACAAGCACGGGGGTCCGTGAATCAACTTATTCACATCACATACTCACAAGAATAACCCGACATAAACTACACCGTGTCAAACATTACCACGACAACGGTCTCACAGAACGACAATAGAGAGCACAACTTTGCAACTTGACCATACGGTCGAACTCAACACACCGCAGAGTTACAATACACAGAGCAACCACAGGACTCACGTACCCTTACCAAATTAATACAGTCAAGGGACAAATCACACACAACACATTTACTGGTGCCATTCCAGCTAAGTACGATACCATTTGGACTGTCATTCTAATCAGACGAAATATGCGCCAAAATCACAGTTCTCCAACACAACATTTCAAAGTTAACCGTTGGTACGAGACTCACGGCCATCGCACCCCGCAGAGCCCCGTCGGACATCCCTGGGTGGTTAACCACAGTTCGTGATACGCACACTCACGGCAATACGTATCCCTAGAGGTCCCGTCAGACCGTCCCTAGGTGAACATACACATATCATCCACAACGCCACGGGAAGCCATAATTCGAATACTAGAATATGCATACAAATGCTAGGTACTTCGCTAGAATGGCCACTTTAGTCGACGTACAGTCACAACTAATGTCACACAACCACAAGCAAATACCAATACCAAACAACACCAAGCATCACAACCTCCTCACGAAGGAATAACAATAATATCACACAACGTCACATATTCACCGAACAATTACACATATCAATACACAATCCTCGGCAAATAATTACGATCTACTAAATTCACTAAATATGTTTAACATCTTCCAATATACGAAACTAACGCACATATTCCGAAAGAACATTATCCCAGAAGCATACGAGTTATCTTTCGAGAGACAACAATTATCGAGAACATACCGATCTTTTTAAAAGTTCACTCAAACATTCGGATTGCACATAAAATCATTTATCAATGATTCCGTCTACGAAACATAAAAAGTATGGGCAAGATACTTGCCTCGATAGTCGGCACCCGAATATTCCTACGAATACGGCACAACTCGAAAAACCCCGAACACCTATAATCCTCCGTGAAATCCAACGGAAACACGGTTACTATGAGAATAACAATTGAAAACAAAGTAAAACACGGTCAAGAATTGAAGGGAACCTTTTGAGACATTTAATCGGAAACTAAATGTCCAAGGTTCCTTAGAAAACCAAAAATCCCGATTGGATTCCAACGAACTCGAAATACGGATATACAATTCGTAGAACACGTCCAAAACAACGTTTATACAACAACTAATTGATTAGAGACGGATTGGAATCGAAATCAAAAGGAAAATCCCTAAAATCTTCAAAAAACAAGGGTTCAAGCCAAAATACCTCGATTTGGACGAAGAACACGGATTAGATGATGACATAATCAACACAAGCCTTCCAAAAATGATGTTCTATGATGTTCCCGATCAAAAACCCTCAAATTCCGTCGAAGGGTCGCGAAAAACGAAGGAAAAATGGAAAATGGCCAAGAGATCCACGTCCAGGCCTTTAAATAGCCGACCATGGCCGATCACTTATGGCCGTAACCGGCGGGGCCTTACGGCCATAACTCGGCACTTACGGCCGTACCCGGCAGGCCCTTACGGCCATAACCGGCATTCGTCCTGAAGTCGCACAGCACCCGTCTGGCCAGTAAATCTCGCCCTTACGGCCAGAATGCATTCGCTGTGCCATGCTCGCGATCACTTACGGCCGTAACCGGCACCTTACGGCCGTAACTCGGCCAGGCCAGTACCTGCTGCGGCCGTCTCGGTCGTGGCCACTCCGACGGTCCGAACGACCCCGAACCTGAATATGAATCGAAAATACGGTTACGAAGTACTCACAAAGACAAACCCAAGCGCTAAGAGAACACACGATTCCGACCACCTGAAGGCTCGAAATTCGACAACGGAAAGTAATTACCCCAAACTTTGGGAAATTACGAAAATGGCCCAAAACATCCGAAAATCACGATACGTGATCGAATAACCAAAACGAAGTTCACAACACGTCTAACAAAGTTAAACGGACTTACGGGAAACTCGAAACAGCAGTTTCCAACGAGATTCGCAAGAATCGAACTCAAGTGCGGAAAAGTCGTCAAAAAGCACGGAACTCAACAAAACGACACCGAAACGAACTCGGATGACAAAAAGTGCAGAATTAATCATTCTCGGAATGACGAAACGGTCATGAACGAGTCGTCAAAACGGACTTTCGCCGAAAAAAAGAAATTACCGGAAATCGAAATTACGGGTATTACATTCTACCCTCCTTAAAAGAAGTTTCGTCCCGAAACTTAAAACAAGTAAGGAGAAGCAATATCTCCACCAGGAAAACTCGACGAGATACACAAAAACCGAAAACTCGCACCCAACGGCGAAATGCTGCAAGAAACGCAAAGACACATACGGCGTGAAAACACGCTCCACGACGACCAACACAACGCCACCGGCAGAGACATAATAAAACCAACAAGTGACAAGCGTCATCAAACTGATAATACAACCAAGTCGATTATCCGAACAATCACAAAACACAAAGCACCCATTACAAGGAAACACGCACAATCAAGAAAACAGAAATAAACACACAAACGATCCACAAGGACAACCACAAACAATTCGGACTACGCCGAAGTCCTCAAAAACTACACTAGGCATTTCTGTGTCCTTTCGGAGCAGAGACACAACCTCAATCCCCAAATCTCTCAACTACCATATCACAATGCACGGCTCGGTGACTCACTTGGCCACACTCGAAATAGTTAACTAACGGTGAACGACAATTCTTCGCAGTACGAGATCGGGCAACAACAGTCAGACAACCCCGATCGAACAAAAACGATCGAACAACAACGACCGAACAACAATAATCGAACAACAACAATCAAACAACAATGATTGAATGACAACAGTCGAACAATGACTCCGAAGTCCCCACTGTTGTGCGGCGATTAATACGCCTCGATGGCGATCGGCATAATGATCAGAGAGCCAACCATAGAAGACTTACTCTGGGCGAACGCCCAGCGATCGACACACATGGCGATCGTCTTTGGTACCCAGCGATCGTCTTTTGATATCTAGCGATCGTCTTTGATGTGCGAACCAGAGATGATCGTCTCGTGCCACGTATGGATCCAACATCCATCAAAGTCGTCGAAGACCGGATCTTGGACGGTGTCCCACGTGCGGATCTTCAACGGGAGCCAACAGATAGGACCTTTGACCCCAGCCTGTCACCTACCTCACCTACCGACAGGGCCGCCGAAAGGTACAAAGTGGGTCCTCCCCGGACAGCGACCCAGGACGCGTGCTGGCTTCCCATTGGCTCGCACAGCTGGCCACCAGCAGCAGCCCCAGACTTAAAGGAAACAGCCCCATGTGACGGGACGATCGGCCATCTTATTATAATATAGAAAACGGCGGTCGCCCGCGATCGCCGGAGAGGTCCCAGCAACCTTGTCTCCTATAAATAAGGGACAAACAACAGTGGTCAGAGAGAGGTGATTTTACCGTGAATACAGTGCAAAATACACACAGAGAGAGAATCAAAGACTCATCTGGAAATTACTTACACATTCATAGTGATATTCATATACATTTATCATACATCCCAAGCAAGAACACACAGATCTACACATCTGGTTCTTCCGGCAATCTACACGCTCTACAGCTTAGATAACTAGAAATCTTTTACACTCATTGTAATAGATTCTAACATTAATATTTGTACTCGATAGTATATTTATTAATAACATCTCGCGAGAGCATTCAAGCCCGGGATTAACAACCCCGGCAAATCTTGTGTTGTCTATTTTCTCACGGAAGTGTTCTCGCATTTGTTTATTACTCGATCATTCCAGCAATACTATCTTCGGATAATATTTTGGGTAACAACAATTGGCGCTAGAGGAAGGGGATTCTAAACCTTCATTTTTATTCCTACCGTCTCGAAGAACACTCACCGTTCTCCGGACATATACTTGAAGAAACACTCACTGTTCTTCAATAGAAAAGCCTTCAGAAAAATGACGTCTGCTACGACTTCCAAGAGAGCCACCCTAAGATCTGCCGGAAATCTCATTCCGGCCCGGACCGAATCCTAGCCCACGGCGGAAGGCGACCGTGGCGACGCTAGACTCTCACTCCCGCCCCCAAAGGGACGGTTCTAGCCTATCACTCGATCAGTTCCAGACCGCAGAATAGATTGAGGAGGCTATAGCCATCCTCTGGGAGCGACGGAAGGCCTATGACTCGCCCACCATCACTCCGTCAGCCATCCACCGGGCAGGCAAACGGAAGCTCAAGGGGATCTATGTTGAGAAATCGACAGAAAGCCCCGAGCCACAGGAGAAGGCTCTCGTAAGGCGGGACGATTCCGTCTTCAGCCGCCTGGGGAGCGATCCCTCATGGCGACCCGGGCACTCAGGCCCCAGCCGGGAGACATCGGAGTCCGAATCCTTTACCAGGAATTCGGCATATCCGACCTCCAGGAGACAATCCGGTCTGCGAGCCCCTGCTCGCCCAAGAAATGAACCCACTGGCATGGAACTCGCCATTCACCACGGGGCCATGGGATCAGTACACGATCGCCTTGGCTCGTGCTCTGGGAGTCAATCGGTGAGCAGTCAGGTGACGACGATGGCAGCCATGCAGCGCCAGCTCGACGAGATGAAGGCGCCAGGAGATCGATCGTTGGGCCAAGTGAACCGCTCGCGGTTCAGATCGAGCTCGCCCCAGTCCAACCAAAGATCGCTCCCCCACAAACACCTCTATATGAGGGGAGATCGGATCCGGAAACCCACTTGAGCAAGTTCCGGATCTACATGACCGGATGCGGAGCGTCATATGCGACCAAGTGTCGGATGTTCCCATTAACCCTAGGCGACCTCGCCCACAAGTGGTACATCTCACAACCACCCCGCTCAATCAATTGCTTTGAAAAGCTGGCGAACGACTTCACGTCGTACTTCGCCGCCAAAGTTGTTCGGCCGGAAGGTCCCCACCGCGTGATGAAAATCAGGCACGGGAAGGACGAGTCAGATGAAGATTACATCGACCGGGTAGACGAGATAGTCGTCACCGGCGAGCCCATCAGCGATGAGCTCGCTCTCCACTCAGTCCTGAGTGGATTCCACGGACGCTCGCCCATGTTTAGGCACCTCACAAAGGATATCCCCCCGACCTACTCGGTCTTCCGCGGCAGAGCCACCGATTTTCTGGCCAGGCAGAGAATGCTCTCCCTCCGCTTAGGCGAAGGACCCTCCGGAGAAGGAAAGGCGCCATCCCATGTCCAGAAGAAGGCGGTCGCCAAGCCCAGAAAGGCGGTCGCCAAACCGCCGGGCGAGTTCAAAGCCTTCGAGGATGTAGAGGTCCACCTTCTCCACAACCTCAACTTATCTCCGGCCCACATCTTCAACGCAATCAAGGGTCGCGAGTGGCTTTCCAAACCAAAGCCGATAAGGGACCACGGTCATCTAGACCGTAGCAAATTCTGTGCCTACCATAAGAGTCCCGGCCACAACACCAGCCAATGCCGCGACCTCCTCAGACAGCTCTGGCAGTTGTTTGAGGAAGGCAAACTGGACAACTTGGTCACCAAGCCAGAGACTAGGACGGAGAGGACCGGAGGGCGCGATCGCCGACAAAACGAAAGAACTCCTCCCAATTCGGTCGCCAGAATCGAGCTTGAGCCGGAGTACTCTGATGAGTCGGTCCCTCCGATCAACCCTGGCGGTCGGATCAACATGCTTCAAGCAGGAGGTGGAAACCTCAGGGGCCTTTCCCCGGTTTCCACCATGTCAAACAGGAAGCGAAAGGCCGAGCTAAGGGCGTTCGCCAGGGTCCATGTCGTGGTACCTCCGGAGCCGACCATTTCTAAAGACGCGCTCATTACCTTCTCCAACAAGGACAGGGAGGGAGTGCAATGCCCCAAAGAGGATGCACTGGTGATCTCTGCTTGTATCCTTGGGAAGATGGTCGATCGCGTGCTGGTCGACAATGGAAGCTTCTGCAACATCATATTCAAATCCGCCCTGGACCAGCTCGGCAACTTGACCAAATTCATCAAGCCGTTCGACACCGTGCTCCAAGGGTTCGGCGACAACACAGTCCAAGCCTACGGTAGGATCAAGCTCTCTGTCTAGCTAATATGCGGTTACGATCCCAAGGTTAGGATTACTAGGAACCTAAACTTTGTAATCATAGATAGGCCCAGCATTTATAATGGGTTCCTAGGTCGCCCCTTTCTGGAAACCTTTGAGGCGGTCGCTTCGTCTTTCTTTTACTGTATCAAATTCCCCACTGCCGATGGGACGGTCGGTACTATAAAAGGAGATCAGTTAATGGCAAAAAGATGTTTGAATTACTCCTATGTCGTTACTTCTTTCAATACTTCCCATACTATGTATAACATTGAAACGATTGACGATCAACCCATGGAGATCGACGAGCCAAGCACATCGTACCAACCCGACTCGGAGGACGTCATCTCGGTTCGATTAACGGACGACATCGAGCCAAGGATCGGTTTCGAGCCAAGTCTCAACATCGATCCAAGGATCGAGTCCGGAAATCGTTCCAAACGAGAGGCGACCGTCCCCATCGAAGAGTTGGAGAGTATAACGATAGATCCGGCTCATCTAGAACGGGAATTACAGATCGGCGCAAGCATCAACCACGAATTAAAAGGGGATCTGATCAACTTTCTACGTAAGAACATCGGAGTCTTTGCCTGGTCGCATCAAGATATGGTCGGCATAAGTCCTGAGCACGCCTGCCACTACCTAAAGATCGACCCGGCAATGAAGCCTGTTCACCAAAAACGTAGGAAATTCGGTCCCGAGAAATATGCGGCGCTCGACATAGAAGTCCAAAAGTTACTCAACAACAAATTAATCGGGGTAGCTACAGACGAACCACAATGGGTCGCGAATGCTGTACTCGTCAAAAAGCCAACTGGTTCCTGGAGGTTATGCATCGACTTCACCGACCTCAACGCGGCATGTCCAAAAGATCACTTTCCGATGCCTCATATTGATCACTTGGTCGATAGTACAACAGGTTGCGAAATGATGTCATTTATGGATGCCTTCGCCGGATATCATCAAATCCCAATGGCGGGGAAAGACATAAACACATCTTTCCACACGAAAAAAGACATATACTCTTGGGTCCGAATGCCGTTCGGCTTGAAAAACGCAGGGGCAACCTACCAGCGACTAGTCAACAGAATGTTTGCCAATCAGATCGGCAAGACCATGGAGGTCTACATTGACGACATCGTGGTCAAAAGCCTCAAAAAGGAAGATCACCTCAATGATCTCGCCGAGACATTCGCCATCCTCGAGAAGTTCAACATGAAGCTGAACCCCAAGAAATGCAACTTCGGGGTGGGCTCCGGAAAATTCCTGGGGCACATCGTGAGCCAAAGGGGGATCGAGGCGAACCCCACTAAGATTCAGGCGATCCTTGACATGCAGGAGCCGCGGAACGTCAAGTAGGTGCAACGCCTCACAGGTTGTCTAGCCGCCCTCAACCGTTTCATATCTCGGCTCGGCGATAAAAGCAAGCCTTTCTTCGCGACCATCAAAAACAAGAAGTTCGCATGGACGAAGGAAAGTCAGATAGCGTTCGCCAAAATAAATGAATATCTATATAACCCCCAGATCCTGGCAAAGCCGATCCCCGGTGAGAAACTATTCCTTTACCTAGCAGCCTCGGAGGTCGCACTGAGTGCCGTTTTAGTGCGAGCGGAGGGACAAGTCCACTTGCCGATCTGCTATGTTAGTCAAGCGCTCCATGACGCTGAAACACGCTATAAACCATTGGAGAAGATCGCTTATGCCCTTGTCATGAGTGTTCGTAAGCTAAGGGCTTATTTCTTCGAACATCAAGTGGAAGTCCTGACAACTCTACCTCTAAGGCAAGTTCTACACCGACCAGACACCAACGGGCGACTCCTCAAGTGGTCACTGGAGATCGCCCAATACGGTATCACATACGCTCCTCGCACGGCGATTAAAGGCCAAGCTCTGGCGGACTTCGTGGTAGAACTAACGTTCCCTCACAGTCCAACCTAGATCGGCCGACCTGCCTGGAAGCTATATGTGGACGGCTCGACGACCAATTCGAGAGCAGGGGTAGGGATTGTCCTCATCAGTCCCGACGGACAAAGTTTCACTAATGCTGTGCGTTTCAGTTTTCGAGCCAACAATGAATCCGAATACGAAGCCTTGGTAGGCGGGCTCGATTTAGCCCTCGCCCTGGATGTTCGTCGCCTCCATATCTTCATGGACTCCCTCTTGGTCGTAAACCAAGTCAAGGGAGAATATGAGGCACGCGGCGAACAGATGGTCAAATACCAAGAGCTGGTTGCCGAAATGTGCACGAAATTTGATGAAGTGCTAATTGAACAGGTCCCGAGAGAGCACAACTCCCAAGCCGATGCCCTATCCAAGCTAGCGTCATCAGATGGGGCAGCCGATTTCTCTAATATCCAGATTACTAAATCAGCAAGACCGGAGATCGACAGAAACCTGGTTACCATGGTTGCCGTTGCTGGGGAAAACTGGATGACTCCGTTCATCAAATACTTAAAGGACGGAACGGTCCCCGACGACCATATCAAAGCTCGTCAACTCCGGCTACGTGCGACCAGGTACACCCTATTGGACGACCGGCTTTACAAGCGAGCTTTCAGTCTTCCCCTCCTCAAGTGTATTACACCGGAGGAAGGTCGGCTCATCTTAGCCGAAATCCATGATGGGATCTGCGAAAACCATGCTGGCGGACGAGCTCTCATCCATAAAACAACCAGGCAAGGTTTTTTCTAGCCATCACTTCAGAATGATGTGATCGCCTATGCCAGATCGTGCCATAGGTGTCAAGTAATGGGACCAAACATTAAACTCTCCCCCGAGCAGCTCACCTCAATGTACAGCCCATGGCCATTCGCGCAATGGGGCATCGACCTTATAGGTCCCTTACCGATGGCTCCAGGGGGCTGTAAGTTCGCCATCGTAGGGGTCGACTATTTCACCAAATGGGCTGAGGCCGAACCGCTCAACAAGATCGGCCAAGAGCAAGTGATCAAGTTTATCTCGAGAAACATCATATGCCGATTCGGTCTGCCCCAGGCCATCATCTCCGACAACGGAAAGCAGTTCGACGGCTTAGAAGTCATGCAATTCTGTGAGAAGTGGGGAATCAAAAGGTTGTTCTCGGCTCTCTATCACCCTCAGACGAACGGGCAGGTAGAGGCTATGAACAAGATCCCCAAACACACAATTAAAGCGCGACTCGAATCCAGGATTGGATGATGGGCAAGCGAGCTCCTAGATGTTTTGTGGTCTTATCGAACGACGACCCGTAACTCAACCGGCGAAACCCCATTCGCCCTCGCCTTCGGAACAGAAGCGGTGATTCCCTCGGAGATCACCGTCCTCAGCCATCGAACCGAGCAAGAGATGACGACCGACAACGATGTGGCCCGATCGATCAACCTCGACATGCTCGAAGAACGACGACTAACCTCAGAAATGAGGAACACAATCCACAAAAGGAGATCCGAGAAGTTCTTCAATTCAAAGGTCATGGAAAGACGTTTTCAAGTCGGAGATCTCGTCCTCAAAAAGATCTAGACCCACACAGGTGTCTTTGGTCCGAACTGGGAAGGTCCCTTCAGGATATCTAGGTGGCTAACTAAGGGAGCCTACGAACTTGAACATCCTGACGGTACTCCGGATCAATATCCATGGAACGCCGTACATCTGAAGAAATACTACCAGTGAAAACTTTGTAGTCAGTTTCTACTATCCTATATACAAGAATAAAATGAGATTGTTTGCTATCCCATATATTTGGGCGATCGCCCCACCTAGCATTTCGCATACCGACGAGGATCGTCATCCATACATGGCGATCCGAGGTAGAAAAAACGCAGCCATGGTCCTGGAGGTCGATGGAACCGACATCTTCGCCCATGCAAGGTTCCTTTTGGCTGAGATCGCCCGCCCTTCATTTAAATACGAGGCCGGCGTAGCCGAAGGACCCTCCAAAATAATCAGTGGACACGATTGCCCGCCCTCAAAGGTTCATCATCTAACATGGTGAACCCGGACAATGCGATGCGTCCCTACCCCGTCACAACATATACCGTCGAGGGTCGACATCCAACATGCCAACCTGAGGTAGAAAAGTGCTTAAAAAGACGCGGACGTGGAGTCGAATAAACCGACGACGCCCCATGCAAGGACTCCTCCAGACCAAGATCGCCCTCCTTTCGTCTAAATACAAGACAGGCGCAGCCTAACGGAGGACCCTCACAATAAAGTGAGTCGCGGGATAGGCAATGTCCCTCGCACACAAAGACACGGTTGTGGAGATCGGTCCATCGAACTCCGCGACCGTGCACGATTCCTCAAAATTGGCAAACTGAGGATAGCTCACCAAACATATTATTTTTTGATCCCTTACTTACAATAAGTAAACAAAAACAAGGGGCAAAGAAGGGGAGCTAGTCCTAATTGCGATCGAAAGGAAAGAACCGTATCCGATCGGCTTCGTTCAAACACACGCAGGACGATCGGAATTGTTCGACAAAATTTACAAGTAAGAATTTCCAAACATGTCAATACTTTGGAAGCAATCACACACATACTTGTAAAAATTCGCACGCAAACATTCAAAGGAGATCATACATGAAAAGACACAAGTGCGAAGAAGGAATATTTTATTCATAACAAAGATTTCATACATTACGAAGCCCGAAGGCAATACAAAGGGAAAGCTGGAAATTACAAGATACAAGGAAAATAAAAAGATCTCTCAGGGTCCCCCAGCTGGTCTTCGTCCTCAGGAGGCGGATCGGCATGCGCCCCCCCATCGGCCTCAGGACGAATGAGTTTATCCGAAAAAGGATACCAACTCAAGTCGATCCCCCAGTCGACAAGGTCGAGAATCGGCAAAGAAAACGCCGGGTGCAAAGGGTGCTCAAGCGCATAAACCTTGAAGCTCTCCATCAGAGGACCGACCTCGATACCTACCTTCTTGGCGGCTCTGACAGCATCGGCGTAGGCCACATAATAGGCGAACTCGCCGACGAGTGCCACATTGAGGTAGGGATCGGTCTCGATCGCCTTCAGCTGCCCTTTCAACTCCACGGTCGTCTTCTCAGCCTCCGCCAGCTCGACCACCTTGGAGGCATTTTCTCCCTTGGCCCTCTCCAGCTCTCTTTTCGCCGCCTCCAGCTCGCCGCTGAGCCGATCCACCGTCGCCTTCAGCCCAGTCGCCTCCTCCTGCGAAGCCGCATGCTTCCAGCGGGCTTCTTTCTCCTGATCACAGAATCGATCGGCAGCCTCCTTGGAGTGGCTCAGCTCTTGCTTCAATCGGTCGACGTCCTGTTTAGCCCATTTGGCCGTCTCTACGTACTCCTTCTCCATAGAATGGATCCGGTTGGCGTATTCAATGTTCGTGTTCCGGGCGGCCTCGAGGTCGCTATAGAGGCGAGCAGTAGAGGGTCGCCCCTCAAAATCCCTAGCGGATTGGACGGCCATCGTCGCCATCTGGAGAGCCAGGGCAATGGTCGCCTGCATGGTATTTCCAGATCGCCGACGAGCGATCGCATCGAGATCGGTCGTCCAGGCCTTGGGCAGTGAGTTGATGGCCTTCTGGACGTAAGTAGGGACGTCGAGGGACTTTTGCGGAGCCTTACTCGATAAGAAATCCAGCACCATAGGAGCGACGTCCCGGTCAGCAAGACGGACCCTGCAGCACACACAAAAGAGACCAAGGAGTTAGTCTATACCTTACTCAAAATGCCTAACTCGGAAAGTTCAACCCAACATTACCTGTTGACCAGCTCGGGATCGCGGACAAAATAAGGCTTACCCCGAGGAGTTTCAGCCTCGGCGATCGCCACCTTTTTCGAGGAGCCGCCCGATGACTTGGAGCCGGACGCCGAGGGCCTAGAGCCTGATCCCTCCATCATCGGAACGGCGGAGATAGGAGCCGCAGCAACTGGAGGCTCCAGAATAGACACGTCCGCCTAGGTGGTCGGCAGGGACTCCTCCGACCTCTGCCTCTTGCGGCACTGTAGTTGTGCCTCTTCTTGAATTCCGGCTCGGCGACCGGCACCCCAGCGGGCCTCACCACCGGAACAGGGCGAGATGTTGTCGCAGGAACCCGACCAGTCTTCTTACCCAGGTGAAGTCGACCGATGAGTCCTGGGTTAGACATGGCGATCTTTGGAGGTGGCTCGGCAAAAAGAGGAAAGTGAACCTCTGTCAAAGAAGAAGTACAAACAAGTTAGACAACTACTTAGACGTTATGACCTCCTGGAGACGATCGTCAAGCAAGGAAGAAATAAAATTTATACCTGGAACTCTCAAGTGACAAGGGAAGCGAAACAGTCGAGCCCCCAACCGATGAAGTTCGGCACCGAGCGAGCGAACGTCTATGAAGGAATCCGGCAAGGCACGAAATCGAAAGGGAGATCGCCGATCGCTGGAACGAGAGGTCCTGCAAAAAGGAAACGAAATTGGATCATTACAAGACAAGCTCAATCAAAGGGAGAATTAAAATCCTTACTCGGATTCCTCTCCCGAAAATTGGTAGGAATCTCCAACTCCTCCTCCGGTCTGTCACTCGATGCCGATCGCCACGCTCCGCCGACCCAGCACCATTTTGCCAGGTCGTCGTGGGTCTTGTTCGGCACGCCGAGGACCACTCTTCCCATTCGGCCTTGGATATGATTTCCGCCGACCGATCCTTTCTGCGCAGCCAGTTTAAATAACTAGTTCATCTCCATCGCAGAAAGAAGGCGGAACAACCGGTGACCGCCAAACAGTGTCAAAGTGCAGATGACCTGTAGCCAGGCGTTCGGCGTCAGCTGGAGCGGCGCCAAATTCCAGGCGATCAATAAGTAGGAGACGACGAACGGCAAAGGGAATCGCAAACCGGCCTCCATGATCATCTCACTAACGGCGACCAGGCCCTCAGGCGGTTGATCAGCACGTTCATTTTCCGATGGCACGTGCAGGGAGACGTTAGAGGGAATATTATATTTTGCCCTCCAGCGGTTCAAGTCTTTCCGGGTCGCTGAACTCCGGATCTTACCAAAGGTCCACTGAGACGGGTCGGCGGCCCGAAACACCATCCGCTTCACATGTTCGTAAGGATGAGCGGCGGAGTAAGCTTCAAAGTCAAATTCCGGGCAGGGTCCGGCGATCCCCTCCATAATCTTGGCGAAAGCCACATAGGCGGGGCCAAATACACTCTCCCGTTCCCAAATTATCTGCGCCAGTTCATCCTCATCCGCCGACGAGCCCCCCTGATCCGCCGTCGCCGCCGTTCTCGCCACTTCGGCCTCGTTGAAAAGCTCTTCGAGTTCTGCGGGTGCAATCCCCGCACAGATGGCCTCAACGGCCGTTTCCATGTCAACCCCCACAGGAATCTCCTCCCGGTCAGGCGAAGCCGCGGCGGCGGAAGTGCTTCCGACCTCGAAGATCTTAGATCCTCCCGACATATTCTTAAAAAGTAAAAGGAGAAATAAGATTGGTTTTCTTACCTAAAGAAAGGAGGACGATCGGCACAAGAAGCTCCGGAAAATTCTGCAGAGTTTCGGCTGAAATGCAAGGATGCGTGAAGAGTGAAAATGAAGAAACCCTAGCCCCTTTTATAGGCGGGAGCAGGGGTCTCTTGCAAATAGGCAAAAATCCGAGGGCTGTAGTACAACCGTCAGTGGGGGGACACCATAAATGTTGCCCTCGAATCCCGCGTATGCGTCTTTTCGAGGGCACGCCTGGCGACAAGTCTGACAAACCATCGGACTCCCCCAATAGTAGCGCGACGCGTGTCCTTGCAGCGTTTCGAGAGCCCGCTTTCATTTCCCGCTACTCCCAGCGCAAAAGGAGATCGTCCAAATTTGAAATCAGATCACCCGATCGTCAAAACATTGGCGATCGCCAACAGTGCCACCTCACCCCGTGTTTTCAAACATCGAAGCGAGCTGGGGGGCAATTGTTGTGCGGCGATTAATACGCCTCGATGGCGATCGGCATAACGATCAGAGAGCCAACCATAGAAAACTTACTCTGGGCGAACGCCCAACGATCGACACACATGGCGATCGTCTTTTGGTACCCAGCGATCGTCTTTTGATATCTAGCGATCGTCTTTGATGTGCGAACCAGAGACGATCGTCTCGAGACACGTATGGATCCAACATCCGTCAAAGTCGTCGAAGACCGGATCTTGGACGGTGGCCCACGTGCGGATCTTCAAAGGGCGCCGATAGATAGGACCTTTGACCCCAGCCTGTCACCTACCTCACCTACCGATAAGGCCACCGAAAGGTACAAAGTGGGTCCTCCCCGGACAGCGACCCAGGACGCGTGCTGGCTTCCCATTGGCTCGCACAGCTGGCCACCAGCAGCAGCCCCAGACTTAAAGGGAACAGCCCCACGTGAGGGGACGATCGGCCATCTTATTATAATATAGAAAACGGCGGTGGCCCGCGATCGCCGGAGAGGTCCCAGCAACCTTGTCTCCTATAAATAAGGGACAAACAACAGTGGCCAGAGAGAGGCGATTTTACCTTGAATACAGTGCAAAATACACACAGAGAGAGAATCAAAGACTCATCTGGAAATTACTTACACATTCATAGTGATATTCATATACATTTATCATACATCCCAAGCAAGAACACACAGATCTATACATCTGGTTCTTCCGGCAATCTACACGCTCTATAGCTTAGATAACTAGAAATATTTTACACTCATTGTAATAGATTCTAACATTAATATTTGTACTCGATAGTATATTTATTAATAACATCTCACGATGGCATTCAAGCCCGAGATTAACAACCCCGGCAAATCTTGTGTTGTCTATTTTCTCACGGAAGTGTTCTCGCATTTGTTTGTTACTCGATCATTCCAGCAATACTATCTTCGGATAATATTTTGGGTAACAACACCCACTTCAACTCCAGACATTAAAAGAACTGGTAGAAAGTGAAAGACGTTACTTCCAAACAAGGTTCACAAGAATCGAACCGAACTCGGAAGGGTCACGATGATAAACAGGTCGATCTGAAACAAGGTCACAACCAGTTCGAACGATGACAACTGAGACATCAAACAAGTTCAAAAAGTTTCGACGAACACGTGCAAGTCGAAAGAATTTAGAAGGAGAAACTGCAGAAGTCAAATATAGTACGGGTATTACATCCGACCTCTTATAAAAGAAATGTCGTCCCCGCAACTCACAACAACGGAAACAAGGTCACAACACAAAAAGCATCCGACAGGAAAATCTCCCATGGGTCTCTCAGAACTGATCCTAGTATCTGTGCTGAAGCGCGAACTCCGAAAGTCTCAGTAGCCAATTCGCAAAACTGAATTCGGTGTTCCTCGACTCCGTACTTGAAACGCGTTACTGACGAGAAGGACAATTTACACGTGCATGCCCCGGCACATCACGGTTGAAACACCTCGGCTCGATACAATGGGGCATAACGTCGCAAAACAATATAGCGGAGATGCCAACTCAGCACAACAAAGAATCATAACACATATCATATACAACGACTACCATCGTAAAGTAATACACACACAAACACTACAACAATGACGGTATCGTTCGGCGACCTCAACGGCCCGAATGATAACCAACACATAATTACAAACATTATGAAACAATCACACATGTACACAAACGTACAAACCCAAGCTTCAACAGCTCACACTCGTGCGACAACACGCAAATCACCACGAGGCGATAAACAGTAAACACCAATTCACACCTCTCACATAGGGCTAGTATAACAAATGCGTGGCAACGCCTCGACGTTCATGCCACCAATTCGATCATACTCGGGAGCAAATATCATAACGACAACGCGGACATCATACATACATACCCAGCCCTCAAACTGGAATGGATAGTGTTGTGTCGAGAATTATACTCTCCGACCGGCAATCGCCTCGGAGATCGGGCGACCTAGCCAGTGCCGAGCAGCCAAGGCAAAACTGCCGACCAGCGATCGGGCGACCTAGTCTTAGCCCGGCAGACAAGATAGATCGGCCGACCTAAGGTCCCAGGACAAGTCCCGGTGCCGAGCGATCGACATCTAAGACAATCGTCTCTCGGTACTTGGCGATCGACTCATGCCGACCGACTAGCAGACGATCATCTCTCGGCACTTGCCGACCGACCCTTGGTGACTGGCCGATGCCGACCCCTGGCGACCGACCTTTGACGACCGCCTCATGCCACTCAAAGACGATGGTCATCCAGTCGGCAAAGGCCGAACCTCAGGACAGAACCCACGTGCAGTGCCAAGACAAGATCCGCATATCACGGATCATTGACCACAGCCTGTCAGCATCTTCCCACCAGCCGACAGGCCCGCCGAAAGGTGTCAGTAGGACCGCATATGACAGTGACTCCGGATGCGTGCTGGCTCCTCATTGGACCGCACAGCTGGCTGCCAGCAGCTGCCTTGGAGTTTAGGCAGACTGCCCATGTGACTTGAAGACGATCGCCCCATTATTATAATGGCCGGAAGGCGATCGCCCGCCAGAAGACAAGGCTCCTCAGCCCCTATAAATAGAGGGTTGCCTGCATTTGGACCCTGCTTGGGTTTTCGCCCAGTTTACAAGCATTACACACAACTTGGCTTTCTCCTACTCTTGGCAACAGCTATCTCTCGGTTCATTCTTCTCTCTTCGCCTCTCTCATACAGAAGACGATTGGCCGAGAAGGAAGAACACCAAGCTTCGCTCAAGAGCTGGATTAACAGGGTCTTTTTACACTCATTGTACTTAGATTCTCACATTAATACTTGTATCCACGAATATTTCTATTAATAACATCTCGCGAGAGCATTCAAGCCCGGGCCTAACAAACCCGGCAAATCTTGTGTTATTCACACCCTCTCGGAAGTGCTCCCGCAACCTTGTTTGTTGTTCGTCCATTCCAGCAGTATTTAATCTTCGGATAAATATTTTGGGCAACAACAATTGGCGCTAGAGGAAGGGGATCTAACCCTCAAATTTTCATTCCTACCGTCCCGAAGAACACTCACTATTATCGGGGCATATACTTGAAGTGACACTCACTGCGCTTCAAAGAAAACCTTCAGAATCATGACATCCGCCGGTACATCGAAGAGAGCCACTCTCCGAACCGCCGGACACCATATCCTGGCTCAATCCGAACCCCAGCCGACGACCGGGGGAAGCCGCGGCAACGCGAGACTCTCGATCCCGCACCTGAAAGATGGCCCCAACCTCTCACTCGACCAGTTCCAAACCGAGGAACAGATCGAGGAGGCAATGGCCATCCTAGAGGAGCGACGGAGAGCATGCGCGTCGCCCGCATTAACTCCCTCGATCGTCCGCCGTATTGGAAAACGAAAGTTCAGCGGGCTACTGGGCGAGCGATCGTCAGAAAGCCCCGCTTCGCGAGAAAAGGCTCTCGCACGACCGGACGGATCCGTATTCAATCGCTTGGGGCGCGACCCATCCTAGCGACCGGGGCATTCTGTTTCCAACCACGAAAAGACGGAATCCGAATCCGTCACCAGGAGTTCACTGCTTGACTCACGGCCAACGCAGTCGGCCTCGCTCCCGCCCGATCGCGAGATCAATACTCGATCGCCTCGGCTCCCGCTCCGAGCGCCGAGCCGCGAGCAGCCAGGCCACGGCGATGGCCGCTATGCAACGCCAGCTCGACGAGATAAAAGCACTCTTGGACACTGGGGCAAGCGCCAGCAGAAAGATCACCGGGCCGACCGAACCACTCGCGGTCCACATCGAGCTCGCCCCCGTGCAACCAAGGATCGCTCCTCCCAGAACACCTCTGTACGAAGGGAGATCGGACCCCGAAACACACCTGAGCAAGTTCAACATCTACATGACCGGGTGTGGGGCATCTGACGCGAACAGGTGCCGAATGTTCCCTCTGACGCTGGACGACCTCGACCACAGGTGGTACGCCTCATTGCCGCCTCGGTCTATCGGCTCCTTTAACCAACTAGCGAACGTCTTCACAGAGTACTTCGCCACAAGGGTCGCCCGGCCAGAAGGTCCCCATCGCATGATGCGGATCCAGCAAGGCGGAGAAGAGTCCGACTCGGACTACATCGACCGGGTAGACGAGATCATCCTCAACCGCGAACCCATAAGCGATGATATCGCCCTCTACACGGTCATAGGAGGATTCCATGGCCTTTCGCCTATGTTCAGGCAACTCACGAAGGACCAACCGGCGACCTATGCGATCTTCCGAGCTAAGGCCGCAGACTTTCTGGCCAGGCAAAGGTTTCTCCTCAGCCTATGAGCAGCACAATCGGCACCCGAAGACGATCGCCAGTATCAATCTCTGAATAACGCGATCGGCAGCCGAACGACAATTGACGATCACAGTCTTCCAGCCCGATCGCTGATCTCAAGCTACATCAACAAACCGGAGGACTCGATCGTCATCTACAGTTCACCATCTAACATGATGGACTAAGGCACGAGATCGCCTCCACCACACATCATACAGCCATGGTCCTGGTAGTCGATGGAACCGGCTGCTTCGGCCATGCAAGGTCCCTTTGGGCCAAGATCGCCCGCCCTTCGTTTAAATACGAGGCCGGCGTAGTCTGAGGGCCCTCCAAAACTAATCAGTGGACACGATTGCCCGCCCTCAAAGGATCATCATCTAAACATGGTGAACCCGGACAATGCGACGTGCCACTACCCTCGTCTCAACGTACACCGTCGAGGTTCGCCATCCTCATGGCAGGCCGAGGTGGAAGCAGAGCTAACAAGCCGCGGACGTGGAGTTGAATCATCCGACGCTGCCCCGCGCAAGGACTCCTCTAGACCAAGACCGCACGCGCTTCGTTTAAATATGAGGCGAGGCGCAGCCTAACAGAGGACCCTCACAATAAAATGAGTCACGAGACACTCAATGTCTTCGCGCACAAGACACGGTCATGGAGTCGGTCCATCGAGCTCCGCGACTGTGCACGATTCCTCAAATGACGAAACCATCAAGTTTCTGAGGGGGATCGGCCAATGTTGTTTTTTGCAGGTACAAGACCGAAAGATAGCTAGCCAATCGACCAGATCGCCCAAGTCCGAATCCAAAGTCAGCTCAACGGATCGCCCGTTCTCATCTTACACGATCGCAAGCAAGAACCACCTCGCCCCATGTCTTCAACATCGGAGCAAGCTGGGGGGCAATTGTTGTGTCGAGAATTATACTCTCCGACCGGCGATCACCTCGGAGATCGGGCGACCTAGCCAGTGCCGAGCAGCTAAGGCAGAACTGCCGACCAGCGATCGGGCGACCTAGTCTTAGCCCGACAGACAAGATAGATCGGCCGACCGAAGGTCCCAGGACAAGTCCCGGTGCCGAGCGATCGACATTTAAGACGATCGTCTCTCGGTACTTGGCGATCGACTCTTGCTGACCGACTAGTGGACGATCATCTCTCGGCACTTGCCGACCGACCCTTGGTGACTGGCCGATGCCGACCCCTGGCAACCGACCTTTGACGACCGCCTCATGCCACTCAAAGCCGATCGTCATCCAGTCGGTAAAGGCCGAACCTCAGGACAGAACCCACGTGCAGTGCCAAGACAAGATCCGCATATCACGGATCGTTGACCACAGCCTGTCAGCATCTTCCCACCAGCCGACAGGCCCGCCAAAAGGTGTCAGTAGGACCGCATGTGACAATGACTCCGGACGCGTGCTGGCTCCTCATTGGACCGCACAGCTGGCTGCCAGCAGCTGCCTTGGACTTTAGGCACACTGCCCATGTGACTTGAAGACGATCGACCCATTATTATAATGGCCGTAAGGCGATCGCCCGCCAGAAGACAAGGTTCCTCAGCCCCTATAAATAGAGGGCTGCCTGCATTTGGACCCTGCTTGGGTTTTCGCCCAGTTTACAAGCATTACACACAACTTGGCTTTCTCCTACTCTTGGCAACAGCTATCTCTCGGTTCATTCTTCTCTCTCCGCCTCTCTCATACAGAAGACGATCGGCCGAGAAGGAAGAACACCAAGCTTCGCTCAAGAGCTGGATTAACAGGGTCTTTTTACACTCATTGTACTTAGATTCTCACATTAATACTTGTATCCACGAATATTTCTATTAATAACATCTCGCGAGAGCATTCAAGCCCGGGCCTAACAAACCCAGCAAATCTTGTTTTATTCACACCCTCTCGGAAGTGCTCCCGCAACCTTGTTTGTTGTCCGTCCATTCCAGCAGTATTTAATCTTCGCATAAATATTTTGGGCAACAACAGATAGGTTTTAAAAACGAAAACCACCTTTGAGAGAAAAAAAAATGACTTTGGAAACACTAATTGATCTTGAGTATGACCTTTCAAAAAAAAGTTGAGCAAACATTATTGTCGAGACTTTGAAAACCATCATGCGTTTGATAAAAAAAATGAGGACACTTTCTTTTAGCGAAAAACTTTCAGAAATACTCGACCCTTGGGTCTAAGCAACTGCATTTGAAAATATCTCAAAATATTTTTGGTCCTCAACTGGAAATTGAAATGTATTGCGGCATTAGAAAGCACCTTGAAAACAGCGGAAGAAAATAATTCGTTTTAAAAGTACGTCTCGGAATTTAATTTTCTAAGATACTCAAGGTTTTCAAAAATTCAATAGGCCAAAATGCCCAAAACTCACAAAATCCTTTATCAAACCGTCATAAAACATTCAAGGCCAAAGTGCCAAAACTCGATTTAGGGAACCGGTTTTACGAATTAGAACTCAGTTTGCAAAATACTGAAAGTCATTTTGAAAGGACTCACGCAGCGGATAAAATACAGTTCGAAAATACCTTAGCAATGACACCGCTCTGCATATAAATAAAATATTAGAGTCGAATACTCACATATCACGGAATAAAAATCCACAGAAGGATTCAATCAATCAATGATATAATCATACAAGCAGCTCATGTCACACGAGGCACAACACAAAGAAGGGAGACTTACATCCACAGGTCGCACGAAGATGATGATCGCCCCACGATACTAATCACGACCAACAAACTCAGACGACGCGTCGCGACACGACTCAGTCAGACAAAATCTGACAAGACAAGACCCGACAACACAAAACTCGACCCGACAGCCTAGGTTTCCGCAACCTATGCTCTGATACCATATTCTGTAACACCCCCAAACCGTTTGGGAATATTACAGCGCCGCAGACCCTCTCCGTAAGGATCTACCAGGCTAAATACAGAAAACACAACAACACAATACATGCCGACATGGCTAAATAACGAACCATTAGACCGATTTGGTCTTTTACCACAACATACACATCAACCATACATTACTCTTTCTCGTAACTCGTACCCACGTAGGGGCTAACATAAATCAACATTCCCGTAAAACGGGAATAATAGACACACGGAAGGACAAAACAACAAGACATCGCCAAAAGACTCAACACCGGTCTTCATGTGATTAGTATCATCGTCTTCCATCATCCTTCGTAACGATCCTGTGAATTGCTCCCCAGCAACCTGTAAGTACCTGGATGCAAAACAGACATCCACCCCCCGAATACTCAGGGGTTAGCAAAACTCCACTGTTTTGCTAGTACAAGTATAAATACAAGGACAAGCCATACATATCATATTCCAAGAACATAGAAATCGTGAATATATTTCCCGAGATAATTCGCTTGATCAAAACAGTTTGAATTATGTAAGATAGGAATAGAATCATTTACATCTTACAAAACATTTTACGATTCTCGGGAGTTTTGAAAGCATTTGGAGTTTAAGAATTTTCAAGCCTTTCGAAACACTTAGGGACACCGCCCAAAAATCATTTATTTCAAAATACGATTCCGATAACAAAATACGGGGTCCAAGACCCAATCATAACATTCCAACCACAAGCACGGGGGTCCGTGAATCAACTTATTCACATCACATACTCACAAGAATAACCCGACATAAACTACACCGTGTCAAACATTACCACGACAACGGTCTCACAGAACGACAATAGAGAGCACAACTTTTCAACTTGACCATACGGTTGAACTCAACACACCGCAGAGTTACAATACACAGAGCAACCACATGACTCACGTACCCTTACCAAATTATCACAGTCAAGGGACAAATCACACACAACACATTTACTGGTGCCATTCTAGCTAAGTACGATACCATTTGGACTGCTATTCTAATCAGACGAAATATCCGCCAAAAATCACAGTTCTCCAACACAACATTTCAAAGTTAACTGTTGGTACGAGACTCACGGCCGTCGCACCCCGCAGAGCCCCGTCGGACATCCCTGGGTGGTTAACCACAGTTCGTGATACGCACACTCACGGCAATACGTATCCCTAGAGGTCCCGTCAGACCGTCCCTAGGTGAACATACACATATCATCCACAACGCCACGGGAAGCCATAATTCGAATACTAGAATATGCATACAAATGCTAGGTACTTCGCTAGAATGGCCACTTTAGTCGACGTACAGTCACAATTAATGTCACACAACCACAAGCAAATACCAATACCAAACAACACCAAGCGTCACAACCTCCTCACGAAGGAATAACAACTAATATCACACAACGTCACATATGTAACACCCCCAAGTTATTCAGGGTATATTACAGCGCCGTGTGCCCCGCCGTGGGACCCACAAGGCTAAACATACGCGGAACTATGAAACTTGACCGAGAAGGTCGACATACAATGGAATGAAGGACAATACAAATGGTATTAAAAACCATAACCAATGAAACCATATACATCACCACACAAATCAATACCTCGGCAACACAGGCCGGAACATCAAGGAAACTGAAAATACAATACTCAAGTATTTAAAGTCCATTCCAGTACAACAACACTGAATGGAGGAATCCAAAAAGATAACCGGAGACAAGACACAGTATCACACTTGCCCATCATCTTCATGCCGACCCGATACCTGCCTGTCCGATCTCCTGGAACCTGAAATACATAAAAAGTATTTCCCCCATAAAGGGGTTAGCCGTCGAATAGCTAGTGCAAGTATATCAAGTATGAAACACAATACCCCTCGACAATAAAGTAAATGTAACCATCAATTCATCAATTCAAGACTAGTATTCCGGAATAACTAAATCTCATAGCATCACATCAAGACGTATATGAATACCGTGGAAACGGTTCGTTCATATCATCTGTCATCAATACATATATGAATACCGTGGAAACAGTTCGTTCATATCATGCCATCAATATATCTTACTTTCAAAGTCGAGAACGTACAATCATAAATATATACTTGCCTTTGAGACATCGAGAAATCGAACGAAAAAAGGGTATGAGTTCGGTAGGTCCAAGAACGCGCTTCCGGCACCTAAACAATTCGCAAGGAAATGATAATCAATTATCCATACTCAAACTATACGAAGAAATTCCCGAAACCCGTCTACGATTCATGAAAACACACGGATAAACAACTAGAGGTTGGAAAATCGCCCAAACTCTCACAAGTCCGAAAACGGCACAATCAAATCCGTAAAATCGTAGGAAACGCATGCATACGGTATAGATACATCCTAATCTCAAGGTTCTCAAGCTTCAAATCGGATAAATCAGACGAATTTACGAAAAACCCCAAAATCCAACACAATATTCGAAGTGTTCTTGAATAATCCTTCAATAATCCAATGAATAATCAAACATGCCCATAATCATGCGTATATCACTTCATACAACATGATTTTAACACCCAAAACATCATTACCCAACACAAAATCAAAATCCAAGATGTTGAAGAAATTACCTCTTGAAGATCCAAACACTATGATCCGAAGAATACGCGATAGATCGATGATCCGAGCTTCACAACCGAATGAAAATGATGAAAATCCAACACTCAAGTGATAGATGATGAAACTTCTCTCTCTCAAGCCTTCTCTCTCGTGTAGGTTGAAGAAAAGGGAAGAAATGGGTTTATCTCGCCCAAAAAACACAGATATAGGGCTGACTGTCGAGTGTGCCGCGGCCCAGGCCGAGTGTGCCGCGGCACAGGCCCAAAAAGCCTCCCGTGGCTCGCGGTGTGCGCGGCCCGGCCAAGTGTGCGCTGGCGATGACTTGGCGGTGTCGCGGCCTGCCGGCATGTGCCGCGGCACAAGGTACAGACAGGTCGGCCAACAATTGAACATGAGTGTGCCGCGGCCCGGACGGGTGTGCCGCGGTAGTGACTCGGCATTGTGCCTGCTCGTCCAGAACCCGCAATCCGTCCGGCCAGTCCCGCAATCGTCCGGACAGTCCCGCAACCGTCCGTCCAGTGCCCGACCACCAGGGCTTGACGACTCGATTTCCGAAAAACGTACGGAACGAACACGACGAAAAGTTCGCGGACAACATCAACGACCCGAAATGAAAGGATAATGCAATAATTAATCATACGCGACCAAGAAAAGGGTCGAGACGACAAATACATATACGGATACCCATAACTTTGGGTAAATTACAAAATGGCCCAAAATGCCCGAAAATCACGATACGTGATCGAATAACAAAACCGAAGTTCACAACACGTTTGACAAAGTTAAACGGACTTACGGGAAACTCGAAACAGCAGTTTAGAACGAGATTCGCAAGAATCGAACTCAAGTGCGGAAAAGTCGCTAAAAAGTACAGAACTCAACAAAACGACACCGAAACGAACTCGGATGTCAAAAAGTGTAGAATTAATCATTTTCAGAATGACGAAATGGTCCCAAGCGTGTCGTCAAAACGGACTTTCGCCAAAAATAGAAAATTACCGGGAATCAAAATTACGGGTATTACATTCTACTCTCCTTAAAAGAAGTTTCGTCCCGAAACTTAAAACAAGTAGGGAGAAGAAATATCCCGCCAGGAAAAACTAAACGAGATACACAAGAACCGAAAACTTACGCCCAAACGGCGAATCATCAATATAGAACACAGCAATACATTACCCGAAGGTAAACCAAACCAATGCCGAAATAGATACGAATCACAATGTCCGAAGGCTCCAACGGAAAATACCGATACATCACAATGGCCTGAAAGCCGAACAGCCCGAAGCTGTAAATCGTCACAATACAGATCTCAAAGAAACAAACCTGACTGTCGGACATACTCCTCGGCGTATGAACGACCAGTCGCAAATCGTCGGACATATCCAACACAACATGGACTACGAACGACCAAACAATAAGGCTCAAGAGGGACATCACAGTACGCCCGATCTGGAAATGTGTCCGTGCACATGTCCACCCCGTATACGGAATCCAGAATATACGTGTGACAATGTACCTAATTAGCCTCACGAACTACGTCTCGTGTGCACGGTCCAATGCGGAAACATCCACGCATGACCATCGTGTGCCTGGCCAAAAATCCTACACATACCCGATCGGCACGCAGATATGATTCCAGATATGTCACGCTACAACATGACAGTGAAACTCAAAGGATAACACATCCAATACGGATCATACGACTCACCAAGTGAACGATGACACATGAATAATGAAAGATCGACACGACCAACAATATTCAAAACAACCATCTTGGGATCAAAATCTCTAAGGACCGATTAACACGAACAACAATTCACAACACAACCATCCGGGAAATCCTCAACCTGCAACGATCACAAAATTACCGAGTTCACAAGAATAATAGCGTGCTGCCTTGAGTTGGCCAACACGACAATAATAACTCACGGATGGGCACTATCCTCGGCGATCCCAATTCAATACCTCGATTGTCTTAGAACGACCAATCGATAACGACTCAACGGATGGGAACTATCTTCGACAGTCCCAATTCAATCATTCGATTACCTTATAATGGAAAATTGATAACAACGATACAATGGATGTTTTGGGACATTTAATCGGTTACCGATAACGAAGATGATAATCAAATACATCAATGCCTTCAATCGGTTAATATAATATTAATAGAAAAAACACCGATATCAATGACGACGATCACCACAATATCTCAATGGGACATCCATCACAATCACAATCGATACGTCGATACCGCGAACCGGCTATCGACAGCAACTTACCAACAAGTATCGCAATGCCTTGAACCGGCCATTTACGAGCAACGGTAACATTTGGCATAATTTGCCGACGGGTGTCGTATCAAACAATCCCCTGATATCAACAAAACCATAAAGGGACCAAGTCTCGAAATGATACACACATTCGTACACCTACATGATAACATTAATCTCATTGATTAGTACAAGTATAAAACTTGCATCGATATCAATACAACGAACTGTTACCAACTCAGTTAATTTCGTCTATGAGTTCCTCAGTTCCGACCAAGCTGATTACGAACTCTTCAACCTCCACCGCAACAAAACCGTCATAATCCATGATCAAACATCATATTTTATTGTAAAACAAAGGATTAATAAACAACAGGTTCGATGACGATTAATATTAATACAACAAGGCCCCAACTCACCAGTTCCATAATATCTCGATTAAACACAGTCTGAATTATCCAACTCAGACCCTCACGAATCCATGTCCACAAGACGAGCCGAAATCCGATGATCATATCAGCAACCAATTCGGACCAATAATAAGGGTCTAAATGTTATCGGTTCCAAACTAAATTCTTAAATACGAATCGACAAGGTTCTCTTCTCGTAAATCTATCATTAAAATTTATCTATGACTATCATTAATTCGAACCATCCAACTGGTTCAAAACAATAGATAATCATATTAAAAGGGTTATCAAACAATCCAATCATTCAACTTGAATATGTGCTCCAGCTTCCAAATTCAGAGATGAATAATAGGCTCATCAAACTCATAATCACATTCGTATTCCTATATGAATATTATTTCAAACACATAGTTTAGCTTTAGATATGAATATTCCATATTCATTTTCAAAACATCAACACTTCTTAAAAATTTTCATCACCTCGTATAATTCAAGAGTTCTTCAAGAACATGAAATATCCGAAATCACGTTCAGAACAACATATCCGAGGTATATATCTCCATGTTACCATTTTCTTCATCATGCCATTCATACAACCTCAAGAATCACAACAAAACCATTATCATCATATGAAGAAGATCTCAATAATCATATCAACATCCGAATTTTCTTATTACAATTCCAATAAATCTCGTATAACATTATCACATGTTACCATAATTGTAACACTCCAGATCCTCCTGGGAATATTACACGCCGTAAACCCTTCTCACAAGGATTTACCAGGCTAAGCACAATTTTCCACGTCATTTCAAAAATGCCAAAAAAGACCGATGACGGTAATATTTTTCAAATACAAAAAAAATCATTTTCCAAATACCATCAAAACGATCAAGGCCAAAATACCAAAAACTCAGTTTAGGGAATCGGTTTTACAAAATAAAAATTCAGTTGACAAAATACCAAAAGCCATTTCAAAATACTCACGCAGTGGATAAAAGTACAATCCAATTTATGCATTTACATTGAAATAAGACGAACATCAAAATACACGATTCCCAACATACTCCATCCCAAGTAGTAATCCTTAAAAAAAACGAACCACTATGAAAGGGATACGAGGATTACCTTGTATGGACGAACCACGAAGTAGAATAATCGAACTCCATTCCAAGAATCATCAAAACTTCAAGAACAATACTTAAATCTGAGCTCTCCATCTTAATCTTGTTTAAGAGGATTATCTCTCAATGTTCAGGAACTTCAAGAACTTCCCAAGGCTCTCTCTATTGACTGAAGGAAGGAGATTGGACAAAATGCCTCTCAGCACTCGTCTATCCTCTTTATAAAACACATCACTAGCACGCGCTAGACCTTATATTTAGCGTGCGCTACAGATCTAGCGTACGCTATCCTTCCTTGATGGCGTGCGCTATCGGGCAGTCCAGAAGTTACTGTATTGTTTCGAAATTCATCTAACGTACGTAATGTCCATGCATTAGCGTACGCAAACAGGCGTTGACTTGCTACAGTGAAATGCTCAGTAGCGTGCGCTATTCCTCGACCAACATCTCGACTTACCAAACGATCATACGGCACAATGAATACATATACGCATTCAACAACATTGTCATACGTTCACATCATCCTCAAGCACAATTATCCATCAACGACATCTAACATATAAACGAAAAAAAAAATTATATCCGAAAAAATCGGGGTATTACACTTTACCCCCCTTAAAAATAAGTTTCGTCCTCGAAACTTGCAATCACTCGCACAAACAACATTTCAACGGGAATTCAAATTCACCAAGAATTATTGAATAATCCGTACAACATACTTACAAGTCTGTGAAGTCGAAGATCTCCCGTGATACTAGCATGCGACTCCTAAATAAAGTCTCAACATAATACCGATACACAACAATATCGCAATTAGTAATTTAACAAAATCTCAAGGAAGAGTTCACGTCCGTGACCACGGCCACGATTCTTCCTACTTTCAGCCAACATTATGAAGGGCACACACGTGCGTAAGTATAATCCAAATCGCACATTCTCGAAGTGACCAATTCCCAAGAATACCAAGCTATAAACGAAGCTATTAAGAAAAATACAAGAAGAGTGAGAGGACTTACAAGTACCGGTCGCACTGTGATGATGGCAGAGTAGTGATACTGTGGGCAAATGACGACTCAATCGACCCAAAAGACCGACAGCCTAGGTATCCATAAACCTAAGCGCTCTGATACCATATTCTGTAACACCCCCAAGTTATTCAGGCTATATTACAGCGCTGTGAGCCCCACCGTGGGACCCACAAGGCTAAACATACGCGGAACTATGAAACTTGACCGAGAAGGTCTACATACAATGGAATGAAGGACAATACAAATGGTATTAAAAACCATAACCAATGAAACCATATACATCACCACACAAATCAATACCTCGGCAACACAGGCCGGAACATCAAGGAAACTGAAAATACAATACTCGAGTATTTAAAATCCATTCCGATTACAACAACCTTTGAATGGAGGAATCGAAAAAGATAACCGGAGACAAGACACGGTATCACACTTGCCCATCATCTTCATGCCGACCCGATACACACTGTCCGATCTCCTGGAACCTGAAATACATAAAAAGTATTTCACCCATAAAGGGGTTAGCCGTCGAATAGCTAGTGCAAGTATATCAAGTATGAAACACAATACTCCTCGACAATAAAGTAAATGTAACCATCAATTCATCAATTCAAGACTAGTATTCCGGAATAACTAAATCTCATAGCATCACATCAAGACGTATATGAATACCGTGGAAACGGTTCGTTCATATCATCCGTCATCAATACATATATGAATACCGTGGAAACGGTTCGTTCATATCATGCTATCAATATTTCTTACTTTCAAAGTCGAGAACGTACAATCATAAATATATACTTGCCTTTGAGACATCGAGAAATCGAACGGAAAAAGGGTATGAGTTCGGTAGGTCCAAGAATGCGCTTCCGGCACCTAAACGATTCGCAAGGAAATGATAATCAATTATCCATACTCAAACTACACGAAGAAATTCCCAAAACCCATCTACGATTCATGAAAACACACGGATAAACAACTAGAGGTTGGAAAATCGCCCAAACTCTCACAAGTCTGAAAACGGCACAATCAAATCCGTAAAATCATAGGAAACGCATGCATACGGTATAGATACATCCTAATCTCAAGGTTCTCAAGCTTCAAATCGGATAAATCGGACGAATTTACGAAAAACCCCAAAATCCAACACAATATTCGAAGTGTTCTTGAATAATCCTTCAATAATCCAATGAATAATCAAACATGCCCATAATCATGCGTATATCACTTCATATAACATGATTTGAACACCCAAAACATCATTACCCAACACAAAATCGAAATCCAAGATGTTGAAGAAATTACCTCTTGAAGATCCAAACACTATGATCCGAAGAATACGCGATAGATCGATGATCCGAGCTTCACAACCGAATGAAAATGATGAAAATCCAACACTCAAGTGATAGATGATGAAACTTCTCTCTCTCAAGCCTTCTCTCTCGTGTAGGTTGAAGAAAAGGGAAGAAATGGGTTGATCTCGCCCAAAAAACGCAGATATAGGGCTGACTGTCGAGTGTGCCGCGGCCCAGGCTGAGTGTGCCGCGGCACAGGCCCAAAAACTGCTCCCAGGGCTCGGCAGTGTGCCGCGGCCCGGCCAAGTGTGCCGCGGCCGTGACTTGGCAGTGTGCCGCGGCCCTGCAGGCATGTGCCGCGGCACAAGGTACAGACGGGTCGGCCAACAATTGAACACGAGTGTGCCGCGGCCCGGACGGGTGTGCCTCGGCAGTGACTCGGCATTGTGCCTGCTCGGCCAGAACCCGCAATCCGTTTGGCAAGTCCCGCAATCGTCCGGCCAGTCCCGCAACCGTCCGGCCAGTGCCCGACCACCAGGGCTTGACGACTCGATTTCCGAAAAACGTACGGAACAAACACGACGAAAAGTTCGCTGACAACATCAACGACCCGAAATGAAAGGATAATGCAATAATTAATCATACGCGACCAAGAAAAGGGTCGAGACGACAAATACAGATACGGATACCCATAACTTTGGGTAAATTGCAAAATGGCCCAAAACGCCCGAAAATCACGATACTTGATCGAATAACCAAACCGAAGTTCACAACACGTTTGACAAAGTTAAACGGACTTACGGGAAACTCGAAACAGCAGTTTAGAAAGAGATTCGCAAGAATCGAACTCAAGTGCGGAAAAGTCGCTAAAAAGCACGGAACTCAACATAACGACACCGAAACGAACTCGGATGTCAAAAAGTGTAGAATTAATCATTTTCAGAATGACGGAACGGTCCCAAGCATGTCGTCAAAACGGACTTTCGCCAAAAATAGAAAATTACCGGGAATCAAAATTACGGGTATTACAACATATTCACCGAACAATTACACATATCAATACACAATCCTCGGCAAATAATTTCGATCTACAAAATTCACTAAATATGTTTAACATCTTCCAATATACGAAACTAACGCACATATTCCGAAAGAACATTATCCCCGAAGCATACGAGTTATCTTTTGAGAGACAACATTATCGAGAACATACCGATCTTTTTAAAAGTTCATTAAAACATTCGGATTGCACATAAAATCATTTATCAATGATTCCGTCTACGAAACATGAAAAGTATGGGCAAGATACTTGCCTCGATAGTCGGCACCCGAATATTCCTACGAATACGGCACAACTCGGAAAACCCCGAACACCTACAATCCTCCGTGAAATCCAACGGAAACACGGTTACTATGAGAATAACAATTGAAAACAAAGGAAAACACGGTCAAGAATTGAAGGGAACCCTTTGAGACATTTAATCGGATACTAAATGTTCAAGGTTCCTTAGAAAACCAAAAATCCCGATTGGATTCCAACGAACTCGAAATACGGATATACAATCCGTAGAACACGTCCAAAACAACGTTTATACAACAACTAATTGATTAGAGATGGATTGGAATCGAAATCAAAAGGAAAATCCCTAAAATCTTCAAAAAAACAAGGGTTCAAGCCAAAATACCTCGATTTGGACGAAGAACACGGATTAGATGATGATATAATCAACACAAGCCTTCCAAAAATGATGTTCTATGATGTTCCCGATCAAAAACCCTCAAATTCCGTCGAAGGGTCGCGAAAAACGAAGGAAAAATGGAAAATGGCCGAGAGATCCACGTCCAGGCCTTTAAATAGCCGACCATGGACGGCCGTAACCGGCGGGGCCTTACGGCCGTAACTCGGCACTTACGGCCGTACCCGGCAGGCCCTTACGGCCGTAACCGGCATTCGTCCGGAAGCTGCCTGGCACCCGTACGGCCGTAACTCTCGGCCCTTACGGCCGTAACCGGCATTCGTCAGGCCATGCCTGCCGATCACTTACGGCCGTAACCGGCACCTTACGGCCGTAACTCGGCCAGGCCAGTACCTGCTGCGGCCGTCTCGGTCGTGGCCACTCCGACGGTCCGAACGACCCCGAAACCCGAACCTGAATATGAATCGAAAATACGGTTACGAAGTACTCACAAAGACGAACCCAAGCGCTAAGAGAACACACGATTCCGACCACCTGAAGGCTCGAAATTCGACAACGGAAAGTAATTACCCCAAACTTTGGGAAATTACGAAAATGGCCCAAAACGTCCGAAAATCACGATACGTGATCGAATAACCAAACCGAAGTTCACAACACGTCTAACAAAGTTAAACGGACTTACGGGAAACTCGAAACAGCAGTTTCCAATGAGATTCGCAAGAATCGAACTCAAGTGCGGAAAAGTCGTCAAAAAGCATGGAACTCAACAAAACGACACTGAAACGAACTCGGATGACAAAAAGTGCAGAATTAATCATTCTCGGAATGACGAAACGGTCATGAGCGAGTCGTCAAAACGGACTTTCACCGAAAAAAAGAAATTGCCGGAAATCGAAATTACGGGTATTACAAATGTTGTCCGCGAGCTTTTTGTTGTGTTCATTCCGTACGTTTTCGGAAATCGAGTTGTCGGGCCATGTCGGCTGAGCAGCTGGCCAAACGGTGGCGGGTCCTGGCCGGACGGTTGCGAAGCTGGCCGGCGCGAGAACAGCGTAAGCGTCGCTTCTGGCCGGAAGGCTGCCCGCGCTAACCGACAGGTGTAGCGCACGCTGTCGAGCGGCCCAGCGTACGCTATCGGGTCTGGGCAGTGGGGTTCTGAGGTTCTGGACTCGGTTAGGATCGGCAGGTAGCGCACGCTAACCGACAGGGGTAGCGCACGCTGTCGGCCGACTAGCGTACGTTACCTGGGCGAGCTTTTTAGTCCAGAGGTTACTGGACAGGTCAGCTAGCGCGCGCAGGCTTCCGGCCGTAGCGCACGCTAGCGGGAGTCGGGCGGATAGGTTACGGTCGGCAGGATTAGCCGGTGGTTTCGGGTCGTGCGGGCCCTGGCCGAGGGTACTGGGCCGATACTGGCCGATAGCGCACGCTAGTCCGGGAAGGCTAGCGCACGCTAGTTCAGGCCCAGTATATATGTAACAGAGCAGTCACATTTTCATTCATTTTTCACTTCCTTCCTTTTCTATCCACGGCTGGCGATTCGGAGGTGGCGAAGCCATGTTGTTTAACAACAAATCCATGAAGTTCTTGAGGTTATATCATTGATCAATCATCCTATAACATCCTTCGATCCAGCGAATCAAGGTGAGATTTCCTAGAACCCTATTTTGAGAAATTTTGGGGGTTTTGCGTTTTTGTCCGATTCGTTCCGTATTGTTGATTAATTCATGTTGGGTATGATTAATCTCTTGTGTTTAACATCATTTAATCCATTGTTCTTCGTCGAATCGAATTATATTTCTTGATTTCATTCGAATCGACTTTTTGGGGGATTTCTTCTCGATCTCATTTTCCATCCATTTTTGATGGATCAATTATGATTAAATGATGTTGTTAAACATATTCTATGGATTGTATATCCATATTTCGACTTGGAATTCTGTTTTCGTGTTTTGTCGGGACGAATCGTGTTCTTGGCCGTTTTGGGGGAAACACTTGAACTTTCGTCATTCGTTATTTGAATTCAACGGCTTTAAGTCATGCTATGGAATTTATTTTCATTGTTGTTATTGTCCTTCGTAGTTAATTATCGCGAGTTGGCGTTCGGTGGAGTCGACGGGTTCGTAGTCGGTTCGTGCCAACCTACTTCGGTCGATTCTCCGCGTTGTTCTTATTCGAGGCAAGTACCTTGTCCATACTATTCTTGTTTTGTGGATATGATGATTGGTGATCGTCTTGGTGTGTTTGTTTGTTTGTTTGAAATGAGTTTTCAAAAGATTTGGTTAGCCTTGTTAAAGGCCCTCTTTCAAAACCGCGTGTGTTTTGTGACTGGTGTGTTTCGTGAACGAGTATGTGACTCCTGTGGATATGTTTGGTGTTGATGATGCACTTGGTGTTGCGTGTGGATGTATATTGTTTCATTTCGGTGCATTGTGGCTTGACGTGGTGTTTTGCTAAGTGTTTGATGCCTCTGGTTGAATTGTTTGGACATCCTTGGTGTGATATGTTATTTGCGCATGATTGCTTCGCTCACCTCGGGGGGTCCGACGGGATCACGGAGGGAATTCCAATGGCTTCGACCTGGATTCACGAGTGGTGAATGTATTTTACTCACCTCGGGGGGTCCGACGGGATCACGGAGGGAATTCCAATGGCTTCGACCTGGATTCACGAGTAAAGACTTCACGAGTTGCTGTGTGTGTTGTGTGAATGTATTTTGCTCACCTCGGGAGGGTTCGACGGGGACACGGAGGGAATTGCAATGGCTTCGACCTGGATTCACGAGTAAAAACTTCACGAGTTGGTATTGATTTTATGTGTAATACCCGGTTGTAATTCAGTCATTATCATTCAGTATTTATCATTCAGTAATTGTCACTCAGTATTTTTCACTCATTAATGATCATTTGTCACTCATATTCAATCATTGTATTCATCGTTCAGAGTAATTGTATCGTCATTCATCATCAATCTAGTTGGAGAATCATGCGGTGTTTACCATCGTTGTCATTTCATAGTGTGATGTATGTGAAAAGTAGCGCACGCTACGTACTCTCTTTAGCGTGCGCTAATTGAGTACTGGTAGCGCACGCCACCTCTCAACACTAGCGCACGCTAGTGTAGTTGAGCAGGCAGTCCAGAAGGCACTGGACTGCAGTTGGGATTGTAGGTAACGCACGCTACGAATGGTAAGTAGCGCGCGCTAGTAAGACGGAGTAGCGCACGCTATACAGTCGGCATAGCGCGCGCTAAGGTCGGATCAGGTTGAGTCCAGTGGCTACTGGACTGAATTGAATTTATTCATCGTGCACGCTAAGAGTGGTTTTTAGCGTACGCAAACGGTATAGTAGCGCACGCTAATCGTTAGTTGTAGCGCACGCTACCGAGATCAGATCAGAGGACAGAATGTTCTGGACTCCAGTACTGGGCATCAGATAATTCGTTAGCGCACGCTAACATTTTGGGGTTAGCGCACGCTAAGTGCATAGCCGTAGCGCACGCTACAAACAGGTACGTAGCGCGCGCTACCGTTTCCGGACAGTGGGTACTGGACTACCCAAAATACCCGTTAGCGCACGCTACGCACAAGAGCTAGCGCACGCTAAACTGGAGTGACTATAAATAGGACAGTGCAGTCCATTTCGTCATTTCTTCATCTCACTTCACTCCTTCGGCGGTTTTGGGCGATTTCAGGCGATTTGGAGAGTATTCTTCGAGGTGTAATCATCAATCATCATCTTCAAGCTCATCATTCGGATTAATCATCATTTCATCATCTTCATCACATCAAATCAAAGGTATTAATCTCTTGGATCTAGGAACTCGGATTTTTGGGTTTTCCTTCCGATTTTCTTCGTGTAGGCTTGGATTGTTGTTGGAATATGTTAGATATGGATTATCTATCTTGGATAAATATATTCCTACGGATTTAATGGCTATTTTGGGGATTTATATCAAGAACCCTTGGGGTTGACTTCGGTTAATTTGGGAATTTCCGATTGACGTTGTTGTAATCTTGAATTGTGGACTCCTATGGGATTATTGATATCATTGAAAGTGTTTTGATGGTTTGAAATACTCATCTTGGAGTTGGTTTCGATATGTTCGAGTTTGGATATTGTTGTATCGACGTTTGAGTCGGTTATGATCGTATTTGATTCGTGCAATGATCGAATTATTGGTAAATTGTGTTATTCAAGGTTGTTCGAGCGACCGACATTTCATTTAGGATGTTGTTCGTGGACGGACATTCTTCATCGGTGTTGTGTAAGTTAATTCTTACTCGGTTAAAAGGATTTCATTCCTTTTGTTGTTGATCATTCATAATCATAACTCATTCATCATTGTATTAATCATATTGAGATTTGTAATTGTCGAAGAATGACTTCATTAACGAGGAACGGCGGTTCCAATCATTTCATTGAAACTATCAATCACTTCATTATTACTTTCATCTCGGTGAGTCATTCTTGACTTTGTCAGATTATTATTATTCATGGATAATCATTGTGGTCATTCTCGTTCATATGACCTTCTGGGTTCATATTGCGTGGTCGGGTGCGGATGTGTGGAATTTTTAGTCGGGCACGTGATGGCCATGTATTGGGAGTGATACATTGGGCTGTGCACACGGTAAAGATTAACTCCGTGAGACTAATTAGGTACAAGGACGGGTGTGTCCAGTCATCCGTTTTGTACACTTGCAGAGAACACTACCGGCGTACTATGATACTCCTCTTCAGCGTAATTCATAACTAAGGATATTCCATAACTTCAGTTAAATCATGATTGTGTATTTTCAACCCTTGAGGATTGTTGTTACGTATGGCGGCCCGTTGGGATTTTGTTTTCGAGGCCACGGCAAGGCAAAGGCACGGAAGAGCATCTTGTGGCGAGAGTCGAGTGATACTAGTAGGGGCCCGGTCTTTCGGTTATTTGATCATTTGATCATTTCCGTCATTTGTATTTTCCATTGCAAATTCCGTTTGAGATGTTTATTTATTGAGTGGTGTATTTTATCTTCATATAAAATATACTAGTATTGTATTGTCTGGTGTATTGTACTTAAGCTCCTCATCGGAGTATTTGGTAATATAATGTGGTTCGGTACTACAATTATATTATTTAATTCATCGATTTTCATTCGCACAGTGGGTCGATCGGGGTCCACGGCACTGTAATATCCGCCTAGTTTGGGGTGTTACAGAGTTGGTATCGGAGAGTGGTTTTGAATGCTACCTTCCGAGTCATGTCTCATTTGAAATCATCGTCATCGAACTAGTATCATTGGACGTTCGCGTCACGTGTGACCTGTGCAGATGCCGAGCCAATCAGACCGAAAGAACTGTAAGATTTCTAACGCCATGGTATAATTTCTGACAATAATCATTCATTCATAATTCATCAGTTAACAATCCTCATCATCATTTTCATTTTGACCAGGACGGTCATGCTAACTCATTAATCACTCAATTCATTTCATTACTCGGTTGTTGATCTGGAAGATCATATCATTAATCTTGTTAACTTGTTCAAGATAATCATTTCAATAATTTCATCAGATAATCATGTCACCTCAGTTAATCATTCATGTAATCACTGTGTTAGAGCGTGTATGCTCATTTTCATCATCTCATGTCATAATCATAACGTGTTATTCATGCGGGGAATATAATCATCATGTGACTTTCCTACTTCAGTATGGAGAGAGCAAGAAGAGGACTCGGAGGACGAGGCCGTGGTGCGGGCCGAATCCCGAGAGCTTATGTGAATACACCTGCGAATGCAAGGAATAATGCTAATTCATCGAGCAGCGACGCTGCCACTCATTCACCTGGACGTGATCATTCACTATTAGGGAGTCGTACCCGGGACATAGCTTAGTCAGAAGGTGTTCGGGTGGACCCACTCGCTTTTATGCAGGGCATGATGGCCCAAATGACTCAGATGGCTCAACTAATGGAGACAATGCATAACTCAACTACTCAGAATCAACAGGCTCCTCCGCCGCCACCTCAGAGGCAAGAGAGGGGTGTAAGCAGTATCATTGGCGATATCTCTCGCCAGCGACCACCTACCTTCGAGGGCTCAACTGAGCCGGCGGATATTGTTCATTGGCTTGAGCATTTCAAGAAGTTATTTGCTATGGTAGAGTGTCCCGAAGGACACAATGTTTCAGTTGCGGCTTACTACCTGGGTAAGAGCGCTCATTCTTGGTGGTTATCGTTGAAGCCCACCGAATGATCATGTACTTGGGATCAGTTCAAGACTCTCATGATGGAGAGGTATTATCCGGCCCCACTCAGAGAGGCCAAGCTGTCAGAATTACTCACTCCCGACCCCTCATCAGACGCGGATGTTCTCGCCATTGCCGAGAAATTTCAGGAACTTCTTCTGTTCGCCTCATCTATCATTCATTCCGAGGCGGATAAGATTAAGTATTTCAGCAAGAGGCTGAAACCCCGTATGAGACTACAGTTGCTTAATCATAATTGCACCACGTTGGCCGAATTCATTGAGAAAGCTCTTACCTATGAGCTTACAGCTAAGGAGATTGCTAAGCAGCAACCTTCATCTGCTAGCAAGAAGTCCAAGAACCGTAATCAGCCTGACGGCAGTCAGGCCACTTTCAAGAAACCTCGTGCGGGCTCTGCTTTTACGGCGACCTCTGTGGCGTATAAACCCGCGGAATCTCGGTCATGAGCGGCGATTCGGCCATCACTGTTATAAGCGTGGGGATCTTGGTCATGTCGGCACCAAGTGTCCGAGATCATCACGTGTCATAATCGTGGAATTGTTGGGCATAAGGCCCGTTTTTGCCGTAGGGACTCCAAACTGCTCGGACGTCATCTCGGGCCCCTAAGCGATCGCTCGTTAGAATCGAGCCACTCAATCGGCGTCGTTTAAAGCAGCGGGAGCGACTAAAGGTGGAGCCTATAGCCGTGAGACGGAGCGTCGGTCTGGGACTAGCAAGCCGGATTTATGAGATGAAGAAGACCGATGATCCGAGGCCGAATGATCTCAGGTACACTCGATATTCTATATCAACCTGTGTGTACCCTTTTTGATACTGGTGCATCGCATTCATTCATTTCCGAGTCATGTTTGAGTAGACTACGTCTGGGTAGTGCTACTAGTTGTGAGCCTTATGTCATTGGTCTACCTGATGGTAGACGAATTATCGATGTCGTGAGATTGAATTGTCGGTCGATTCATGGTCGTGTATGGCCAGCGGACCTAATCGTAGTAAATTTGCCGAGAGACGACGTCATCTTGGGTATTAATTGGATGGATCGTCATGATGCCATCATTAGTGTCCGTAAGCGTTTGGTCACTATCATTTCAGACGATGGGGTCGAATGTGTGTTTCAGGGAGGTAATCCCGGCTGTTCTGGTAAGGTCATTAATTTGATGAAAGCAGTGAGATTACTCAATCAGGGGTGTGTTGGTTATTGGTGCTATATGACCAAAACCGAGAAATCATCAGTAATGTTGACAGATATTCCGGTAGTGAGGGAATATGCCGATGTTTTTCCAGATGAGTTACCTGGTTTGCCTCCACAGAGGGATGTGGAATTCACGATTGAGTTGGAGCCCGGTACGTCCCCGATATCGAAGGCACCGTACCGGATGGCCCCGGCCAAAATGCAGGAATTAAAGAACCAACTTGAGGAGTTTTTCGAGAAGGGTTATATTCGACCGAATGCGTCCCCGTGGGGAGCACCAGTGTTATTTGTCAAGAAGAAGGATGGTTCTTTTCGCTTGTGTATTGATTATCGGGAGTTGAACAGGGTGACAATCAAGAATAAGTATCCCTTACCCCGTATTGATGATCTCTTAGATCAACTTCAGGAGCTTGGTATTTTCCAAGATCGACTTAAGATCTGGATATCATCGATTCTTGGATTCGAGAGTCGGATATCGCGAGGACGGCGTTTCGAACACGCTATGGTCATTATGAGTTTGTGGTTATGCCGTTTGGATTGACTAATGCACCTGCGGTATTAATGGAGTTAATGAATCGGGTTTTCATCGACTTTTTGGATCAGTTTGTTGTTGTCTTCATCGATGACATTTTGATTTATTCTCGTGACCGGTAGGAACACGAGTTTCACCTTCATCAAGTGCTCGACGTGTTAAGACGAGAACAACTTTATGGGAAGTTTTCCAAATGTGAGTTCTGGATGTCCGAAGTGACGTTTCTCGGACACGTAATTTCATCAGACGGAGTTCGTGTCGATCCTCAGAAGACGGAGGCTATTCGAGATTGACTACCTTCGAAGAATGTTAAGGAAATCCGAAGTTTCCTCGGATTAGCGGGTTATTATCGGCGATTTGTGGAGGGATTTTCTAAAATCTCTCAACCCATGATGAACCTTTTACGGAAGGATAATAAATACACGTGGTCCGACGCGTGTCAACAGAGTTTTGAGGAACTCAAGAACCGGTTAACTTCATCACCTGTCCTTTCTTTACCGCAAGGGACGGAGGGATTTGTGGTTTATAGTGATGCATCCGGATAGGGTCTTGGATGTGTACTCATGCAGAACGGGAAAGTTATTGCTTATGCTTCGCGGAAATTGAGACCTTATGAGGTTAATTATCCGACCCACGACCTGGAGCTAGCAGCCGTGGTGTTCGCATTGAAGATTTGGCGTCATTATCTTTATGGCGTTGCCTGTCATATATTCACCGATCATAAGAGTTTAAAGTATATATTTACTCAGAAGGAGTTAAATATGCGACAGAGACGGTGGTTGGAACTAATCAAAGATTATGATATCGAGATCCTTTACCACCCGGGCAAGGCGAACGTTGTCGCCGACGCCTTGAGTCGTAAGTCCGTTCAGGAGCAGATGCTTGCTCGATTAACGATTCGAAGGAACTTCAACAGAATTCCTTAGACCCGAGATCGAGTGCGGCTTGGCGAGTGCAAGGGCAACTTTGCATGTTAGAGATTTCATCGCCACTTGAGGAGGCAATCAGAGAGAATCAGGGTTCGGACCCATCATTGTTGCGCATCCGTGAGGATGTGGCTCAGGGGAAAACCCCTGGATTCGTGGTCCACGAGGATGGACTTTTGAGATTTAAGAATCGGTTGTGCGTACCGGCGAATGACGAGTTGAAAAACTCGATTTTGAGAGAAGCTCATGCTACCCCTTATTCTGTTCATCCGGGGTCTAGCAAGATGTACAAGGACTTGAAACAAAATTACTGGTGGAGTAATATGAAGCGAGAAGTCGCAGAATTTGTTTTGAGATGCTTAACCTGTCAACAACTCAAGATCGAATATCAACGACCGGCGGGTATGCTGAAACCTCTCCCTATTCCAGAGTGGAAGTGGGAAGACATTTCTATGGATTTCATCACGAGTTTGCCGACGAGTCGTCGTGGCATGAATACTATCTGGGTACGATCTTGGTGATTGTGGACCGCTTAACTAAATCAGCTCATTTACTTGAGATTAAGGATACGTGGGGTCCCGAGAGACTTGCCCAGTTGTTCAACAAAGAGATAGTGAGATTGCACGGTACTCCTAAGAGTATCGTTTCTGATCGTGACGGGCGATTCGTGTCTCATTTATGGAAATCAGTTCATCGTGCTATGGGAACTCAGCTTAATCTCAGTACCGCTTTTCATCCTCAGTCCAACGGACAATCAGAGAGAATCATTCAGACATTAGAGGACATGTTGAGGGCATGCGTCCTCGATTGGAAAGACGATTGGGAAGCCCAACTACCATTGATCGAGTTCACGTATAATAATAGTTGGCATGCTTCGATTAAGATGGCACCTTACGAGGCCTTGTACGGTCGTCATTGTCGATCTCCTTTGTGTTGGGACGACCTATCAGAATCAATCGGCACCGAGCCCGATATGCTTATAGCCGCCCGTGAGAAGGTAGCTTTGATCAGGAGTCGTTTGTTGACCGCTCAGAGTCGACAGAAATCATATGCCGATAATCGTCGTCGACCATTAGAGTTTGAGACAGGTGACCACGTGTTGGTCAAGGTATCCCCGAGTCGTGGTATCTTCCGTTTTGGGAAGAGGGGAAAGTTGAGTCCGATATTCATTGGACCGTTTGAGATTTTGGATCGAGTAGGCGAGTTAGCTTATCGATTGGCTTTACCTCCGGCGTTGAGCCGAATTCATAATGTGTTTCACGTCTCTCAGTTGCGAAGTATGTTACCGACCCGAGTCACATACTTCAGTTCGACGAAATCGAGATCGCCGACGATCATTCATATGAGGAGCGTCCTATACGAGTTCTGGAGCGGCGAATCAAACAGTTGAGGAATAAGACGATTCCTTTGGTTAAAATTCAGTGGTCTAGGCACGGAGTCGAAGAGGCTACATGGGAAACCGAGGATAGTATGCGGGAGAGTTATCCCGAGTTGTTTGACCCTTAGTTTCGGGGACGAAACTCTTTTAAGGGGGGGTGTATGTAATACCCGGTTGTAATTCAGTCATTATCATTCAGTATTTATCATTCAGTAATTGTCACTCAGTATTTTTCACTCATTAATGATCATTTGTCACTCATATTCAATCATTGTATTCATCGTTCAGAGTAATTGTATCGTCATTCATCATCAATCTAGTTGGAGAATCGTGCGGTGTTTACCATCGTTGTCATTTCATAGTGTGCTGTGTGTGAGAAGTAGCGCACGTTACGTACTATCTTTAGCGTGCGCTAATTGAGTACTGGTAGCGCACGCCACCTCTCAACACTAGCGCACGCTAGTGTAGTTGAGCAGGCAGTCCAGAAGGCACTGGACTGCAGTTGGGATTGTTGGTAGCGCACGCTACGAATGGTAAGTAGCGCACGCTAGTGAGTCGTAGTAGCGCACGCTATACAGTCGGTGTAGCGCGCGCTAAGGTCGGATCAGGTTGAGTCCAGTGGCTACTGGACTGAATTGAATTTATTCATAGTGCACGAGAGTGGTTTTTAGCATACGCAAACGGTGTGGTAGCGCACGCTAATCGTTGGTTGTAGCGCACGCTACCGAGATCAGATCAGAGGACAGAATGTTCTGGACTCCAGTACTGGGCATCAGATAATTCATTAGCGCACGCTAACATTTTGGGGTTAGCGCACGCTAAGTGCATAGCCGTAGCGCACGCTACAAACAGGTACGTAGCGCGCGCTACCGTTTCCGGACAGTGGGTACTGGACTACCCAAAATACCCATTGGCGCATGCTACGCACAAGAGCTAGCGCATGCTAAACTGGAGTGACTATAAATAGGACAGTGCAGTCCATTTCGTCATTTCTTCATCTCACTTCACTCCTTCGGCGGTTTTGGGCGATTTCAGGCAATTTGGAGAGTATTCTTCGAGGTGTAATCATCAATCATCATCTTCAAGCCCATCATTCGGATTAATCATCATTTCATCATCTTCATCACATCAAATCAAATGTATTAATCTCTTGGATCTAGGAACTCGGATTTTTGGGTTTTCCTTCCGATTTTCTTCGTGTAGACTTGGATTGTTGTTGGAATATGTTAGATATGGATTATCTATCTTGGATAAATATATTCATATGGATTTAATGGCTATTTTGGGGATTTATATCAAGAACCCTTGGGGTTGACTTGGGTTAATTTGGGGATTTCCGATTGACGTTGTTGTAATCTTGAATTGTGGACTCCTATGGGATTATTGATATCATTGAAAGTGTTTTGATGGTTTGAAATACTCATCTTGGAGTTGGTTTCGATATATTCGAGTTTGGATATTGTTGTATCGACGTTTGAGTCGGTTATGATCGTATTTGATTCGTGTAATGATCGAATTATTGGTAAATTGAGTTATTCAAGGTTGTTCGAGCGACCGACATTTCATTTAGGACGTTGTTCGTGGACGGACATTCTTCATCGGTGTTGTGTAAGTTAATTCTTACTCGGTTAAAAGGATTTCATTCCTTTTGTTGTTGATCATTCATAATCATAACTCATTCATCATTGTATTAATCATATTGAGACTTGTAATTGTCGAAGAATCACTTCATTAACGAGGAATGGTGGTTCCAATCATTTCATTGAAACTATCAATCACTTCATTATTACTTTCATCTCGGTGAGTCATTCTTGACTTTGTCAGATTATTATTATTCACGGATAATCATTGTGGTCATTCTCGTTCATATGACCTTCTGGGTTCATATTGCGTGGCCGGGTGCGGATGTGTGGAATTTTTAGTCGAGCACGTGATGGCCATGTATTGGGAGTGATACATTGGGTTGTGCACACGGTAAAGATTAACTCCGTGAGACTAATTAGGTACAAGGACGGGTGTGTCCGGTCATCCGTCTTGTACACTTGCAGAGAACACTACGGGCGTACTATGATACTCCTCTTCAGCGTAATTCATAACTAAGGATATTTCATAACTTCAGTTAAATCATGATTGTGTATTTTCAACCCTTGAGGATTGTTGTTACGTATGGCGACCGTTGGGGATTTTGTTTCAGTCACGGAAACGCAAAGGCACGGAAGAGCATCTTGTGGCGAGAGTCAGTGATACTAGTAGGGGGCCCCAGTCTTTCCGGTTATTTCGGTCATTTGATCATTTCCGTCATTTGTATTTTCCGCTGCAAATTCCGTTTGAGATGTTTATTTATTCAGAGTGGTGTATTTTATCTTCATATAAAATATACTAGTATTCTGTATTGTCCTGGTGTATTGTACTTAAGCTCCTCATCGGAGTATTTGGTAATATAATGTGGTTCGGTACTAAAATTATATTATTTAATTCATCAGTTTTCATTCGCCTGGTGGGTCCCAGTCGGGGGTCCACTGCACTGTAATATCTGCCTAGTTTAGGGTGTTACATTATGTCCGTCGAGGACGCGTGACGTGGGTTTTAACCCTGTGTATTGTTGTCGGTTTTCTATTTGCGAAAACAAAACCTTTGGGTTGTGACCCTAGTTGATTTTTGGCAAGTTAAGGATTCGATAATCCTAAATTGTTTTCTATTAAAACTCTCGATGGCATTTTAAACTGTTTTATAAATTGTTTTCCCTTGATTTGTGACCTTTCGGTTTTAGAATGTTTTACCAAACTCTTGCCTCGGGAAGTGCTTTTCGTTACGTTTGGATCTTTGAGGATTCCTGGTTATTATTGTTCTTGGAACTTGTATTGTATGGCTCATATTTGCACTTTGTTCTTGCACTAGCAAAACAGTAGAGTTTTGCTAACCCCCGAGTATTCGGGGGGTGGATGTCTATTTTTGCATTCAGGTTTTGGAGCATAGCATAGGGTCGGCACGAAGGATGATGAAAGATGAACGATACTAATCACACGAGGATCCGTTGATGTCGTATTGGTCTAGTTGTATTTTCTTTTCCGCTGCAGTATCTTTTCCCCATTGTACGGGAGTTTATTGTATTTTAACCCCTGCGTGGGTATGTGTTTGGAATTGAGTTGTATGTTATTATTGAAAGACCAAATCGGTCTACTGAGTCATTTTAGCCTTAAAGGCGATGTTTAGATGTTTGATTTTAGTTATTAGCTATAACACCCCCAGATCAAACCGGGAATATTACACGCCGCAGACCCTCTCCGTGAGGATCAACCAGGCTAGACATCAAAACAACATAATACATTACATACCGATGAATCAAAATAACGAACCAATAGACCGATTTGGTCTTTCGTCACTGACTTACAAATCAAAATACATAAACTCATCCAGACTCATACCCATGCAACGGTAAAATACTTGCAACGAACAATAAGACAGCGGAAAAGACATTTCAATGGACTTCGACTAACTTAACCCAAAACTGGCCTTCGTGTGATTAGTATCATTCGTCTTTCATCATCCCTCGTACCGATCATGTGTCTTGCTCCCGAAAACCTGCATGTACCTGGACACAATACAGATATCCACCCCCCAATTACTCAGGGGTTAGCAAAACTCCACTGTTTCGCTAGTGCAAGTATAAAGTGCAAAAACGAGCCATACACAACACATTTCGAGAATACAACGAAAGACTTCCCGAGATATATTTAGTTAAAAAAAATTCAAGTCTTGAAATTAGAAACGAAGCAAGTAAGCACTTTGAAAACATTTCCAAATCTCGGGAGTTTTGAAAACATTAGAAATTGAAAAGTTCTTAATTCCTCGAAAGCCATTTAGGGTCACAGCTCCAAAGTTCATTTTCCAAAATACAAATTCGTTAACAAAACACGGGGTCCACGGCCCGACCATTTCGATCACAAAACACAGGGCCTACGACCCGATCATCCGCTGCAATTCACTTACAAGGACACATTACACACAACACGTTATTCTTATGCCATTCTAGCCAAACACCAAGACTCGATATATAATGTATCTCGACCCCGAGCGTAAAGCATTGTGATACTCCAGACATATCATAACTAATCAACAAAACATCAACATCAATATCACAGAAACCACACCTGGTAACCCGTGGCCGTACCCATTAGTATCGGCCCCCAGAGGCCCCGTCGGATCGTCCCCAGGTGGGAAACCACTTCCGTGGCCGTACCCATTAGTATCGGCCCCCAGAGGTCCCGTCGAACCATCCCCAGGTGGAAGAACATCAACACACGCACCCACGTCCACTTTCGTGGCCGTACCCATTAGTATCGGCCCCCAGAGGCCACATGCCATCCCCGGGTGGAAGAGTAACAACTCACAGATTATAAAGCCACAACTCTCAAAGGTCAAACACACAAAATATGTATAGTCGAGGTACCTTGCTAGAATGGCCATATTATCCAACACGTACTCACAACCCAGAACTATATCAATTCACAAGGGAGCACAAGATTTCAACAGCACCGAACGACACAACCAATATCACACAAACTCACATATTCATCTATAACCACGTGACTCCAAGCACATAATTTCACAAGAGAATTACACTTTACATTTACCGACGCCATAATCATACATAATGACATCACACGAAAGTAAGGTGATCCTGTACTCGTCACTAGCACACATATCCAACTAAGCATATTAATTCCCGACACACACGGTTCACCTTTACGAAAACCATGATGGTAAATATACCGATTCCTTTGAAAAATGGTTATAAATATTTATTTAGCACATATCGACACTTAGCAACCATTATATCCACAAAACACGTAATGTATGGGCAAGATACTTGCCTCAAAACCACGATAGCAACAAGAAGACGGATCAAATACGGTCGAATAGCCCCGAACCCCCGAACAATATCAAGAATGCAATAGCACCACGAGTACTACGAGAATAACACCACACGAACCATCAATCACCAAACGGGATTCAACATCAGAAATCCTCAAGCACCTATAATCCTCCGGAAGGAACAATAAAAGATGATTATGACGAGAATCAAGGCAAAAATGACGGAAATCCCAATAAACTATCGAAAGGAACTCATTGGGGCATTTAATCGAACACTAAATGTTCAATAATTCCCAAGAACACTCGAATCGTCAATCGAGTTAAACAAACTCGATATATGGCTATACAATCCGTAGAACACGATTAATAACATCATACTACACCAACCGATGTATCAAAATCGGACTAGAATCGAAATCAAGAACAAATTCTCCAAAAAGTCAACTTGAAGGAAAATCAAGAAATATACCTTGATTCGACGAAACACACGGATTATATGTTGATATAATCAACAAGAATCTTCCAAAATGCCTTGGAATTGATTAGAATCGGCCAAGAACTCGATTTCCCGAGCCTCCCGTCGCCAGCCGCCGAAAAGGAAAGAAAAACGTGTAAAAAATGAAGTCTGGCCGAGCCCAGGCTATATATAGCCGGCAGGGTTACGGCCGTAACCGGCAGTGCCTTATGGCCGTAACTCGGCCCCTTACGGCCGTACTCGGCAGGCCTTACGGCCGTAACCGGCATTCGTCAAAAAATCTGCCCAGCATCTGTCGGACACTTACGGCCGTAACTGACACACATTACGGCCGTAACCGGCCTTCGTCCAGAAGATGCCCAATGCCTGTACGGCCGTACCCGATCACGCCTTACGGTCGTAACTGGCACACATTACGGCCGTAACCGGCACCTTACGGCCGTAACTCGGCCAGCCGAGCTGCTCGTAGTGACTTCGGCCGTGGCCACTCCGACGGCCCGGACGACCCCGAAACCCGAACCTGAGTAAAAATCAGAGATACGGTTACGAAGAACTCGCAAAGACGAATCCAAGCGCTAAGAGAACACATGATTCCGACCACGTGAAGTGTCGAAATTCGACAACGGAAGTAATTACCCCAAACTTTGGGAAATTACAAAAATGGTCCAAAACGTCCGAAATACACAATACACGATCGAAACACCAAACCAAAGCTCGAAACATGAATAATAACATTAAATGAACTTATGAGAAACTCGAAACAATAGTTTCGGATGAGATTCGCAAGAATCGAACTCAAGTGCGGAAAAGTCGCTAAGAAGCACAGAACTCAACAAAACGATACTGAAACGAACTCGGATGTCAAAAAGTGCAGAATTAATCATTCTCAGAATGACGAAACAGTCATGAGAGAGTCTTCAAAACGGACTTCCGCCGAAAAAAAGAAATTACCGGAAATCGAAATTACGGGTATTACATTCTACCCTCCTTTAAAGAAGTTTCGTCCCAAAACTTAAAACAAGTAGGGAGAAGCAATATCCCCGCCAGGAAAACTCAACGAGATACACAAGAAACGCGTAACTCACGCCCAACGGCGAAACGTTACAAGCAGCGCAAAGGAATATATGGCGCGAAAACACGCTCCACGACGACCAACACATCACCACCGGTATAGACATAATAAAACCAACAAGTGACAAGTGTCATAAAATAGATAATACAATCAAGTCGATTATCCGAACAATCACAAAAGACAACGAATGAAAATCAATACGATTGACCAACCCAACGGTACATCAATCAAAACGCGAGCCAATCGCTGAACAATTACGGAATTCCGCCACCCAAGGGTTGGAAGATAAAAAACGAGACTAATTTCCCGAACTTAAGGGAATTACGAAGGAGTCTGAATGTTCAACAATCACGAAACGAGATCAACAAAAACCGAACAATCAAACGATCGAACTCAACGATCGAGACAACAAAAATCGAACAATCATGTTCGAATCACGAAGAACAATAAAATTCAAACAAAAACTCCAAGGTTCACATCTCGACTCGAGACAATATATGATCCGGTGAAAAAAACAAGATGTGCATTCACATAAGATCCACAGGAAAGGGAATAGCAATCGAAAAATCACAACGACAAACGAGTTATTCCGAAACAATACCGCACTCGTTCGATCAACAAAAGCAAGGGGTAGGACAAGCTCAGAAAATGTCAACGAACATAAACATGTCGACAGAGTCGAAAATACAGAAGTTCAAAATCCGATCCACTTCGAATAAAAGAACTAGTAGAACCAAGAGGTGTTACTTCCGAACATGGTTCACAAGAATCGAACTCAGAAAAGTCACAGCGATAACCAGATCGACCCAAAACAAGATCACAGCTCGTTCGAATGATGAAACCGAAATACAGAACAAGTTCAGATAGTATCAACGAACACGAGCGAATCGATAGACTTGATAGAGAGAAAATGCGGAAGTCAAAAATGATACGGGCATTATATTCGACCTCTTCTAAAAGAAGTGTCGTCCCCGAAACTCACAACAACGAAATCAAGGCAACAACACAAAAGCAGTCGACGGAAACATTTCCCATGGACCTTTTAGAGCCGATCCTGATATCTGTACTGAAGTTCATGCCCCGAAGACTCGGAACCCAACTCGCAAAAATTGGATCCTGTGTCTCTCGGGTCCACACTTGAAATGCATTACCGACGAGAAGGACAGTTTACACGTGCATGCCCCAGCACATCGCGGTTGAAACGCCTTGGCTCGGCATACCGAAAATACAAATGCTAGATACAATGGGGCATAACGTCGCAAAACAACATAGCGGAGATGCCAACTCAGCACAACAAAGAATCATAGCATATATCATATACAACGATTACCATCGTAAAGTAATACACACACAAACACTACAGCAACAACGGTATCGTTCGGCGACCTTAACAGCCCGAACAATAACCAGCACATAATTACAAACATCATGAAACAATCACATATGTACACAAACCTACAAACCCAAGCTTTAATAGCTCACACAGGTGCGATAACACGCAAGCCACCACGAAATGACAACATTAAAGATCGTCATCACACCCCCCACAGAGGGCTAACAAAACATATGCGTGGCGAACGACTCAACGTCCACACCACCAATTCAATCACAATTTGGAGGGCTAACACCCTAACAACAATACCAACATCATACACAACTTCTCCGACCACAAGCAGGAAATGATGGGTTTTAAAAACGAAAACCACCTTTTGAAAACAGTTTGGAAACACCAGTTGATCTTGAGCATCATTTTACAAAAAGTTGAACAAACATCATTGTCGAGACTTTGAAAATCATCTTGTGTTTGAACAAAAATGAGGACACTTTTCTTTTAGTGAAAACTTTCAAAATATTCGACCCTCGGGTCTAAGTAAAAGTGTTTTTAAAACAATGAAAATATCTCAAAATATTTTGGTCCTCGAGGTAGAAGAATTTTGAAACAGATAGTTGCGCTAGTAGGCGCCTTGAAAATACAATACATTTAAAAGTACGTCTCGAATTTTATTTTCTAAGATACTCAAGGTTTTCGAAAAATCTATTAGGCTAGAATGCCTAAAAACTCACACGTAACAATATTCACTTACATACAATCATAATACACGCAACAACTCGCTCAAAATCAAGACAACACATCGCTTTCTAAAGCTTGATGCTTAAATATCACAGTAAAAAGGACGTAAATAATGACAATACTCCTCATATAAATGAAACATGAGTCACATAACCGCATCACGAAACCGAGAATCTATATAAAGGTTCCATCACTTAATACAAAATCAAACAAATAGCTCATGTCACATGAGGCACAATACAAATAACGAAGACTTACATCCACAGGTCGCACGAAGATGATGATCGCCACACGATACTAATCACGACCAATCAACTCAGACGACGCGTCGCGACACGACTCAGTCAGACAAAATCCGACGAGACAAGACTCAACAGACCCTACTTGACCCGACAGCCTAGGTTTCCACAACCTAAGCTCTGATACCATAAATGTAACACCCCCAGATCAAATTGGGAATATTACACGCCGCAGACCCTCTCCGTGAGGATCCACCAGGCTAGACATCAAAACAACACAATACATTACATACCGATGAATCAAAATAACGAACCAATAGACCGATTTGGTCTTTCGTCACTGACTTACAAATCAAAATACATAAACTCATCCAGACTCATACCCACGCAAGGGTAAAATACTTGCAACGAACAATAAGACAGCGGAAAAGACATTTCAATGGACTTCGACTAACTTAACCTAAAACTGGCCTTCGTGTGATTAGTATCATTCGTCTTTCATCATCTCTCGTACCGATCCTGTGTCTTGCTCCCGAAAACCTGCATGTACCTAGACACAATACAGATATCCACCCCCCGATTACTCGGGGGTTAGCAAAACTCCACTGTTTCGCTAGTGCAAGTATAAAGTGCAAAAACGAGCCATACACAACACATTCCGAGAATACAACGAAAGACTTCCCGAGATATATTTATTTAAAAAAAATTCAAGTCTTGAAATTAGAAACGAATCAATTAAGCACATTGAAAACATTTCCAAATCTCGGGAGTTTTGAAAACACTAGAAATTGAAAAGTTCTTAATTTCTCGAAAGCCATTTAAGGTCACAGCTCCAAAGTTCATTTTCCAAAATACAAATTCGTTAACAAAACACGGGGTCCACGGCCCGACCATTTCGATCACAAAACACAGGGCCTACGACCCGATCATCCACTGTAATTCGCTTACAAGGACACATTACATACAACATGTTATTCTTATGCCATTCTAGCCAAACACCAAGACTCAATATATAATGTATCTCGACCCCGAGCGTAAAGTATTGTGATACTCCGCACATATCACAACTAATCAACAAAACATCAACATCAATATCACAGAAACCACACTTGGTAACTCGTGGCCATACCCATTAGTATCGGCCCCCAGAGGCCCCGTCGGACCGTCCCCAGGTGGGAAACCACTCCCGCGGCCGTACCCATTAGTATCGGCCCCCAGAGGTCCCGTCGAACCGTCCCCAGGTGGAAGAACATCAACACACGCACCCAAGTCCACTTCCGTGGCCGTACCCATTAGTATCGGCCCCTAGAGGCCACATGCCATCCCCAGGTGGAAGAGTAACAACTCACAAATTATAAAACCACAACTCTCAAAGGTCAAACACACAAAATATGTATAGTCGAGGTACCTTGCTAGAATGGCCATATTATCCAATACGTGCTCACGACCCAGAACTATATCAATTCACAAGGGAGCACAAGATTTCAACAGCACCGAACGGCACAACCAATATCACATAAACTCACATATTCATCTATAACCACGTGACTCCAAGCACATAATTTCACAAGAGAATTACACTTTACATTTACCGACGCCATAATCAAACATAATGACATCACACGAAAGTAAGGTGATCCTGTACTCGTCACTAGCACACATATCCAACTAAGCATATTAATTCCCGATATACACGGTTCACCTTTACGAAAACCATGATGGTAAATATACCGATTCCTTTGAAAAATGGTTATAAATATTTATTTAGCACATATCGACACTTAGCAACCATTATATCCACAAAACACGTAATGTATGGGCAAGATACTTGCCTCGAAACCACGATCGCAACAAGACGACGGATGAAATACGGTCGAATAGCCCCGAACCCCCGAACAATATCAAGAATGCAATAGCACCACGAGTACTACGAGAATAACACCACACGAACCATCAATCACCAAACGGGATTCAACATCGGAAATCCTCGAGCACCTATAATCCTCCGGAAGGAACAATAAAAGATGATTACGACGAGAATCAAGGCAAAAATGATGGAAATCCCAACAAACTATCGAAAGGAACTCATTGGGGCATTTAATCGAACACTAAATGTTCAATAATTCCCAAGAACACTCGAATCGTCAATCGAGTTAAACAAACTCGATTTATGGATATACAATCCGTAGAACACGATTAATAACATCATACTACACCAACTACAACAACAACAACAACAACATCTAAGCCTTAGTCCCAAAATAATTTGGGGTCGGCTAACATGATTCGAACTTTGAAACCGCCAATAATCATTACATAAATAACATAAAAGGAAAAAAGAGGGAAAAAGTAGAGAAAAAAGCATTTAAAAAAAAACTGAAAAATAAATTAAAAGATAACATGAAATAAAAAAAAAAAAAAAAAAAAAAAAAAAAAAAGAGGAATCAGACTCCATCCACCATCCGTATTCTTTCCCGCCACATTTGCCTCTCCATCGCCATACTTTCTCCAATTCCAAGAAACCGCATATCATTTTCAATCATCTTTATCCAAGTTTTCTTTGGTCTTCCTCTACCTTTCACAACATTACTTGTTCCCCAACTTTCTAGCCTCCTCACCGGGCATCAATAGGTCTTCTTCTCACATGACCAAACCATCGTGTCGATTCTCCATCATCTTGTCTTCTATAGACGCAACTCTTACCTTCTCTCCGATCACCTCATTTACGGTGATCCTTTTTGTATTACCACACATCCATCGTAGCATACGCATCTCTGTCACATTCATCTTTTGAACGTGACACTATTTTCTGACCAACACTCGGTGCCATATAACAAGCATGAGCCTAATTGCCGTGCGGTAAAATTTACCCTTTAATCTATGAGGCATGCCAGATCACATAAAACCCCTGTGGCACTCTTCCACTTTAACCACCTGCCTTTATTCATGAGCCACATCGCCATCTAGCTCTCCATCCTTTTGGATAATAGATCCAAGATACCGAAAGAAAGTGGATCCATGAACAACTTTCCCATCAAATGTGATCATCCCGCCTCTCTATCATTTTTCGCTAAACCTACATTCCATATATTGATCTTATACGCTCGGCTAAAGCCTCGAGCTTCCAAAGTATCCTCAAAAGTTCCAATTTACATTTGCACTCCAACCTTCGTTTCATCAATCAACACAATATCATCTACGAACATCATACACCACGGAACGTCATTTTGAATTTCTCTTGTCAATTCGTCCATGACTATGGCAAAGAGAAAAGGACTAAGAGCAGATCCTTGATGCACCCCAATCGTAATAGGGAATTCTTGTCCTCCCAACATTAGTACGTACACTTGTACTAGCTCCCTCATACATGTCCTTTATAATGTCAATATATTTCCGCGATACACCCTTCTTTGCTAAGGCCCACCAAAGTACTTCTCTTGGTACTTTATCATATGCCTTCTCTAAATCAATAAAAACCATATGCGAGATCTTTCTTTTATCTCGATAATGTTCCATCAACTCGGATAAGATAAATTGCTTCCATGGTCGATCTTCCAGGCATAAATCAATGATTTTCTTATCTTCACACATTTCGATCCTTTGTTCAATCACTCGTTCCCACAACTTCATGGTATGACTCATTAGTTTAATTCCGCGATAATTAGAACAATCTTGAACATCACCTTTGTTCTTATACAAAGGGACGAGAATACTTTTCCTCCATGCTGATGGCATCTTATTGCTTCTCCAAATCTTATTGAAAAGCATAGTTACCCATTCGATCCCTCTCTCCCCAAACACCTCCAAACTTCAATAGGTATACCATCTGGTCCTTCTGCTTTCTTTGACCCCATCTTCTTCAATGCAATTGTCACTTCACCCTTTTGAATTCTTCTCTTAAACTCTCGGTTAACCATACTTGAGGGGATGTTTAAATTCCCAATATCTTGTTCTTGATGGCCATTGAATAGGGTATCAAAGTATGACCTCCATCTCTCTTTTATCTCTTTATCTTGAACCAAAACTTTTTGGTCAGTATCTTTTACACATTTAACTTTTCCAATATCTCGCGTCTTCTTCTCTCTCATTCGAGCAAGTTTATAGATATCTCTTTCCCCTTCTTTAGTATCTAATCTTGCATATAATTCTTGATTGACCTTTGAACGGGCATTTCGCACTGCCTTTTTAGCTTCTGTTCGAGCTTTCTTGTACTTCTCATAATTCTCATCGCTCGAGCATTTACCCAGTACCTTATAACATTCACGTTTGGTCTTTATCGCTTGCTTAACTTCATCATTCCACCAAGATGTGTCCTTACTTGATGGTCTGTTTCCTTTAGATTCTCCTAGGACTTCTTTTGCAACTTCCTTTATGTTATGCTCCAACAAGTTCCACATCGAATCTATATCCATCTCCGTCTGATCGGACCAAATACCACTATCAGGCAATCTTAGCCACAAAAGTATGTCGACTCTCCTTGGAGCTTCCACCACTTAATTCGAGGGTCAACTTGTGGTCTTCTCTTTCTTAAGTGCCTCTTACCTCGAAAGTCAAGCACCACAACCCTATGCTGTGTTGCAGCACTCTCACCGGGTATCACCTTGCAATTAGTAAAACTTTTCCTCCAAACATTCCTTACTAAAAAGAAATCAATCTGACTTGCATTACCTCCGTTTCTATATGTCACCAAATGAGAGTCCCTTTTCTCGAACCAAGTGTTCATAATACCCAAGTCATGAGCTAATGCGAAATCCAATATACCATTTCCTACTTCATTCCTATCCCCAAAACCAAAGCCACCATGAATGCTCTCAAAGCCATCTCTGCTAACACCGACATGCCCATTGAGGTCACCACCAATGATCAATTTCTCACCCATAGGAATTCGTTCGATAACCTCTTCCAAATCTTCCCAAAATTCTTGTTTGATCGATGCATCCAATCCTACTTGTGGTGCATAAGCACTTATGATAGTTAGAAACTCATCCCCTATCACAAGCTTAATACTCATTATTCTATCGCTCTTGCTTAACACTTCCACCACATCATCAATGAATTCTTTATCAATGACGATACCCACTCCATTTCTACTTCTATCCTTTCCAGAGTACCAAAGGCCCCAAGGAGCTAACACTCTTGCCTTCTCGCCAACCCACTTAGTCTCTTGTAGACACATTATGTGAATTCTCCTCCTTTTCATAACCTCCCCCACTTCTGCTGATCTCCCCGTCAAAGAGCCAACGTTCCAAGTTTCAAACCGCACCTTACTACCCTTACTAGCCGCAAGAACTAACTTCTCTGTCTATCCCCGTCCACACTGCAAGGATTCTTGCACATTTGACACCACACCCATTCTTCGAGGTGGCGCGCCGCTTCCAGGCGACGACCTAGCAACCCTTGCATATTTTCCACTACACCCGGGCCTATGAAGTGTAGCGCATCCTTGCTCATTTGACACCACCCTCAGATGTAAAGGTGGCACGCCGCTTCTGGGCGACGACCTAGCAACCCTCGCATAATTATCACTGCACCCGGGCCTATGAAATGCAGCGCGTCGCTTCTGAGGAGACGCCCCAACGATTTTCAATGTTTGATTCATTTCTATGGAATGTAACGAGTTTTACGCTGGCTGCCACTAACCTACCGCAACCCTCCTCTTTTATCCGGGCTTGGGACCGGCAATGGATGTCAAGAAGACACCCACAGGCAGAGTTATCATACTACACCAACTGATGTATCAAAATTGGATTAGAATCGAAATCAAGAATAAATTCTCCAAAAAGTCACCTTGAAGAAAAATCAAGAAATATACCTTGATTCGACGAAACACACGGATTAGATGTTGATATAATCAACAAGAATCTTCCAAAACGCCTTGGAATTGATTAGACTCGGCCAAGAACTCGATTTCCCGAGCCTCCCGTCGCCAGCGGCCGAAAAAGGTAGAAAAACGCGTAAAAAATGAAGTCTGGCCCAGCCCAGGCTATATATAGCCGGCAGGGTTACGGCTGTAACCGACAGTACCTTACGGCCGTAACTCGTCCCCTTACGGCCGTACTCGGCAGGCCTTACGGCCGTAACCGGCATTCGTCAAAAAATCTGCCCAGCACCTGTCGGACACTTACGGCCGTAACTGGCACACATTACGGCCGTAGCCGGCCTTCGTCCGGAAGATGCCCAGCGCCCGTACGGCCGTACCCAATCACGCTTTACGGCTGTAACTGGCACACATTACGGCCATAACCGTCACCTTACGGCCGTAATTCGGCCAGGCCAGGCCCTGCTCCGGCCGTGACTTGGCCGTGGCCACTCCGACGGCCCGGACGACCCCGAAACCCGAACCTGAGTAAAAATCATAGATACGGTTATGAAGCTCGCAAAGACGAATCCAAGCGCTAAGAGTACACACGATTCCGACCACCTGAAGTGTCGGAATTCGACAACGGAAGTAATTACCCGAAACTTTGGGAAATTACAAAAACGGTCCAAAACGTCCGAAATACACAATACACAATCGAAACACCAAACCAAAGCTCGCAACATGAATAATAACATTAAATGAACTTATGAGAAACTCGAAAGAATAGTTTCGGACGAGATTCGCAAGAATCGAACTCAAGTGCGGAAAAGTCGATAAGAAGCACAGAACTCAACAAAACGACACCGAAACGAACTCGAATGTCAAAAAGTGCAGAATTACTCATTCTCGGAATGACGAAACAGTCATGAGCGAGTCGTCAAAATGGACTTCCGCCAAAGAAATTATCGGAAATCGAAATTACGGGTATTACATCAGCCTGGTAGATCCTCGAGGAGAGGGTCTATGACATGTAATATCCTTGAGTGGATTGGGGGTGTTACATAAATGGTATCGAATATTAGGTTGTGGAAACATAGGCTGTCGGGTTAGTGGTGTCTGTTGAGTTTTATCTTGTCGGATTTTGTCTGACTGAGTCGTATCGCGACGCGTCGTCTGAGTTTGTTGGTCGTGATTAGTATCGTGGGGCGATCATCATCTTCGTGCGACCTGTGGATGTAAGTCTCCCTTCTTTGTGTTGTGCCTCGTGTGACACGAGCTATTTTTATGATTATTTGTTAACTGATGGAATCCTCTTATGGATTTTGATTTCGTGATATTGGTTATTTGACTCTCATATTTCGTTCGTATGAGGAGTATTGTTGTTGGACTGTGCATGTCGAACTGTATTTCTTTTATTCGCTGCGTGAGTCCTTTTGTAATGGCTTTCGGTATTTTACCGACTGAGTTTTATTTCGAAAACCGATTCCCTTAACCGAGTTTTTTTTGGCATTATGGCCTTGATCGTTTTGGCGAAATTCTTATGAAGGTATTTAGTATTTTGTAAATGGCTTTTGTGAGTTTTTGAAATATTACCGTCATCGGCCTTTTTGGCGTTTTTGTAAATAGTTTTTAGCCTGGTGGGTTCCGACGCGGGACCCACGGCGCTATAAAGTTTTGTGTAATTACCTTAAATTTTTGGGCATTCTAGCCCATTGAATTATCCTTGAAAACCTTGATTATCTTAGAAAATAAATTTCGAGACGTACTTTTAAAATGAATTATTTTCTCGTGGTACGTCCAAGGTGCCACAACATGTTTCAAAAATTCTTCTACCTCGAGGACCAAAATGTTTTGAGATATTTTCGATGTTTAGAAACACTTATACTTAGACCCGAGGGTCGGATATTCTGAAAGTTTTTCACTAAAAGAAAGGTGTCCTCATTTTTGTTCAAACGAAGATGATTTTCAAAGTCCCGAAAATGATGTTTGTTCAACTTTTTGTAAAATGATACTCAAGATCAACTGGTGTTTCCAAACTGTTTTCAAAAGGTGGTTTTCGTTTTTTTTAAAAACCCATCATTTCCTGCTTGTGGTCGGAGAAGGTGTGTATGATGTTGGTATTGTTGTTAGGGTGTTAGCCCTCCGAATTGTAATTGAATTGGTGGTGTGAACGTTGAGTCGTTCGCCACACATATGTTTTGTTAGCCCTTTGTGGGAGGTGTGATGACGATCTTTAATGTTTTCATTTCGTGGTGACTTGCGTGTTATCGCACCTGTGTGAGCTGTTAAAGCTTGGGTTTGTACGTTTGTGTACATGTGTGATTGTTTCATGATGTTTGTAATTATGTGCTGGTTATTGTTCGGGCTGTTAAGGTTGCCGAACGATACCGTCGTTGATGTATTGTTTGTGTGTGTATTACTTTACGATGGTAATCGTTTTATATGATATGTGTTATGATTCTTTGTTGTGCTGAGTTGGCATCTCCGCTATGTTGTTTTGCGACGTTATGCCCCATTATATCTAGCATTTGTATTTTCGGTATGCCGAGCCGAGACATTTCAACCGTGATGTGCCGGGGCATGCACATGTAAATTGTCCTTCTCGTAGGTAACACATTTCAAGTGTGGACTCGAGGGACACCGAATTCAATTTTGCGAATTGTCTACCGAGACTTTCGGAGTTGGCGCTTCAGCACAGTTATCAGAATCGGCTTTGAGAGGCCTTCGAAGGATGTTTCTGTCGGTTGCTTGTTGTGTCGTCTCCTTGATTTCGTTGTTGTGAGTTTCGGGGACGACACTTCTTTTAGAAGAGTTCGAATATAATACCCGTATTATTTTTGGCTTCTGCATTTTCTCTTTCTCAATTCTTTCGACTCGCTCGTGTTCGTTGATACTTTCTGAACTTGTTTTGTATTTCGGTTTCATCGTTCGGACGACCTGTGATCTTGTTTTGAGTCGATCTGGTTATCGATGTGACTTTTCCGAGTTCGGTTCGATTCTTGTGAACCTTGGAGCTGTTGTTTGAATTTTATTGTTCTTCGTGATTCGAACATGATTGTTCGCTTTTTGTTGTCTCGACCGTTGTGGTACGATCGTTTGATTGTTCGGTTTTTGTTGATCTCATCTCGTGATTGTTGAGCGTTCAGACTCCTTCGGGAAATTAGTCTTGTTTCGATCTTCCAACCCTTGGGCGGTGGAATTCCGTATGTGTTCAGCATTTGGCTCGCGTTTTGATTGATGAACAGTTGGGTTGGTCAATCGTATTGATTTTCGTTCGTTGTGTTTTGTGATTGTTCGGATAATCGACTCGATTATATTGTCTGTTTGATGACGCTTGTCACTTGTTGATTTTATTATGTCTCTATCGGTGGCGTTGTGTTAGTCGCTGCGGAGCATATTTTCACGCCGTATGTCTCTTTGCGTTTCTTGCAGCGTTTCGCCGTCGGGCGCGAGTTTTCGGTTTTTATGTATCTCGTCGAGTTTTCCTGGCAGGGGACATTGCTTCTCCCTATTTATTTTAAGTTTCGGGACGAAACTTCTTTTAAGGAGGGTAGAATATAAAACCCGTAATTTCAATTTCCGGTAATTTCTTTTTTTTTCGGCAGAAGTCCGGTAATTGTCCGCGAGCTTTTCGTTGTGTTCGTTCCGTACGTTTTTGGAAATCGAGTTTTCGGGCCATGTCGGCTGAGCAGCTGGCCGGACGGTGGCCGATCCTGGCCGGACGGTTGCGGGCACTGGCCGGGCTGACGCGGCAGGAACCGGCGTAGCGTAAGCTATGGCCGGAAGGCTGCGCGCGCTAACCGGCAGGTGTAGCGCACGCTGTCGAGCGGCCCAGCGTACGCTATCGGGTCTGGGCAGTGGGGTTCTGAGGGTCTGGACTCGGTTAGGATCGGCAGGTAGCGCACGCTACTATCGGTCGTAGCGCACGCTAACCGGCAGGGGTAGCGCACGCTGTCGGCCGACTAGCGTACGTTACCTGTGCGAGCTTTTTAGTCCAGAGGTTCTCGGAGCGGGCTAAGCGCGCAGGCTTCCGGCCGTAGCGCACGCTAGCGGGAGTCGGGCGGACAGGTCACGGTCGGCAGGATTGGTCGATGGTGCCGGGTTGTGCGGGCCCTGGCCGAGGGTACTGGGCCGATACTGGCCGATAGCGCACGCTAGTCCGGGAAGGCTAGCGCACGCTAGTTCCGGCCCAGTATATATGTGACAGAGCAGTCACATTTTCATTCATTTTTCACTTCCTTTCTTTTCTATCCGCGGCTGGCGATTCGGAGGTGGCGAAGCCATGTTATTTAACAACAAATCCATGAAGTTCTTGAGGTTATATCATTGATCAATCATCCTATAACATCCTTCGATCCAGCGAATCAAGGTGAGATTTCCTAGAACCCTATTTTGAGAAATTTTGGGGGTTTTGCGTTTTTGTCCGATTCGTTCTGTATTGTTGATTAATTCATGTTGGGTATGATTAATCTTGGTAGTATTCTTGTGTTTAACATTATTTAATCCATTGTTCTTCGTCGAATCGAATTATATTTCTTGATTTCATTCGAATTGACTTTTTGGGGGATTTGTTCTCGATCTCGTTTTCCATCCGTTTTTGATGGATCGATTGTGATTAAATGATGTTGTTAAACATATTCTATGGATTGTATATCCATATTTCGACTTGGAATTCCGTTTTCGTATTTTGTCGGGACGAATCGTGTTCTTGGCCGTTTTGGGGGAAACACTTGAACTTTCGTCATTCGTTATTTGAATTCAACGGCTTTAAGTCATGCTATGGAATTTATTTTCATTGTTGTTATTGTCCTTCGTAGTTAATTATCGCGAGTTGGCGTTCGGTGGAGTCGACGGGTTCGTAGTCGGTTCGTGCCAACCTACTTCGGTCGATTCTCCGCGTTGTTCTTATTCGAGGCAAGTACCTTGTCCATACTATTCTTGTTTTGTGGATATGATGATTGGTGATCGTCTTGGTGTGTTTGTTTGTTTGTTTGAAATGAGATTTCAAAGATTTGGTTAGCCTTGTTAAAGGCCCTCTTTCAAAACCGCGTGTGTTTTGTGTAGGTGTGTTTCGTGAGCAGTATGTGACTCCTGTGGATATGTTTGGTGTTGATGATGCACTTGGTGTTGCGTGTGGATGTATATTGTTTCATTTCGGTGCATTGTGGCTTGACGTGGTGTTTTGCTAAGTGTTTGATGCCTCTGGTTGAATTGTTTGGACATCCTTGGTGTGATATGTTATTTGCGCATGATTGCTTCGCTCACCTCGGGGGGTCCGACGGGATCACGGAGGGAATTCCAATGGCTTCGACCTGGATTCACGAGTGGTGAATGTATTTTACTCACCTCGGGGGGTCCGACGGGATCACGGAGGAAATTCCAATGGCTTCGACCTGGATTCACGAGTAAAGACTTCACGAGTTGCTGTGTGTGTTGTGTGAATGTATTTTGCTCACCTCGGGAGGGTTCGACGGGGCCACGGAGGGAATTCCAATAGCTTCGACCTGGATTCACGAGCAAAAACTTCACGAGTTGGTATTGATTTTATGTCCGTCGAGGACGCGTGACGTGGGTTTTAACCCTGTGTATTGTTGTCGGTTTTCTATTTGCGAAAACAAAACCTTTGGGCTGTGACCCTAGTTGATTTTTGGCAAGTTAAGGATTCGATAATCCTAAATTGTTTTCTATTAAAACTCTCGATGGCATTTTAAACTGTTTTATAAATTGTTTTCCCTTGATTTGTGACCTTTCGGTTTTAGAATGTTTTACCAAACTCTTGCCTCGGGAAGTGCTTTTCGTTACGTTTGGATCTTTGAGGATTCCTGGTTATTATTGTTCTTGGAACTTGTATTGTATGGCTCGTATTTGCACTTTGTTCTTGCACTAGCAAAACAGTGGAGTTTTGCTAACCCCCGAGTATTCGGGGGGTGAATGTCTATTTTTACATTTAGGTTTTGGAGCATAGCACAGGGTCGGCACGAAGGATGATGAAAGATGAACGATACTAATCACACGAGGATCCGTTGATGTCGTATTGGTCTAGTTATATTTTCTTTTCCGCTGCAGTATCTTTTCCCCGTTGTATGGGAGTTTATTGTATTTTGACCCCTGCGTGGGTATGTGTTTGGAATTGAGTTGTATGTTATTATTGAAAGACCAAATCGGTCTACTGAGTCATTTTAGCCTTAAAGGCGATGTTTAGATGTTTGATTTTAGTTATCAGCCTGGTAGATCCTCCAGGAGAGGGTCTACGACGTGTAATATCCCTGAGTGGATTGGGGGTGTTACAACTGCCCTTGCTATTCGCCCTCCAAGTCCTAAGTTTGTTCTCAACGTTCTGCCTAGAACCACACTTGACCAGCATTTCGTCCCGGATGGACAAAATATATTTAATCAGATGGGAATCATCCTTATGGGTTGCCCAGTCCCAAAAGGAGCCCCTCCTCAAATAATAGTGATTCATCCATCGACACCACAATGTGTCCTTCTTGGCGTGAATGTTCCAAAGAAGCTTAGCGAGCAAGGCTTTATTCCAAGCTCCCAAGTCCCGAATACCCAAACCCCCTTCCGATTTGGGCAAGCAAATGGTAGTCCAAGCAATGCTAGGGCTGGCCGAACCCCATAAAAACTTCCGGCAAATTTGAGTGATTTTAAGCCGCACTGCCACCGGGAGGGGAAAAATGGAAAGCCAAAAGCATTCGACCCCTTGTAAAACTGATCTGACAAGCTCAGTACGTCCCGCATAAGAAAGTGTCGAGGCACACCAACCATTGACATAGTCTCGGATTTTGTCAATCAACTCCTCATAATTAGCAATTAAAAGCCTCCTGGCCGCAAGGGGAATGCCGAGATAGCGAAATGGCATAGTGCCGCGCGTAAGCTGCGAAAGATCAAGTATGTCCTCCGCGACAATATCCTTGACTCCTACCACACTCCCAACCACTCTCTCTCTCTCTCTCTCTCTCTCTCTCTCTCTCTCTCTATCTCTCTTCCCGCTTGCGCCAACCTTTCCCCTTACCGATCTGCTGTGGATAATAGTGAAACTGAGATTTTGCCTTTTAGGGCTAATAAATCTCGGCCAAACTTGTATCCAAAATCATTCAAAAATCAAGAGCAAGTCCGATGGAAGTTCCTGAATAATTATTACTGTACGACAAACATCTAAGAATCTTGATATCTTGATTGTAGGGATAGTCATATGATACATTGTTGATTTTACCCGAGCCGGCTTCTTATATCACTTCAATTGATTTTTTTTCCGGATCAATGCGTTATACCAGGATTATCAAATCGAGTTCGCGGGGGTGAGTGATCGAGGACTTATTGCTCTTATTCTTCTAGGTTTAGCTGTTCTTTTTGTCTTGTTTAGCTTCTGCGATTCTTCTAACATTATCATTTAATAATTGGGGAGTGGTTATGTGGATTAGAAAAGTATTTCTTTTTTTGTTCATAATCTGTGTTCAATTGCCTCTTTTCATGTTGTTTTCCGAAGCTAGTCTGTCCTTTACCTCCAGTTATTTTGCCACAGTATTTGTTGTTTATGCTTTGGTATTCCTTTTATATTTACTATAAGTCTGTTTGCTCCATGTTATTCACTAATAACAATTTAATTTTATATTTAATCTGACATTTCATGCAGTGATGACAGCAAACCGGAGGAGTTGGTGGATTCTGCGCGTGTTCGTTCTCTCTCTTCACCAATCTCCTTTTTTTAGATCATTCATAAATTTAGTCTAATTCTATATATATGTGTGTGTTCGATTTCCTAGGGAAAGGTGCTGTTACGCAGAAGTCTCAGACTGAAATACAAAGGAAAATCTCTGAGGTGAGTGAGGACTTGTTTTATACTTCCTCAGTTCGGAAATAGCTATGACAGTTTGACTGACACGGAGTTCAATGTGTAACTTTGACCCTTAATGTCGTTAATTATTATATAGTAATAAAAATTACAAAAACTAATATTTGGAAAACATACATTGATACAAATCCAACATCTCACATGTTAAAATGTATTTCATATTAATATAACAAAGTACGATAGAAGATTATATATGGATAGTGTAAAAAAAGTGAAGTGTTGCAACTAAAAGTGAACAGAGGAAGTATATTTTTTCCCTTCATTTGATATTGTTTTCTTAAGCTAGTTAATTTATGTTTGCTTAGGCAATTGATAACATAAATAATTTAATCTGTTGTTTCATGTAGGGAGGGCAGCAATTCTACGAGTTCTGAAAATAGATTGCAGTTGTCCGGCAAAGAGCCTGGTCTGAAGCTGACGTTCAATATTCATACATGTCTTCCTTGGAAGCAGATAGCAGAATCCGTGTTATGCGATTACAACAAGAAAAACGTTTCGTCCTATCCCGTATCAACATACTTTTGATTTTTTCTTTGATCATTCATAAATTATCATCGTATTTTATACTATACTATTTTTGAATTTCCAGGGAACTGACTTGGAGTTTGTGAGGCTCTTGGATGGCAAGGGAAGAGATTTATTTGGCCCTGGTTACACTATCAACTTTGGTGAACCAATGAGAATGTGGAGGCATTTCAACTTCGTGGCTAGGCGGCACAATGCTGATCCCAGTGACAAACCGTTTCGTTTGTTTGCCGAAGTATATGAAGAGCGTGGCAATAAGTATTATCTTACAGCATTGTCGCTCGTGAAGCCTACAGATAAAGGTAATGCTTAGTCATTTATTGATGACTAAGCAAAAATTTTGACAAACTTCAAGCTTATGCTTTACAGCCGTCGATAATAAGTTATGTTTCAGTATTATGTTGTGAAACTGTGTATTGTTATTATTGTTATTATTAATTGTGGTGTTATAATATACATAAGATTCTCAAATTTGCTTTCTTGTTGTCAATGAGGTGCTATAAAGTACAGACACTCTGCCGGAGCTACGTATCGCATCCGACACGAGTCCGACACTCGGGACACGTTCGACACTCTCCCGACACGCGTGTCGGAGAGTATCCGATTTTTCTTTTTTAATTTTTATATGCTGGACTTGTGACGGACACGTTGGCGACTCTTCATGACACAACCGGACACTCTTTAGGACACGCTGGGGCTGGTTTTTAATTTTGTTGTCGAAGGATAAGAAACAGAGGAGGAGGAGGAGGAAGGGTTGGAGGTAAAAATTGCTGCACTCCATTTTTTCTTGAAAGCAGGAGAAGGGTGAGAGGGGAAAAGTGGATAAGAAATCTAGAAATTTTCATCTTTAATGAAGGAGGAGGGCTAGAGGAGACTGGAGAAGGGATCAATCTGAAATCTGATAAATAATGGTGGCTAGGGTTAAAAGAGGAGAGTATTAGTCTATATTAGGCTGGAGATCTGCTAAATATTAAGGACGACCGCTATGGTTAAATGAAAAGGAGGGTTTTAGTTTATATTGGGCTGGGCCTAGTCATGGACATTTATGTGGTAATATTTAGGGCTTGTTTATACATATTATTTATTATGCTCTCTATATATGCTACATATATAATATATATATACAAAAATAACGTGTCCACTACATGTGTCCTACAACAACAACAACAACATCTACAACATCTGAGCCTTAATCACAAAATGATTTGGGATGGGCTAACATGAATCATTCTTTGAAACCATCAACGACCGGTTACACAAATAACATAAAATGGAAAAAGAAAAGAGAAAAAAAAAAAAGAGAAAATACGTAGTGTAAAGTAAAGTCAAATCTACTTAAGAGAAAAAATCATTCAAATATGAAGAATGATGGTAGAAGATTAGTGAAAAAGTTTGAGAATTTTGAAAATTAACCCAAAGAATAATATACAAGAAAATAAGAATAAGAATAAAAAAAATAATACAAAGAAATACACAAACAATAATAATAAATGTTGTGTCCTACAATTTAGAAAAATACGTGTCCCGTGTCGCTGTCGTGTCCCGTCCGTGCTTCATGGATGAGGTGAAAAAGAAAAAAAAGCAGGCAATTTTGTATATAGTAGCCTGTTCACTATGCTGTCGTGGGTAGTAATGAGTTCTTTTGTTTATGATAATTGCATTATTATTCTGAATGTGTTTTTACTTTATGATTTGTTACAGCGTATGGTTGTCAGCGTTGCTGGTCTTACATCAGTCATCCACGTCACGGATTTCGTGCCGGTTTTAATACCAGGTAGTAGTCTTTTTCTTCCGTCCTCTTTGTTTTGGTAATTGAGAGATGAGTAAATAACTAACTCTTATACATCATGATGCAGAATGGCTTGTTTGCCTGAGATGTTGCCCGGGCCAAATGCTATTTATTTTGCAGAATTTGCATTAAAGGACTACAATGAGAAAAATGTTATCATTTATTCTAGAACTCAAGCTCGTTTTTCCTCTTCGTTGCCCCTGGTCTTTCATAATCTCTCTTTTTTACTTTCTTAAAAAAAACAGGGAACAAGCTTGAAGTTTGTAAGAGCTCTGCAATGCAATAAATTTACATGCGATGGTCTTTTAATGGATTTCAATAAAAAGAACACAATTTGGGTGCATATGAACCTTGAGGCAAGGGTTGGACCCAAGGAAGACATACTTGTTTTATTTGCTGAATTCTATTTTGGGGATGGTGATAACTTGGTGCTTGCTACTTTATCACCCGCCGAGCCTTCAGATGATGAGGATGGTGAATGTTCTTGGAAAAATGACTTCTTAGGTAAGTTATTTATTATGTCATTATCGTCAGAAATAACTACTTGTGCGCACCATTATATTATGTCTTTTAATCTATTTATTTAATTATTTATTGCGTTGTTGATTTGAACACTTCCAAAAATTATTTGTTACATACAGAGCGTGGATGTCGTTTCTGTCCAGATGATATTCGTCACCCGTGGCGTGGGTTTCGTTTTGGTTTCAACTGTCCTCCGATTGATATGGCACCAGACATATATTTGAAGGCCAATGGAATGGAGTGCCGTAATATTATTCAGTGTTAACGCACTCACGAGCGGTTACTCGTTCTTATGTATGTCCATCCAATGGGTAGTTTGTATGTTATCTGATAATATTATCCTGGATTTGTACTCTTTTTCAAGCTAGCTGGCATTGTATTGCATATTATATATAATATATATTTATATTTATATGCTGCGTGATCTATGGCTGTTAATCTTTCTCCACCTTTGGCTCGCTTAGCTTGAGAGTATTTTGAATTATTGTCTTCCGACGGTTGAAATTAAATTGATCTCTGAAGCGCAGAGGTAGATTTCTTTTTCTTTAGTTGGGTCTCTTTTTTCTGATGTCTTGTTTTGTTATTTATCATTACCTTCTTAGGGTTATTGAATTTTTTTGTTTGTTTTCCAGTTTTAGCTATTTTTATAGGTTCTTGAAGCTTGGGTCCTCATCTTGGGCGGGGTTAATTATCCATCGGGTTCTAGATGGGGTTGTGTTTTCTCATCGGATTTGGGTTTTGCCATCTCTAATACCAGTTGCAAGAAACTACTAAATGGGGATGGCAAAATAAATAACCGTGGATAGTTGTCGGTTTTAATTCGAACAGGTAGGTGGTATATTTTGATCTACGTCTTGGTCTTGGTCTTTGGTATGAGGTTGGCATAGAACAAATTGCCAGGTCTAGTTTGGTTTTGTCCCATACCCAAATATTTGCCCCGAAAATAATTACGTGCAAGTACAAATATTTTTTTAATAAATTTTGGGTATGATTATTTTAGGATTCAGTAGGAATAAGAATCTTTGTTTACTCTAGGAAGTAAGCTTTATTTTTTACTCTACATGTCATATTATGATTGAAAAGTAGGTGATATTATTATACTACATTTGTGTTTTATTTAGATGCAACACACATTTTAGAGAAATGATAGGGACACATCTCCAAACACACCGCATGTTTTGGGGTGTTGTACTGCGTACTTTACAGATAAAATAATTATAATAATATCCCCAAAGCACGAGTGTGTTTGGGGTGTGGTTCAGGGTGTGTCTCTATCATTCCTCCACAATTTATCACACTTTTTAACAAAGAAGAGAGAATGTTATACAACACTCAATTAGTATTGCCTTAAAGATAATTAAATTATTCTATTGCAACACATTTTTAGGTGTTGCAATATGTTGTTGCCCAAAATATTTATCCGAAGATTAAATACTGCTGGAATGAACGGACAACAAACAACAATTTGCGGGAGCACTTCCGAGAGAAAATGAATAAACACAAGATTTGCCGGGTTTGTTAGGCCCGGGCTTGAATGCTCTCGCGAGATGTTATTAATACAAATATTCGTGGATACAAGTATTAATGTGAGAAATCTAAATACAATGAGTGTAAAAAGACTCTGTTAATCCAGCTCTTGAGCGAAGCTCGGTGTTCTTCGTCCCTGCCGATCGTTTGTTGAATGAGAGAGGCCGAGAGAAGAAAGAATCGAATGATAGCTGTTGCCAAGAGTAGGAGATAGCCAAGTGATGTGTGTTGTATGCTGAAATCGCGATAATGCTGAGAGTTCAGAGAGTCAGAATCTCCGTTGGTAAAAGTTCGGTCCTTTGACAAGTGCAGGCTGCCTTGTATTTATAGGGGCAGCGGAGCCTTGTCTTCTGGCGGGCGATCGCCTTCCGGCCATTATAATAATGGGGCGATCGTCTGCCGGTCAATATTATAATGGGGCGATCACACGGGCTGTCGGCCTAAAGTCCAAGGCAGTGGCTGGCAGCCAGCTGTGCGGTCCAATGAGGAGCCAGCACGCGTCCGGAGTCACTGTCACGTGCGGTCCTACTGACAACTTTCGGCGGGCTTGTCGGCTGGTGGGAAGATGCTGACAGGCAGTGGTCAACGATCTCTGATATGTGGATCTTGTCTCGGCTCTGCACGTGGTGTCAGTCCTGAGGCTCGGCCTTTGCCGACTGGATGACTATCGGCATGATGCGGTCGTCTCTAGCTGGTCACTGAGGGTCGGCATCGGTCGGTCACCAAGGGTCGGTCGCCAGGTGCCGAGAGATGATCGTCCGCTAGTCGGTCGCCAGGTGTCGATCGCCAAGTACCGAGAGACGATCGTATTTGATGTCGATCGCTCGGCACCGGGACTTGTCCTGGGACCTTCGCTTGGCCGATTTATCTTGTCTGCGGGGCTAAGGCTAGCGCACTGGTCATTGATCGGCGATTCGCCTGTTGCTCGGCAATGGCTAGGTCGCCCGATCTCCGAGGCGATCGCCGGTCGGAGAGTATAATTCTCGACACAACAATTGCCCCCCAACTTGCTCCGATGTTGAAGACATGGGGCGAGGTGGTTCTTGCTGGCGATCGTGTAGGATGAGGACGGGCGATCCGTTGAGCTGACTTTGGATTCGGACTTGGGCTATCATGGTCGATTGGCTAGCTATCTTTCGGTCTTGTACCTGCAAAAAACAACATTGGCCGATCCCCCTTAGAAACTTTGATGGTTTCGTCGTTTGAGGAATCGTGCACAGTCGCGGAGTTCGATAGACCGACTCCATGACCGTGTCTTGGTGCGCGAAGACATTGAGTGTCTCGTGACTCATTTTATTGTGAGGGTCCCCTGTTAGGTTGCGCCTCGCCTCGTATTTAAACGAAGGGCGTGCGGTCTCGGTCTAGAGGAGTCCTTGCGCGGGGCAGCGTCAGATGATTCAACTCCACGCCGCGGCTTGTTTAGCTCTGCTTCCACCTCGGCCCACCATGAAGATGGCGAACCTCGACGGTGGACGTTGATACGGGGGTTGTGGCACGTCGCATTGTCCGGGTTCACCATGTTAGATGATGATCCTTTGAGGGCGGGCGATCGTGTCCACTGATTAATTTTGGAGGGCCCTCAGACTACGCCGGCCTCGTATTTAAACGAAGGGCGGGCGATCTTGGCCCAAAGAGACCTTGCATGGCCGAAGCAGCCGGTTCCATCGACTACCAGGACCATGGCTTTATGATGTGTGGTGGAGGCGATGTCGTGCCTTAGTCTATCATGTTGGATGGTGAACTGTAGATGGCGATCGTGTCCTCCGGGTTGCTGATGTAGCATGATGATGGCGATCGGGCTGGAAGACTGGAGATCGTCGCTCGGCAGCCGATCGCGTTATTCGTAGGTCGATAGCGGCGATCGGGCGGGAGATCGTCGTTCGGGCGCCGATCGCGCTGCTCACAGGCCAAGAAGAAACCTTTGCCTGGCCAGAAAATCTGCGGCTCTAGCTCGGAAGGTCGCGTAGGTCGTGGGTTGGTCCTTCGTAAGATGCCTGAACATAGGCGAAAGACCATGAAATCCTCCTAGGACCACGTGGAGGGCGATCTCATCGCTTACAGGCTCGCCGTTGAGGATGATCTCGTCTACCCGGTCGATGTAGTCCGAGTCGGACTCTTCTTTCCCTTGCTTGATTCGCAGCATGTGATGGGGACCTTCTGGCCGAGCGGCCCTGGTGGCGAAGTACTTTGTGAAGACGTTCGCCAGCTCGTTAAAGGAGCCAATGGACCGAGGTGGCAATGAGGTGTACCACCTGTAGGCGAGGTCGTCCAGCGTCATAGGGAACATTCGGCACCTGGTTGCGTCTGATGCCCCACACCCGGTCATATAGATGTTGAACTTGCTCAGGTGTGTTTGGGGGTCCGATCGCCCCTCGTACAAGGGTGTTTGAGGAGGAGCGATCTTGTGCTGCACGGGGGCGAGCTCGATGTCGATCGCGAGCGGCTCGCTCGGCTCGGCGATCGTCTTCTTGGCGCCTGCCCTGGATTCCAGGAGCGCCTTCATGTCGTCGAGCTGACGTTGCATCGCGGCCATCGCCGTGGCTCGGTCGCTTGCGGATCGGCTTTGGGAGCGGGAGCTGAGGCGATCGTGTGCGATCTCGGACTCATTGCTGCCGACCTCGGCTATTTGGCGAGGGAGCCGGGCAGGCTGGTGCCTTCGGGAGTCGGGTAGGCCGAGCTCACGGTGACGGACTCAAACTCCATCGTCTCGTAGGCCAGGGCCGGGTGCCCGGTCGCCAAGACGGAGTCACCGCCTGTGCGATCAGCAGAGGTGCCCGGCGCGGCGCCTCTTCTTGTGGACGAGATCCTCACAGCGATCGCTCGGCCGTGCGCCTTGAGCTTCGCTTGGACTTCGGCGGACGGCCGAGGTGATAGCGGGAGCGCGTCGAGAGCACTCCGTCGCTCTGTGGGGCGGCCATGGCCTCGTCGATCTGTTCCTTGGTTCGGAGCCGATCGAGCGAGAGGCTTGGGCCGGACCTCGAGGCGGGATCAGCGTCTCGACCGCGGCGGCTACCTTCCGCCATCGGCGTGGCTCGGGCGAGACGGAACGAGGCATCGGCGGGTGGCAGCGGCTTTCTTGACGGAGGCGGAAGACATGATTCTGGAAGATTTCTTTGAAGTGCGGTGAGTGTCACTTCAAGTATATGCCAGAAACAGTGAGTGTTCTTGGGACGGTAGAATAAAAATTTGAGGGTTAGATCCCCTTCCTCTAGCGCCAATTGTTGTTGCCCAAAATATTTATCCGAAGATTAAATCTGCTGGAATGAACGGACAACAAACAACAATTTTGGGAGCACTTCCGAGAGAAAATGAATAAACACAAGATTTGGGGTTTGTTAGGCCGGGCTTGAATGCTCTCGCGAGATGTTATTAATACAAATATTCGTGGATACAAGTATTAATGTGAGAAATCTAAATACAATGAGTGTAAAAAGACTCTGTTAATCCAGCTCTTGAGCGAAGCTCGGTGTTCTTCGTCCCTGCCGATCGTCTGTTGAATGAGAGAGGCCGAGAGAAGAAAGAACCGAATGATAGTTGTTGCCAAGAGTAGGAGATAGCCAAGTGCTGTGTGTTGTATGCTGAAATCGCGATAATGCTGAGAGTTCAGAGAGTCAGAATCTCCGTTGGTAAAAGTTCGGTCCTTTGACAAGTGCAGGCTGTCTTGTATTTATAGGGGCAGCGGAGTCTTGTCTTCTGGCGGGCGATCGCCTTCCGGCCATTATAATAATGGGGCGATCGTCTGCCGGCCAATATTATAATGGGGCGATCACACGGGTTGTCGGCCTAAAGTCAGCGGTGGCGGCGGTGTGCGGTCGATGAGGAGCCAAGACGCGTCCGAGTCATCACACGTGCGGTCCTACTGACAACTTTCGGCGGGCTTGTCGGCTGGTGGGAAGATGCTGACAGGCAGTGGTCAACGATCCGTGATATGTGGATCTTGTCTCGGCTCTGCACGTGGTGTCAGTCCTGAGGCTCGGCCTTTGCCGACTGGATGACTATCGGCATGATGCGGTCGTCTCTAGCTGGTCACTGAGGGTCGGCATCGGTCGGTCACCAAGGGTCGGTCGCCAGGTGCCGAGAGATGATCGTCCGCTAGTCGGTCGCCAGGTGTCGATCGCCAAGTACCGAGAGACGATCGTATTTGATGTCGATCGCTCGGCACCGGGACTTGTCCTGGGACCTTCGGTTGGCCGATTTATCTTGTCTGCGGGGCTAAGGCTAGACCGCAGTCAGTCGGCCGATTCAGCCTCATTGCCTTCGGCAATCATTAGGTCGCCCGATCTCCGAGGCGATCGCCGGTCGGAGAGTATAATTCTCGACACAACACAATAGATACCCAAAAAGTGTATCAAATATTTTGTGGGAATAAAACCCGGTCAATATATTAAACTTCGAGCGTTTTGTTTTTTTTTTCCCCAAAATATTTCACTACGACTCTCTCACTGTGATGAATTTTTGTGTTGTCACATAAAGTTGTATCAAGTGAGGGGCTTCATTCTTGTTCGTCACAGTAGTTTGCTCAAAGGAAATCATTGAACTAGTATGACGAACTGGATCAGTACTCCAAAATTTTCCTCTTCATTTTTCATAGGCTGCTTTGACTTGCCTTGTCCCAAAAATCAATCCCCAAAAACACGCTGACTCGCTGTGAAAACTTGCCTCCAAAATCGATTCGCCCTAAAAGCTTACTGTGATATTGCTGCTAATTTGACTTGTTGAGCCGTCGGATGATGTTCTTCTTCCTGTTCGATCTTTTTGGATTTAATTAAGATGTGAAAAATGGACACTTAACAATTTAATGGATAAAAACAGAACACAATCAGATTAAAGGGGCAAAAACAAATGGGAGGGAACCACATTAAAAGTAAAAAAATGACATTTTCCCAAGATGTTAATTTTATAATAAATACCAAGTCTTCTGCACAATTTGTTTTCAGATTATCTGCATTTTCAAGAACTTTTTTCTTCCCAGTTTCATACGCCATAACAGCAGAAAATTGGTCTCATGAAATAATCACTAGTAAAAAAATACCCTCTACTAATTTAATTATACATTTTAATAAATGTCACTAAATAGTACATATGTAAATGACACTTTATCGATTAGGGCATTTCTTTTCTTAATCGAACTTGTCGATCGGTATATTTTCTTTCATTTCTTTCAACTTAATGATCTTAATAATGTCTTTTTCATTAGGCAACTTTTGAGGTATCCTTACCATTAAGTCAGAAATACTTCCCCAATATACTAAAATTACCCTCTCTAATAATAAAAAAAAAGTGGGAATCAATTTTTTAATATCAAATCATAAAATTGATAAGTTCTATATCCTCATTCATAAAACTATAAGTTTTTAGTACCATTTTGATTAAAAAGACTAAAATGTCCTTTCTTTTGTTGTATTGTTGACTTCTCACTTTTTTTTATTTAATTTAAACTACTTTTCTTCTCTTTTTTCTTTTTTACTTTCCTCCTCCGATCGATATTAATGTCCAACAACCAAAATTTAACTACAAACATATACATCAAAACAACACAATCATTTTATTTTTGACAAAGTGTCTCAAAAATCTTATAGAAATCACAAGATTCTTCGAAAAGAAAAGTTAACGTTGAAATAGGACTTCATTTGTCGTGCTTCTGAGTTCAAAAAGAAGGTATGCATCAGTATTTGAACGATGAAAAAAAAAATTCCCGATCTGTTCTTACGGACACGATCGCTGCACACGATGGGAAGCCACCATGTGCAACGATCGTGTGCAACGACCTTGACATCGTGCGCACCACTAACGTGTACACGATCATTTAACACGATCGTCTACAATCGTGTGCATCGATCGTGTTCATGGACAGAAACTTGCACACGATCACTGCACACGGTAATATACGACCGTGTGCATCGGTCGTGTCCAAGGCAGACCGTTTTATAATATTGTTCGCTCATTTTTCTGAATAGTTATTCATCTTTTTGTAATCATATGTCGTGGCAGCGTATTTTGATACATCACGGTGGCCATTGGGTGCGATCGACATATGTAGACGGGGACTCCTTTTTTGTCTATATCGACACGAGCAAAGTTAGTCGTGCAAACCTCGTGAGGGTTATCAGAGACGGTTTGGGTGGTCCAAATGAGTCCGATTACAAATTATGGTACTTGACACACATGGCCAAGGGAAACAAAGTAAAAGTCTGTGCAGGCGTACTGAGATACTTCGATTACTAGTAGAATACAAGGAGGATCTGAGGTCTATGTTGAGAACAAGACTCCTCCACTCCCGAGGTTAATATGGGCTGTAGCAGCTCGAGAGTAGAGCCCGGCAACATAAATTATGACATGCCTTCCAAAGAGTATCAATACGAGGAAGATGAGGAAGACGAGGAAGATGAGGAGGTGCATACATCCGAAGATAAAGATTGTTGTAAAGACTTGCTTGAGTCACTATCTGCGGAATTTCTTGCTTGGGTTCGCCAACCGGCTCAAATGGATAGGATTATGAGTCGTCGGAACTTCTCATCCGACCATCAATCTGCGAGCGAGCATGAGCATCTACAATCAATGCGTAATGGATCATTCCATTTACGGACCCGGTAGTGCCGGGACTTTGGGTTAGGGTCGGCGGCCTCCGCCGGTTCTGGTCGGCTAGAGGTGGGACCTTTCGTTCCAAGACGAGTTGAGGATAAGCATGCGAATGTATCATTTGGAAAACATGCTACAGTGTATCAGCGATCGTTCGCCGATAAACGTATAGTGTTTGTCTGTAAGAGTGGGCGAAAAATTGTCGGTTTAGGTTGTGTGCTATTGAGGTGCAACTATTTGGAGAATTACTAAGTTGATATTGGAGCACAGTGTCACCACGATTTGAGCCGTCTTTGCCCTTACGATCGGTCACTTCTGAGGTTGCCGCCCATTATTTTGCTAAAAGATTGACCGGTGAGGGGGTCACTTTGAGGCTAAATGAGATGATTGCAGAGATGTGTAGGGAGTACGGCATTGACATGCTATACAGTTTTGCTCTCCGGACGAGGAATATAGCGATAGAAAATACATATGGCGGCTTTGATGAGTCGTATCAGAGGCTCACATCTTATCTGTATTTGTTAAAACAGCGTAATCCAGGGACAATTTATGATTTGCAGACGACTCGTGAGGGAGTGTTTTGCCACATGTTCGTTGCACTCGGACAGAGTATTAGGGCATTTGATACGTGCCTTCGACCGGTGATTATAGTTGATGGGACCCACCTGAAGGGAAGGAATAAAGGAACTCTATTTGCGGTCGTCACATTTTACGGGAACGAGCAAGTATTTCCTCTTGCTGTTGGTCTCGGTCCGATAGAGAACGACGAGTCATCGACTTATTTTCTGTATAACCTGTGCAGATGCTACAATCCGATGGAAGATTTACTAATTGTGAGTGACCAACATAAGAGCATTCAGAATGTTGTTCGAGCCGTCTATCCAAATGCATTCCACGGGTTGTGCTATCACCATCTTGCAAAAAATCTGACCTCCTACGGTATGCATGCTATAGGACTCTTTAGAACTGCTGCCTACACGCATCGAGAAGAAGTTTTTGAAAACTACTTTTCGAAACTACATATCGAAAGCCCTAATGGGGCTCACAGACGCCTTTCTGAAATTGGGCCAGAGAGTTGGGCTAGGTCGAAGTGTCCAGTACGACGCTATAACTTATTGACATCCAATGTTGTTGAATGCTTTAATAATCATATGTTGTGGGCGAGGCGTTTACCTGTTTGCTCGTTACTTGAGATATTTCGCCTAATTTTAGAGAATTGGTTTGATGAGAAGCGGGGAGAAGCTACATCAAGAGACCATGAGTTGACAATGCACACTTTTGAAAAGCTTTCTAACTCTGTGCAAGCCAGTCTGACTCTTACCATTCGAGCTACCACCCCACTTGTTTATAAAGTCGAAGAAAACAAAGTTTCTTATGAGGTCGACCTTCGAACATGGACATGTTGTTGTCGTGAGTTTGATTTGGATCAAATTCCATGTCGTCATGCTGTTGCCGCTATAAGGTAATTGTCTATGCTGTTGTGTGCACATGGTCATGGCCATTCAATTTTTTTGTCTATGCTGTCATGTGCACACGGTCATGGCAGAATGCACACGATCGTAACCCACGATGGGCACGATCGTAACCCACGATGGGCACGATCGTAACCCACGATCGTAACCCACGATGAGCACGATCATAACCCCACGATCACCATGATCGTAACCTACGATGGGACACGATCGGCACGATCGTAACCCACGATCGACACGATCGTAACACATGATTGGCACGATCGTGTTCTGCCATCGTGTGGAAAATAGGGTTAGTCTGGATTTATCCTACACCTCATCAATATCAAAAATACATTATCCTATACAACATCCTTGACATAACTGCTTATTGTAACAGGCGCGCCGGGAATGGTTTGTCCGTGTATGATTTTGTTAGTCGTTAATTCAAGCAACAGGGCCTTAGAGATACTTATAAGGAGCATATTAGTCCCATCCCACATCCTGATGAGTGGAATGTCCCACCGGAGATCTCATCCATCGTTTGCGTACCTCCAGAGGGGGTACGACAAGCCAACCGACCAAGGATGAGTCGCGCACGGTCCGCTGTTGAAAAATTGCCCGCAGGTGGACGGCCTCAGGCGTGCGGTAGGTGTAAAAGAACCGGCCACAATAGAAAATCTTGCAAAGCATTCATTCCCATAGGTGGTGTGGATTTGAATATCCCTGAAGAAACTCAAGGAATGGATGAACAAACGAGGCAAAGGCGCCGACAGAAGAAGAGGTGTAGCATTTGCCGTAATGATGACTATGACATAAGGGGATGTCCATACCGTGAAACTTAAATTGGTTATGTATTTTTATATTTTGTGACTTACTAGAAACAATCATGTGCTGATATTTTGATCCTCGATGGACCATGTATTGATCCAGTATTCTGATTATTAATTGAAATGCATAATTTTGTGTCTATTTTCTTTATCTTTGAATTGAAATTTAAGTGTTCAGTTATGTAAAGCAAATAAAGGTGATTATGGAGCCAAACATTAACCATAACAAAGTAGCTCACTTCAAAGAGCAATAGTTTACAGCAAAGGGATATCCAAAGCATATAACTTTACAAAACAAAATTTAATCACCATCCCACAAAAATATCTAATAATAACATAAAAAAACAATCACTTGGATCCCTTTTCCCCATCTGCTGCTATATCTTTAGTCTTGTATCACCATCTTCATGAACTTCCTCTTCTAAAATAACTTCTTTGCTTTTCTTCTCAGAAATCTCCAAATCATTATCATCATCACCATCTAGTATGACTGGAGTGCTCGCAGTGTTTTTAAATAGGCCCTGTTTCATGGAACACAATAATTCGCAATGATAGTCACTACACATACAACAAAATCAAAAAACTTACTCTGAGCATTGAGTATCTTTCTCTCGGCCTAGTTCTGTATGGTGGGTTGGGAGGAGGTATCCTCCTTCTTCTTTTTGGTGGTGGTGCTTCGATTCCTCCTAAATCACTTTCTCGTAATCGTCCGCTCATTTCGCGTCTTTGATTTTAATGGATTTTAACTGATGTTAATTGATTAGGGTTTGTAGTGAAAAGAGGGGCTACGGTACATGTATTTCACTCTCGGTCAATGAAGATGGGCTTATATTGAAAAAGGGGGGGGGGACCGACCCACGATGGGATTTTATAATAAAATAATTTTATGTTGACCTTTACAGTAAACACGACTGTGGACACGATCATGTGCATACGTGGATACAGTGCCAATTTGACACCAAAGACAACATGACACCTGGTTGCCAACGTGTCACACGATTGGAACACACGATTGCGGCGATCGTGTGCACAATCTTGTTTACTGCAAAGGTCAACATCAAATTATTTTATTATAAAATCCCATCGTGGGTCGGTCCCCCCCTTTTTCAATATAAGACCATCTTCATTGGCTGAGAGTGAAATACATGTACCGTAGCCCCCCTTTTCACTACAAACCCTAATCAATTAACATCAGTTAAAATCCATTAAAATCAAAGACGCGAAATGAGCGGACGATTACGAGAAAGCGATTTAGGAGGAATCGAAGCACCACCACCAAAAAAAAGAAGGAGGATACCTCCTCCCAACCTACCATACAGAACTAGGCCGAGAGGAAGATACTCAATGCTCAGAGTAAGTTTTTTGATTTTGTTGTATGTGTAGTGACTATCATTGCGAATTAATGTGTTCCATGAAACAGGGCCTATTTAAAAACACTGCGAGCACTCCAGTCATACTAGATGGTGATGATGATAATGATTTGGAGATTTCTGAGAAGAAAAGCAAAGAAGTTATTTTTGAAGAGGAAGTTCATGAAGATGGTGATACAAGACTAAAGATACAGTAGCAGATGGGGGAAAAGGGATCCAAGTGATTGTTTTTTTATGTTATTATTAGATATTTTTGTGGGATGGTGATTAAATTTTGTTTTGTAAAGTTATATGCTTTGGATATCCCTTTGTTGTAAACTATTGCTCTTTGAAGTGAGCTACTTTGTTATGGTTAATGTTTGGCTCCATAATCACCTTTATTTGCTTTACATAACTGAACACTTAAATTTCAATTCAAAGATAAAGAAAATAGACACAAAAATATACATTTCAACTAAAAATCAGAATACTGAATCAATACATGGTCCATCGAGGATCAAAATATCAGCACATGATTGTTGCTAGTAAGTCACAAAATATAAAAATACATAAGCAATTTAAGTTTCACGGTATGGACATCCCCTTATGTCATGGTCATCATTACGACAAATGCTACACCTCTTCTTCTGCCGGCGCCTTTGCCTCGTTTGTTCATCCATTCCTTGAGTTTCTTCAGGGATATTCAAATTCACACCACCTATGGGAATGAATGCTTTGCAAGATTTTCTATTGTGGCCGGTTCCTTTACACCTACCGCACACCTGAGGCCGTCCACCTGCGGGCAAATTTTCAACAGCGGACCGTGCGCGACTCATCCTTGGTTGGCCGGCTTGTCGTACCCCCTCTGGAGGTACGCAAACGATGGATGAGATCTCCGGTGGGACATTCCACTCATTAGGATGTGGGATATGACTAATTTGCTCCTTATAAGTATCTCTAAGGCCTTGTTGCTTGAAATAACGACTAACAAAATCATACACGGACAAACCATTGTCGGCGCGCCTGTTACAATAAGCAATTATGTCAAGGATGTTGTATAGGATAATGTATTTTTGATATTGATGAGGTGTATGATAAATCCAGACCAGCCCTGTTTTCCACACGATGGCAGAACACGATCGTGCCGATCGTGTATTACGATCGTGTCGATCGTGTCCCATCGTAGGCTACGATCATGGCGATCGTGGGTTACGATCATGGCGATCGTGGGGTTACGATCGTGCTCATCGTGGGTTACGATCGTGCCCATCGTGGGTTACGATCGTGCCCATTGGGTTACGATCGTGCCCATCGTGGGTTACGATCGTGCTTATCGTGGGTTACGATCGTGCCCATCGTGGGTTACGATCGTGCCCATCGTGGGTTACGATCGTGTGCATTCTGCCATGACCGTGTGCACACGATAGCATAGACAAAAACATTGAATGGCCATGACCATATGCACACAACATCATAGACAATTACCTTATAACGGCAACGGCATGACGACATGAAATCTGATCCAAATCAAACTCACGACAACAACATGTCCATGTTCGAAGGTCGACCTCATAAGAAACTTTGTTTTCTTCGACTTTATAAACAAGTGGGGTGGTAGCTCGAACGGTAAGAGTCAGACTGGCTTGCACAGAGTTAGAAAGCTTTTCAAAAGTGTGCATTGTCAACTCATGGTCTCTTGATGTAGCTTTTCCCCGCTTCTCATCAAACCAATTCTCTAAAATTAGGCGAAATATCTCAAGTAACGAGCAAACAGGTAAACGCCTCGCCCACAACATATGATTATTAAAGCATTCAACAGCATTGGATGTCAAGAAGTTATAGCGTCGTCACGACACTTCGACCTAGCCCACCTCTCTCGGCCCAATTTCGAAGGCGTGAGCCCCATTAGGCTTTCGATATGTAGTTTCAAAAGTAGTTTTCAAAACTTCTTCTCGATGTGTGTAGGCGATTCTAAAGAGTCATATAGCATGCGCACCGTAGGAGGTCGATTTTTGCAAGATGGTGATAGCACAACCCGTGGAATGCATTCGGATAGGCGGCTCGAACAAAGATTCCAATGCTCTTATGTTGGTCACTCACAATTAGTAAATCTTCCATTGGATTGTAGCATCTGCGCAGGTTATAAAGAAAATAAGTCCATGACTCGTCGTTCTCTATCGGACCGAGACCAACAGCAAGCGGAAATACTTGCTCGTTCCCCTCAAATGTGACGGCCGCAAATAGAGTTCCTTTATTCCTTCCCTTCAGGTGGGTCCCATCAACTATAATCACCGGTCGAAGGCACGTATCAAATGCCCTAATACTCTGTCCGAGTGCAATGAACATGTGGCAAAACACTCCCTCACGAGTTGTCTGCAAATCATAAATTGTCCCTGGATTACGCTGTTTTAACAAATACAGATAAGATGGGAGCCTCTGATACGACTCATCAAAGCCGCCATATGTATTCTCTATCGCTATATTCCTCGTCCGGAGAGCAAAACTGTATAGCATGTCAATGCCGTACTCCCTACACATCTCTGCAATCATCTCATTTGGCCTCAAAGTGACCCCCTCACCGGTCAATCTTTTAGCAAAATAATGGGCGGCAACCTCAGAAGTGACCGATCGTGCGGCAGCACGGTCCAAATCAGGGAGACAGCTGTGCTTCAATGTCAACTTAGTAATTCTCCAAATAGTTGAACCCTCAATCGCACACAACCTAAACTGACAATTTTTTCGCCCACTCTTACAGACAAACACTATACGTTTATCGGCGGAATGATCAGTGATACACTGTAGCATGTTTTCCAAATGATACATTCCTACAGTTATCCTCAACTCTGTCTTGGAACGAAAGGTGGACCCCACCTCTAGTTGACCGGTAACCGGTGGAGGCTGCTCGACCCAACCCAAAGTCCCGGCACTACCGTTGTCCGGAAATGGAATGATCCAGTTACGCATTGATTGTAGATGCTCATGCTCGCTCGCAGATTGATGGTCGGATGAGAAGTTCCGACGACTCATAATCCTATCCATTTGAGCCGGTTGGCGAACCCAAGCAAGAAATTCCACAGATAGTGACTCAATCAAGTCTTTACAGCAATCTTCATCTTCGGATGTATGCACCTCCTCATCTTTCTCGTCTTCCTCATCTTCCTCGTATTGATACTCTTTGGAAGACATGTCATAATTTATGTTGCCGGGCTCTACTGTCGAGCTGCTATATCCCATACTAACCTCGGGAGTGGAGGAGATGCTGTTCTCAACATAGACCTCAGGATCCTCCTTGTATTCTACTAGTAATCGAAGTATCTCGGTATCGCCCCGTAATAGGACTTTTACTTTGTTTCCCTTGGCCATGTGTGTCAAGTACCATAATTTGTAATCGAACTCATTTGGACCATTCAAACCCTCTCTGATAACCCCACGAGGTTTGCACGACTAACTTTGCTCGTGTCGATATAGACAAAAAAGGAGTCCCCGTCTACATATGTCGATCGCTCCCAATGACCACCATGATGTATCAAAATACGCTGCCACGACATCTGATTACAAAAAGATGAATAACTATTCAGAAAAATGAGCGAACAATATTATAAAACGGTCTGCCTTGGACACGACCGATGCACACGGTCGTATACTACCGTATGCAGTGATCGTGTGCAAGTTTCTGTCCATGAACACGATCGCTGCACATGATTGTAGAAGATCGTGTTAAACGATCGTGTACACGTTAGTGGTGCGCACGATGTCAAGGTCGTTGCACACGATCGTTGCACACGGTGGCTTCCCATCGTGTGCAGCGATCGTGTCCGTAAGAACAGATCGGGAATTTTTTTTTTCATCGTTCAAATACTGATGCATACCTTCTTTATGAACTCAGAAGCACGACAAATGAAGTCCTATTTCAACGTCAACTTTTCTTTTCGAACAATCTTGTGATTTCTATAAGATTTTTGAGAGACCATTTGTCAAAAATAAAATGGTTGTGTTGTTTTGATGTATATGTTTGTAGTTAAATTTTGGTTGTTGGACATTAATATCGATCGGAGGAGGAAAGTGAAAAAGAAAAAAGAGAAGAAAAGTAGTTTAAATTAAATAAAAAAAAAGTGAGAAGTCAACAATACAATAAAAGAAAGGACATTTTAGCCTTTTTAATCAAAATGGTACTAAAAACTTATAGTTTTATGAATGAGGATATAGAACTTATCAATTTTATGATTTCGTATTAAAAAATTGATTCCCACTTATGAATAAATATATATTATAATATAAATTAAAATATATATTATGTTATATTATATAAATTGATTTTTTTTATATTGACTATTAAAAAAATTAATATAACTATATATATTAAAATATAACTTAATATATTTATAAAAATATTGTCTGATTATTTACATATACCTAAAAATTATTTTATTATTTATGAATATATATTATAATATAAATTAAAATATATATTATGTTATATTATATAAATTGATTTTTTTTATATTGACTATTAAAAATAATAATATAACTATATATTAAAATATAACTTAATATATTTATAAAGCTATTGTCTAATTATTTAAATATATCTGAAATTTATAATATAATTTATGAATATATATATATATATTATAATATAAATTAAAATATATATTATGTTATATTATTTAAATTGATTTTTTATATTGACTATTAAAAAAATTAATATAACTGTATATATTAAAATATAACTTAATGTATTTATAAAAATATTGTCTGATTATTTAAATATACCTGAAAATTATAATATGATTTATGAATATATATTATAATATAAATTAAAATATATATTATGTTATATTATTTAAATTAATTTTTTATATTGACTATTAAAAAATTAATATAACTATATATATTAAAATATAACTTAGTATATTTATAAAATATTGTCTGATTATTTAAATATACGTGAAAATTATAATCACATGCGTGTTGGGGTATTAGATTGTCATGAAAGAACGTGTTTTTATATTTAGGTGATGGCTCCACTTCCTGCCAATGCTTCACCATTATCTTCTGATGTTACTCCGTCAAATCCTTTTGGGCTTGTCATTTTTCCTACTTTGCAGTGTAACACCCCCAAAATCTTCGGGCATTACAGTGTCGTGAATCCCAGGTGGGACCCACAAGGCCATTTTGGGAACTAGATATTTTAAAGAAATTATTATAAAACGATGAGTCCGTGATTACATAACATAAGACGGAATGTTTTGAAAAGAACATAATTCAAGGTACGATTATTACATAAACGGAAGTTTCGAAAATCATAATTAAATCATGCGGCGGCAAGGTTTTATGCCAACACCATTCAAGCCTGATCGGACCCCTCGGGAATGTTCTGCATATATTCAACAAATTTACCTGGCACGACGAATCATGCCAGACAAACCGGGGTCAGAGAATGAATATCAATAATAATAATTTGCAATAATATACAAAATTTATCACACCGTGCCACATAACAGGTTTAAGATAATCCGTAGTATAACCGACGTTGTCTTTCTCTTTTTAACATATAAACCCCAAGGTCGCAACCAAGGGTCACGGAAGTATCCACACAGGAATACCCCAGAACATGGGTGCCCTCCTTAGGTCTTATCCCTCAACACATTTCCACACGGGTACCATTCAAGTTTTTTCCCCAACACATCGGCCCATTCATAACACATTTTCTAGAGAAAGACAGTCGTCGGTATTCATCACACAATGGCACAATCATGCATTACGAACATTGTAATAAAATTTACATTTCTCGAGCAAGACTTTACTTGCCTTAAATCCGATGGTAAGCGCCCTACGACCACTTGGATTCCCTCGACCGATCGAGCTCAACCTAATCACATATTCCTCGATTAACGTTTTGTACGGATAACGACGAATAAAACTAGTTCCCATTCCTTCTCCCAACGAATTCTTAACTTAGTTCGATTTCGCAAAAACTAATACCATGTTTCTAAGTTCAATAGCAATACTCATTATTACGTTGTTCGATTCTTCGATTAACGTTTGTTCTAACAATTTACTTCACAAGATTATCTTCAACATTGTTCCGGTAACATAAATCGACTATAGCGTCATCGAATTCCATAGCTACTAATTAAGTTATCTATTTCGAGACTTCAATTCGGTGGGTTACTGTTTTACAAGACGATAATAATGGTCGATTCTTAACTATGGTGATAATATCAAGCTTGATTCCACCTAGTTGATTAACAATCGAAGACTATACATTCATGATAGATTCCAACGAGTGAGTATAAGGTGAACGGATTCCTAACACAATTCCCCTACAATTGATTCGTTAGGTTTATGTTTCCAAGTTAATTGAAATGGGAATTCTACATATGATCAATACAACAAGATTAAGAATTAATGGTTCGAACATGTTTACATGATAGTTTTGATTACTACTAGTTTATCCGATTAATCGTCTACGAGAGTTAACAAACTACCCCAAATACCCGTAATCCAATAGACATAACATCAATATCGAAGAGGTAACCTCAAGGATTGATAAACTTACCTTAATAGAGGATAAACAATAATGAATCAACAAGGAACAACGAGGAGGGGCGAAGAATGGATTGATCAACCTAGATAACCTCCTCTGGAGCTTGAGGAATCCTCTTCTCTTTGCTCAAACAAGTGTTTGGAAGGCTGGAAATCACCTAAGGGGACTGGGGAAGGTTTTACAATGGGTTGCTCAAGTTTTTAGGCCGGAGGAAATGAAGGAGGGAGTGTTGATTTATAACACAAGATTGGTGTTACGTACGTTAACACCCATGGCTTAACATACGTAAAGCTCTTTACGTACGTAGCTGTCACATGATAACGTAAGTAATGGTCGTCCAGATGCTACTGCCTGGAATGTTCCTGCTCATTACGTACGTAAGTGTATTAATCGTACCTAAGTTGCTCTGCCATAACGTACGTTAGGCTTGACGTACAACGTACGTTACGGGCAGTTGACTCATTTGTCTTCTAGCCCGCCGAAAGTAGCCCGTCAGCGTCAAAAGGAAAGATCCTGGTCGGAAGACCAACTCCCCCTTTACGTACGAAACAATGTTGGTTTTACGTACGTAATATTGGGAAGCTAATGTACGTTATGCAGGTTATATAACGTACGTTAACCATTCAGTCCCTTAGTCAATTATCACATTATAACCATCTCGGAGTGACCCCTTTTCACTCGTCGAACAATTATTCAGGGAACAAGACGTTGGCCACCGTCATATTCGCACCGACAATTATCCAACAACGTCAAGATACGTCACCTCCGTTCCATTCACGTCACATAATCATATCATAATAGCACTTTCATGTAATTCACATAATATATGAAGACAACATCGAAATGATAGAAATCGAATGGTAGAAATTGTATTTTAATTTATGAAATACACGTTGATTAAAGCATGAAATACCCATGGTATTACATATCATCCCCTTAAAATAGTTTCATCCCGAAACTAAGAAAATAACTCGGGATGAATTTCTCTCATGCTCGACTCGGCCTCCCAAGTCGCTTTCTCCATGCCGTGGTGCGACCACTAGACTTTCACAAGGGGTATGGCTTTATTTCGTAAAGTTTTCATACACCGATCCAAGATAGCGATCGACACTTCTCTAAAGGTAGCATCATCAGAAATTTCCATTTCTTCAAAATTGAGCTTGTGACTCGGATCATAGACATACTTCCTTAACTGAGAGACGTGAAAGACGTTATGCACTCCATCCAGATGTGGCGGCAGGGCTAATTGATAAGCAAGCTTTCCTACCCGGTCCAATATCTCGAATGGGCCTATGAACCTTGGGCTTAACTTGCCCTTCTGACCGAAACGCCGGATACCTCGCATAGGTGATACTTTGACCCAAACGTGATCCCCGACTGCAAATTCCAACAGCCACTGCCGGTTTTCGGCATATGATTTCTGCCGGTTATGTGCGCTAGCATGTGTTTTCGAACAACAGAGATATTCTTAATGGACTCCTGGATCAGATCTAACTCGGTAACCACGATGTCAGAAGCATCATCCCAGCATAATGGCGACTTGCACCTTCGTCCATACAGGGCCTCGAATGGTGCCATGCCTATGCTTGCATGCCAGCTGTTGTTGTACGAGAACTCCACCAACCCCAGATGCCTAGCCCAATCCTTACCCCAATCGAGCACACATGCCCTCAACATATCTTCTAAGGTTTGTATCGTGCGCTCGGTCTGTCCACCCGTTTGAGTGTGATAGGTTGTGCTAAAATGCAACTGGGTCCCCATAGCTTTATGAACAACTTTCCAAAAACGGGACACGTACTTGGTGTCCCTATCCGATATGATGGACGAGGGAACGCCGTGTAGCTGATTTGAATATGATGTTGCAAAATCTCCCATTGTCAACCAGCACGCGGTCGACCATTTTCCCAAGGATACATGCAGAGATCACCAATACATCCTCTTTGGGGAACTGCACTCCCTCCCTATCCTTGTTGGAGAAGGAGATGAGCGCGTCTCTGGAGATGCTTGGATATGGGGGAACCACAACATGGACTCCGGCGAACGCCCTCAGCCCGGCCTTCCGCTTTCTATTTGACATGGTGGAAATTGGGGAAAGACCTCCGAGGTTTCCACCTCCCGACTGGAGCATATTGATCTGGCTGGCGGGGTTGATCGGAGGGATCGACTTGTATGAGTACTCCGACTCGTTTTGCTCGATCCTGGCGACCGAATTGGGAGGTTGACGGTCATCGTTCTGTCGACGATCGTGCCCCCCGGTCCTTTCTGCCCAGGGCTCTGGCTTGGTCACCAAATTGTCCAGTTTGCCTTTCTCGAACCGTCTCCAGAGTTATCTGAGGAGATCGCGGCATTGGATGGTGTTGTGTCCGGGACTTTTGTGGTAGGCACAAAATTTACTACGGTCCAGATGACCGTTGTCCCTCATCGGCTTCGGCTTGCTGAGCCATTCACGCCCCTTGATGGCGTTGAAGATATGGGCCGGAGATAGATTGAGGTTGTGGAGGAGATGAACTTCCACGTCCTCGAAGGCCTTGAACTCACCAGGCGGCTTTGCGACCGCCTTTTTGGGTTGGCGACCGCCTTCTTCGGGATGGGAGATGGCGCCTTCCCTTCTCCGGTGGCCCTCTCGCCTAGGCGAAGAGTGAGCATCCTTTGCCGGGCCAGAAAGTCTGCGGCCTTGACGCGGAAGATTACGTAGGTCGGGGGGATGTCCTTCGTGAGATGCCTGAACATAGGTGAATGGCCATAGAATCCCCCTAGGACCGAGTAGAGGGCGAACTCATCGCTAATGGGCTCACCAGTGAGGACTATTTCATCCACCCGGTCGATGTAATCTTCGTCGGGCTCGTCCTTCCCCTGCCTGATCTTCATCATGCGGTGGGGATCTTCTGGCCGAGCGATCTTGGCGGCGAAGTAGGACGTGAAGTCGTTCGCCAGCTTCTCAAAACAGTTGATTGAGCGTGATGGCAATGAGATGTACCACCTATGGGCAAGATCGACCAATGTTAATGGGAACATTCAGCACTTGGTCGCATCCGATGCCCTGCACCCGGTCATGTAGATCCGGAACTTGCTCAAGTGGGTCTCAAGATCCGATCTACCTTCATATAGAGGTGTTTGAGGAGGAGCGATCTTCGGTTGCACGGGGGCAAGCTCGATCTGGACCGCGAGCGGCTCACTTGGTCCGGCGATCGATCTCTTGGCGCCTGCCCCAGTTTCTATGAACGCCTTCATTTCGTCGAGCTGGCGCTGCATTGCGGCCATCGCCGTAGCCTGACTGCTCACGGTCTGGATCTCGGAGTGGGAGCCGAGGCGATCATGTACCGATCTCCTGGCCCCGTGGTAGGCGATGAGGTCTTTGCCGCCAAGCTCAATTCTTGGGCGAGTGGGAGCTAGATGGTCGGCCTGTCTTCTGGGAGTTGGGTACGCCGAACTCCTGGTGATGGATTCGGACTCCGACGTCTCACGGCTGGGGCCTGAATGCCCAGGTCGCCATGAGGGATCACTCCCTAGGCGGCTGAAGACGGAATCGTCCCGCCTTGCGAGCGCCTTTTCCTGCGGCTCGGGGCCTTCTGACGATTTCTCGACATATAATCCCTTGAGCTTTCGCTTGCCCGCACGGCGGATGGCAGATGGAGTAATGGTGGGCGTGTCGCATGCTCTCCGTCGCTCCCTTAGGATGGTCATGGCCTCCTCGATCTGTTCCGCGGTTTGGAATTGATCGAGTGAGAGGCTGGGGCCGTCCCTCGGGGGCGGGAGTGAGAGTCTAGCGCCGCCGCGGTCGCCTTCCGCAGCAGGTTGGGACTCGGCCTGGGCCGGAATAAGGCGTCCGGCGGATCGTAAAGCAGCTCTTTTCGAGGTCGTGGCAGACGTCATTATCTTGAAGGTTTTTCTTTGAAGAACAGTGAGTGTTTCTTCAAGTATATATTCCGGAGAACAGTGAGTGTTCTTCGAAACGGTCGGAGAGAAAATAAAGGTTCAAGCCCTCCTTCTAGCGCCAATTGTTGTTAACCAAAATATTATATGTATCGGTTTGCTGGATATGGCTACGGGTGAGTAACAAACAAAATGCGAGAGCACGTACAAAAAAATGTAAATGACACAAGATTTGCCGGGGTTGTTAGTCCCGGGCTTGAATGCTCTAGCGAGATATTATTAATACGGACGCAACTTTAGAGTACGAGTATTAATGTTAGAGTACAATTACAAGGAGTGTATTGCCCCTAGTTATCTAGCTATAGAGTGCTGTTTGATTGCCGGAAGAACCAGAGTTAGAGCTCTGTGAGTTCTTGTTACAAAGATGAAGTGTTCTCTGTGTATTGTTTACTCTGTGTAGTTGTGTTCACGTCTCAACGTCATGTCCCTTTGCCAATGCTGGAGGTCTCCTATTTATAGGAGAGGAGGTTGTTGGGATGTCCCTGTCCTACATGGGCGATCGCCGTTTCTGCATTAAATAAGGCGGGCGATCGTCCCAGCACATGGGACTGTTTCCTTGAAGTCCGCAGCTGCTGCTGGCAGCCAGATGCGCGAATCAATGAGGAGGCGACATGTGCCTCACGTCGCAGTCTTGGGAGGTCCCACCTAGTACCTTGCGGCGGGTCTGTCGGTAGGTGAGGCCGTCCTTGTCACTGACAACTGCTGATGGGCTGGAGTAAAGCCTGTTCTTGTGGCGCCTTTTGCGGATCTGCACGTGGGCCTTCATCCCGAGATTTGGTCTTCGTTGACTTTGACGTAAGTTGGTTTTACACGTGGCATGGGACGGTCGTCCCCGGTCGGATACTAGAGGCGATCGCCAGGTGCCAAGAAACGGTCGCCAGGCCATTATGACGATCGCCTTTGAGGCGTATAAATCGCCGCACAACAAACATAAAGAAGCAATAGGCTGGACCATATCCGATATTAAAGGTATTTGTCCTTATATATGCATGCATCGAATTCACCTTGAGGAAAATGCGAAAACATCCCGAGAATTTCAAACAAGACTAAATCCTAATTTGAAAGAAGTTGTAAGAGCTGAAATAATCAAACTCTTAGATGTAGGGATCATCTACCCTATTTCTGATAGCTCTTGGGTCAGCCTTGTTTATATAGTTTCAAAGAAATCTGGCATAACTGTAATCACGAATGAAGAAAATGAACTTGTTCCAACCAGAATTCAAACTGGATGGAGAGTCTGTATTGATTACAGAAAATTGAACTCTGTTAAGACCACTTTCCACTACCTTTTATTGATCAAATGCTAGAAAGGTTCGCCGGTCATTCTTATTATTGTTGTCTTGATGGATATTCCGGCTATAACCAAATTCCCATTGCTCCTGAAGATCAAGAAAAAACCACTTTTACCTGTCCTTTCGGCACTTTTGCTTACCGACGAATGCCATTTGGTTTGTGTAATGCACCTGCTACTTTTCAGCGGTGTATGATGAGCATTTTCTATGGCATGGTTGAGCGGTTTTTAGAAATTTTTATGGATGATTTTTCTTTATTCGGGTCTAGCTTTGATGAATGTTTACACCACTTAACATAAGTGTGGGTTAGGTGTAAGAAGAAGAATCTTGTCCTAAATTGGGAAAAATATCATTTTATGGTTAAAAAGGAATTGATTAGGACATGTGATTTCTGAAAAAGGATTTGAGGTGGACAAATCTAAAGTTGACTTAATATCCAGTCTTCCACCCCCACGAACGATTAAAGAAATTCGGTCATTCTTAGGCCATGCTGGTTGTTACAGTCGATTCATCAAAGATTTTAGCAAAATCTCAAGACCATTATGTAATTTACTTTCAAAAGACACACTTTTGATGATCATTGTCTAAAAGCTTTTAAGACACTCAAATCTATGTTGAGCTCTGCACCTATCATCAAATCTCCAAACTGGAATCTTCCTTTTGGAATAATGTGCGATGCATCTGACTATGCCGTCAGTGTAGTATTGGGTCAAAGAGAAAATAAATTGCCAACTGTAATATATTATGCAAGCAGAACTCTAAATGATGCCCAATTAAATTACTCTACAACTGAAAAAGATTGCTTGCAGTTGTTTTCCTTAGACAAATTTCGACCCTACTTGATTGGTTCGAAAGTCATAATTTACTTCGATCATGCTGCATTAAAATATCTTCTTTCTAAGAAAGATGCTAAACCTCGCTTGATCCATTGGATTCTATTGTTACAAGAGTTTGACTCAGAAATTCGAGATAAAAAAGTTCTGAAAATGTTGTTACTGATCATTTGTTACAAATGTTGTTACTGATAAAGAACCTCCCATTAATAAAACTTTCCCTGATGAACAACTCATGGCTGTTTCTCACATACCTTGGTATGCAGACATTGTCAATTACCTTGTTACTAGTAACATGCCATCTTATTGGAATAATCAAGATAAAACAAAAATTTTAAACGAAGTAAAAAAATTCTTTTGGGATGATCCATACTTGTTCAAATATTGTCCTGATCAAATCATTAGGATATGTGTGCCTGAACATGAACAACAAAATATCATTGCCTTTTGTCATGATCATGCATGTGGAGGTCATTTTAGTTCAAAGAAAACAACTGCTAAAATTCTGCAATGTAGTTTTTATTGGCCAACACTTTTCAAAGATACACATTCATATTGCAGCACATGTGGTAGATGTCAAAGATTAGGTCGAATTTCTAAAAGAAATAAGATGCTGTTTCAGGAGAAAGTAAAAATACTGTAAATAGAGTCAATCAATTGTATTCATAACACTGATAGAGGGGCCTTTATATAGGCATTACAATGAGAGTCCTTCCATACATAGGATTCCTAGATAAGGTGAGACATCTAATAGGATCCTACTACATCTAGAAGGATCTAGAACCTTCCATCTATATATCTACAATCAGTATTAGGTAAGACACATCACAGGAATAATAATTCCCGGAACACTCCCCCTGTGTCGAGCACTAATACAACAATGGTGAAGTAGATGTTGCCTTCGTAAAAACCTATTTCAACCCAAAACAAAACCCCATGTGAAAAATAAAGGCTTGATGAGGAAAAGATTGCAATGCACCGAGATAACATGTCATGTATACTCCCCCTTAATGTATACATAACGACTCCCCCTGATGAGTACCTCAAATCATAGGAGTCGAATGCCAAGTTGCCCTCACAACTATACCAAGGAAAAACCCAGTGGGAAAAATACCTCTTGGTCTAAGTTAAACAGAAGTACAACGCATCATTGTATGGATGTTCTCATAGGTCGCCTCATTAAAAACCTTACCAAGTGAAAACCCAATGGGAAAAAACAAACCTTGGTCTAAGGACAAAAAGAGCGCGACACATCCAAAGTGCAGAGTCGCTAAAGACTTATCAATTTTTCTAAAGTCTTGTCCCCATGCACTAAATCAGTCATAACTTCTTTGATTCAATAGGCATCAACGAAAATGTAAGAACTTATGAAAACTAGACACCCATAGCTTTTCATTTACATACAGTACGTAACCTAGATCGACCTGAGCAGATCACAAAGCTCTATCGAAGTTGACTCAGCAAATTACCGGACATATCCTGTCCTACTTTGCAACAATAGTCATATGTCACTCAACATGATGGATGTGATCAAATGGTTGGTTTCCTTGGAAAGTAGACACAAACCTTTCCAATGGTACCAATTTCACCATTTTCCATCAAGTGAGCTGCCCTGTAGGTCATATGGGAGATAGAACAACACATTCTGGGCAGATTCGGGTATCAGTTTTCAAGTGTCCTTTTTATCGAGATAGAGCGAGCTTCAAGCTTCTTATCAATCACAGACATTGCGTGAGCGCATCCTAGGCCATCATCATAGTGGCTTTACCGGATTATTACGAATGAGTACATCGAGTCAAACATGAGTACATATTACCGTACTTTTCTCTTAAGACTGCATCATCACTTAAGTGAGCCAAGTCTTATTATGACTTCGACTAGTCATTGGGAATCATATAGGCATTACTTTATCGTCTCTTAGGGAAACCGTCCCTTAGATTGCCTTAAACCGATTGATGAATACGCATCATCAAGTGTCCCCAAGATCCTTTCATTCTTAACTTTGGATTTAGCTGAATCTCTTATCTCACAAGAGTACATCACTATAAATCCTTAGTTTTACACGCAAAAACTTCATATCTCTTCCAAATCAAGTACATACTTAGTATGTGTTCCCGACAATCACTTATCGATGCGCTCCGTGGTCAGGAGCCACTAGATTTGAGCCTGATCTACCACGAGATCCTTTTATCACTTAAGTTAGTTCCCCACTAAGATAAGATTTAACCACAAGCTGCACGTCAGTTTTTGGGAAACTATCTAACTGAAAAGATAGTGGATGCTATAACATCCATTACGATAGCACAACTAAGTTTTGTGTCATCGTAGTCGATTCCAGTGCGTTCATGAGAAACCTCGCGCCATGAGGTGAGTTTAACTCCTTCTCTCACTCGCTTTAACAAAGTATATGGATAGATCTTATCTTTGGAGTGTCGGTACCACTTCAACAAAGGGCTATCACTTTGTTTATACTGGAGTCGCATATGTTTCCATTTTAGGCCAAGGCTACAACGTTGTATGTTTTCAACGAAGTATGGTTCGATTAAACTCACATTCCACGTCCTCATGAACCAGCTTTATTCATAGAGTACTCTTTATGGATTGGCATTCATTGAGGCATCCCCCAATGATGACTATAATCCAGAATCACATGAGACGGATGAGTTCATTTGATCAGATGATCAAGTTTCATGTACCAAACTCGCATACATTCTTAGCGAGAGTATTTATCGAACCAAGTGGCATCCCAATACTCGATGAGATCCACGGCCTAGTAACACCATATACCACAATTTGTGGTGTTACCATATCACCATTTATAGGTGACGAACGTCCATGACCGGACACAATCCTTGCAGACATGTTTGCAGCATGTATTTAATCTCGTCACTTTAGGGAACTTGGTGAGGCACAGTAGGGACAAACTACGACAATTCCAAGTCGTTCTACTCGAACATGATCGTTCGCATCTCCCCCTAACGACGGGAAGACTGGCTTATCAAAGTGACTTACGAGATCGTCTGCCAAGGTATATTTTAAGCGGACTATGAGTGAAAGCGCATGTCATATTCATCATTTATAACCCGTCATAATGCGTTGTGGTGATGCACTTTAGCACATAAACATGTGGACGATAAAGGTTTTCAGTGTTAACGCAATCCAGTTAACAAATTTCATACTGTTACACTCGTAACTAAGCATTTGAATGATGATAGGTATAGATGAATATGACATGTTGACCGATGCTACATAACCGTAGCTACTGGTCTTGAGAATCTAACAAAACCGCCACCATGCACCACCGGTATCGAACATAAAGAAACGATTGAACCGATGATAGGCCGTTGGTTTTATCAAACCTCTAGTACTTTCTTGAAGATTTCACTCCCTTCACCAGCCCCAAACACCTCAAAATTTCGTGAGCATGTATAAACGGGTGTTGGGATTCCAAAACCATCAACCTTGTGGTCAGAAACCGGTCGAAATGTCATCAATCTAGTTGATAGGACGACTGGTGGTATGTGAAAACTTCATTTAAGTGGTTCACCTCCTTCCAAGTCTCCAAATGGCACCGAAATTTGTGAGAAGGTAGCCTTGGATGTTAGGAAGTACTCGTTAAATTTTCACTTTAAGACTTGGTCTAAAAAGTGGGTGAACCGACCTTTACAATGACTGGTCCGCAAGTTGGACAACCATAACTCAGGTTTCATCAACTTATCAATCATTGCCAAAGGAACAACATAGCATATAAATGTTATCACTTGAGTATGACCATTTTTGAACATCATCATAGCATCATAAGCCACCCAGGCTAATACTTATGATCATGTATGTATAAGGACTCGGTGAAAATGGAGGACTCAGCACCATGCTTATGCGAGTCGCTACATTATTCTCTTTAGCATAGGAGGGTGTCATCTCATAATCGTGCCAAAGAATAGGCTTTAATCAATGAACATGGCTAAGAAGGATCACCGGGGGGTCTTTGGCGTCACACATGCTTGTGAAAGCAAGACGCGGATGACATAAATATCATCATCGGTCATGAGCACTGCTCATGACTCCACCAACGTACTTTGGTGTCTTTGATCCAACTAGTTTCTTTGTTCAAAGAAAATAATGTCCATAATAATACCGTGGTATATGGATAATCAAATTGTCCAAATTTCGGACTATTAAAGCCTAAATGTGTCAATATCCCAATACATCTTCTGGTTATACAAACCGATGCAAGCCGGACCATATTGACTCATGAATATTTTTCCTTTCACATGTCCAATACAAGTGATGCATAAGATTTTATTTCTCACAAATTATAATGAGATGCTATGAGTGATACACTTTGGCATATGTATCATCGAGTCATAACATGGTTCAATTGTTACGGAACATAATGTGACTAGAAAACGCCATTCGGCATTCAACAACTTGAGCATTATACCGCTCATTGATTTTGATGATCTAGTCATCATAGTCACAATGGATTTATAAACCGAAATCCAAAAATATCGTGTTCCTTGAAAATAGCTTAATACGCACTCTATTTTTGATTGCAAAATTTTACAAATATGAGCATAGCGAACACTCTAACAACATAGATATTTTATACCAGATACGATCAAAATGATCTATCATATTGAGTGCATAACATGGCAAGGTTATATGCCTAAGGGGCAAAATTACGATACAAGCATGGTGTAAAACTACCATGCACACGCTCGACCTTCTTATAAGGGTGCGTATTTTGGGCTTCCCCAAGGAAACTGTTTTTCAACATTTGAAAGATGATATTTTAGCGTACAACGCATACTAAAAGCTGCATCATCTATGGCAAATTCGGCCAAAAAGAGGTTGAAAAATATGTGTCATAAGACCACTTGCAAATTCAAGATGGAAACCAAGTTGGTTGGGACAAAAGTTAGCACAATCGCTGGAAATAAAATTCCGCGCAGCTTGACCTTTGTTCACTAAAACAGCGATAACTTCCTTGTTAGGAAGGCTATGGATGAACGATTAGATGTTATGGAAACTAGACTTCCGCATCTTTCTATCCATATGTTGTTCACCACCCGGATCATTAAACTCAGATCACAGTGCATGTTTTAATTAGCTGTTTAGTATTTCCCATGTTTAGTGAAAAAACAAGGTTGAGACCATATCCAATGGCATAAGTGTTGATGCAAAAACATGGCAATAACAGCCATAGGTGCGTCTAAACGCAGCAGGGTGTTCGATTTCTTATCTCGACTAATGATCCTTTCGGTAACTCCAACTTGGTAGACTTGCAGAGAAAGTAGGAATGTCGGTACAGCTAAGGTTGTTTAAAAACCAGTGATTCCATTTGAACTTTCAAAGCATAAATAAATACCGAGGAGGATGCGCCTAGTCATGATCAAAAGTGTAAAAATCCACCAAAGTGCATCAAGTCAACCAAATACTTTAATTCTCAATTTGCAAGTATACGTCACAATAGCCATGTTATATAGATACAACGCGGTGCATCATAATTAAGCATTTTGAATCATGAGACATAATGAATATACCATAACCAACTTATCTTGACCATCCAATAATATCGACTAAACATAGTCAAATGTATAAGGCACATGCCTTTACAAATACTCGGAAAAGTATTCGGACCTATAGTCATACGAACTATAATCGAGGTCAACGAATTCATGTATTTACCGCAATATGCCATTGCTTTACATGTTAAAATTCATGAGAATTACTCTTACACTCTTTCATATATTATATTGCAAGGAGACGGTACATGACTACACCCACATGCAATATTTTATTTTAATAGGATGAAAGATGGAGTTTTCCAAGTATGGGATTGGGTCAAGACCAACGTGGTGGTCGCCTAATTCAACATGACAATTCCGTCACAAATCGATTTTAACCACGACATATCCGTCGCAATCGATGTTTGTCCCATTTGTACGTCACAAATCCGTGACTAATCATGAACGAGTCATAACTTTACCGTTACCGACAATGTTCATTTTATTCAATTGTTGGTTCAAAATCGACAAAACAGCGACGTTAAATCGCACCCAAAATGTGGTGTATGCAACAACCACAAATATCGACTTTCAACAATTATCCGTGACTCCCCCAGGACCGTCACACACTTTACTTCGACATACGAGAGTGATACCACCTCTCATAGTCTCATTCACCGCAAAGTAGCGTGGGAGATAAAGAACCCAAATACCCAATTCCCCAAAAAGAAAATTCCCCAAAGAGAAGAATTGAAAAACGAGAACTTTAATAAAGTCTTACGGGTACTTGGTTCCATATTTGCTTTGATCTTGAACGGGAGCTTCTCTCCATATGAGCAATATTTTCGTGGTACTCGGTTCCATATTTACTTTGATCCTTGAATGGGATAAAAAATATGGCTTTTCTCCATAGCGTGCACATCATCATGAGCAACGTATTTTCCTATATGCCACGTAAAGTATAAACATAGTTAGATTCATAAACATACAAGTTAATGATAAATGAATCATGAATTAGGAAAATAGAGAGTTGAGAAACGCCCGGATAGGGCTACTGGGTTCGATAATTCGGCCGAAAAAAGACTCGAGCGCGGCGATGCAACAGCTCGGTATTGGATGAGGTTGGATCTCCAAATTTCCTCGTAAAAATCTGCTTCTGTTCGGCAGCATATTCAGTATGCAATACTACTCGAAATCTGATTTTCACCATTGAATATACAGATATTTGTGTTGGAAATTTGCTGTCAAAATTTCACACCGATCCGATGGTTAACGAATCGGGAAACATGATTTTGGTACGACTCCGCTGTGCAGAAAATTTACGCGCGGAAATTCTCGTCTCTCGGTTTTTTTTTTTTTCGATTTTGATAGGTTTTGTCTCAATTGCACTAGGTTCTCAAACAGTAAATATCACGTGCATAAAACCATAGGACAATCCGGCGGTGCTTCGATCAGATCGGGTCGCAGCTTTAGACAACAATCGGTTGGACGAAAACGTTCTGAAAATTGGACTGTCGGTCGGGTCGGGTCGGGTCGGGTCCGCAACCGGTTATGAAGGCACACCCGATGGTGAAGCAGATTGCAAATTTCTGAGGTTTCAGCACCATTACAGGAAGGAATAGAGTGAAAGCAATAAAGATAAAGAAGACACAGGTTGCAAGGAAGATTCCAAAGTACAAAAGTGACTTTCCAAGAGGGATGCTACTTGTAGCAGAGTTGAAGCTCCCGGGTAACTCTTTCACTCCTTTTGAAACTACACTGAACGTGGACGAGACTTTTTCGTTGGCTGTCCTCACAGCGGCTTCGATCTCGATGGCGGAGTCAACTCCGTTTGCGTCGGCGTAAGCATTCCAGTCAGCGAGCAGGCTTTTTGTCGAAATCGCTGCTAGGGCTGCCCGTGAACCAAGCCTGCGCCATTTTATGCATATCCGACGTACTATTTATTGCCGCTGCGGCTGATCGTGGAAATCAACACAGAGAAATAGAGTGAAAGATCTCAATGCAACAGACTCTGCGAAATACGGCGACGAAGCGGATTCAGAGCGGTCTATCTTTTATTTTTTCTTAAAAGTATTTCAGGCGGTGTTGGCGGGGATCTGGTTTGCAGATCGGGGAGCGGCGCGGCGGGAATTAGGGTTTTCGGCCGCAACCTTTTTTTTTTTTTTTGAATTTTCGGATTTTTTCTTGCTCTGTTGGTAGACTACGTGCTGATAACGTGTTTCAGGAGAAAGTAAAAAGACTGTAAATAGAGTCAATCAATTGTATTCATAACACTGATAGAGGGGCCTTTATATAGGCATTACAATGAGAGTCCTTCCATACATAGGATTCCTAGATAAGGTAAGACATCTAATAGGATCCTACTACATCTAGAAGGATCTAGAACCTTCCATCTATGTATCTACAATCAGTATTAGGTAAGACACATCACGGGTAAGACATCTATAGGATCCTACTACATCTAGAAGGATCTAAAACCTTCCATATATGTATCTACAATCAGTATTAGGTAAGACACATCACGGGAATAATAATTCCCGGAACAGATGCCTTTAAACCCAATTTTAATTATTGAAATATTTGATGTTTGGGGCATAGATTTTAGGGGACCTTTTTCAATTTCTTTTGGCAATCTTTACATCATTGTGGCCGTCGATTATGTTTCAAAATGGGTAGAAGCAATTGCTTGCAAAAGAAATGACCATAAAGTCGTGGTAAAAATTTTAAAAGAAAATATTTTTTCCAGATTTGGAACACCACGAGCAATTATAAGTGATGGAGTAAAACATTTTTGTAACTAATTTTTGAATCATTTATTTAAAAAATATGGTGTTACACATAAAGTTGCTACTCCTTATCACCCTCAAACATACAAGTTGAAATTTCAAATAGAGAAATCAAACATATTCTTGAAAAAACCGTTAATCCTACAAGAAAAGATTGGTCTTTGCGATTGAATGATGCATTGTGGGCTTACCGTACAGCTTTTAAAACTCCCATCGGAATGTCTCCATTTAGGCTCGTCTTTGGAAAACCATGTCATTTTCCTGTTGAATTAGAACATAGAGCATACTGGGCCATGCAACAATTAAATTTTTCATTAGACTTAGCTGGAATTCATAGAAAACTTCAACTAAATAAATTGGAAGAAATAAAAAGTGATGCTTACGATTGTGCAAGGAAATATAAGGACGAAATGAAATTTTTTCATGATAAACACATCTTGAGTAAACCTTTTTCTCCTG